>CM022760.1:18911893-19161045 GCA_012411365.1 Ameiurus melas
AAGATACCTCAATGGCATTGGAACACTTGAATGATAACTCAATGACAAATTGAATAGACTCAGACATGTTGAATAGAAAAATTCTAAGCCTTATAAACCCTAATGGACAACTAAATATTTAAAACACAACTGAGAGGGAGAGCACGAGATAAATGTCTGGAGAATGTTAGTGAACAGAGACAAGTCCTACTGGTCAGTTTTGTGTTTCTCTTTCCCTCCCCATTGGCCATGCATACTGAATTACAAAACTTCCTCTGGAGAGAAACTGACACGAAGGAAATGAAGGGAAAAGAGAGAGAGAGAGAGAGAGAGAGAGAGAGAGAACAAGTTCTTATTTGCTTGAGAACACAGGACTGGATATTTGGGTATTTGAGTCAGGTTAAACAGCATGGAATCTGATTTGGGATTGAAACCTGATTAAACTGCACTTTTAATTAATAAGTTATGTGAAAGCTTTGCACAGCAATGGAGAGTCATGGAGAACTGGGAGGAGATAAAGCAGAAGATAAGAGGATTACTGAAAGAACACTGGTTTGGAGTATAGTGCACATAGGCAGAGTGCAGAAGCATGCTGTGACTCACTGCTGGAAGCACTGATGTCTTTGGGAGGAGGAGACATTGGCTGGATGCAATGCTGGCAGAGACAGTCTTTTCCATTGAACGTGACGCGGTCTCCAGCAGGAAATGGCCGTCTACATAAACAGAACGTCATGAGGTTAAACACAGAGACGCGCAGTGTAATTTAATACAGCTCACTATTATCTCAGCATGATCACTTTCCCATGATCTCAGTGTGACGTCATGTGCTATTTTGTAGTAGTAGACTACTAAGCCAGAAGACATTAGTCCAATTATTTGGCCTCAAGATCTATGAAGCATCTGCTAGTGTTCAGGTATATGGTGCCAACAAGACAAGTCAAGTGCTGCTGGGTGAACCTCTGGTGAATTGAAGTATAGTCAGTGACATTAGTCAGTGTTATATTAATTATATACAAGGATTATTTAAGGGGTTGTAAACTGGCAGACCTAGCTCCAGATGTGGATTTCACATATACTGTAGAAGAGATGAAAAACATCTCAAACAACTGTCTGTCTCACTGTTCATTGACTCTAGTTTTTAAAAATTAACTAGCTCAACTTTAATAGCTGAAATGTTGCAATGACGAATCCACAGGACTATAGACATTCAGTCAGAAAGGGGAGAGTTTTCATTATCTGGTCTGATTAGCAAACTGACAACTAGTCAAAAGTGGTGCGAATAGTGAAGCACCACTATGAAAAAGAACATATCCACATCAAACTGCCTTATAGTCATTTAAGGTCAAGCATTAAAAGGTATTTTATTTAAGATAATACCCCTGGCCTATTTACACACCACAGCACACCAAATACATCCAATCATGTCAAAGTCTGAGTCTCAAGTGCAACTCAGTTTACAAGCTCTGAAAATCAAGACTAATATTGGACACCATGCAGTGTTTGGAGCACATCATATGGGAATAAACGTAATTACCACCTTCCAACTGGGAAAAACAATTTAACCTCTATGTAAGCAATATTTCCAAGTCTGAATTTTGTGAGCTTTCATTAAAACTATGGTGTCAATCTTTAAAATTAATTTAGATTACATTTCAGTTGATAACTTACTGTTTGAACTAACTGTTTTCCTGTCTGCTAGTACTACATCACAATGTGTTTTTGACCAGGAGATGATGTGTAGATAGTTATGCGATGTATGTGTATCTGTACATGAATTGATTATACTAGTAGTATTAACATTAGCTGTACTAGTAATGTGTCCATGCATTTGCAGGTGATGTCTGTATGTGTATGCTCACTGTTAACTCACTTGCAGATGGTGCAGACGAAGCAGGTCGGGTGGTAGGTCTTCCCGAGGGCCGTCACCACCTCTCCTTCAACAAAGTTCCCACAGCCATGGCAGCGTGTTCCATGCAGCCTTTGGTAGTCCAGTGTGCACAGATACTCGCCATTCTTCAGGAAGAAACCACCTTGGGCCAGGTCGCAACCACACACTAGACACACACACACAGACAAATAGTCATGCAGTATTAATGTCCATGTCTAAGGCAAAATTCTCTCATCAAAAAGAATACATTTAAGTGAAATCCTTTTAATATCTTTAAGAGATATGAGAAATAATGGATTTCAAGCATCATGACTTGATGTAGCTTTAACACCGTATAATATGATGTTTAATACATGGGATCAAGTAAGGTGGAGAATAGCTGTTATATCTTTTCTAGAAGACATTATAATACTTGGCTTCCATCCATTATCCATCCAGTTATGATTCCTCAGTTTAAAGAGTCCACTGGTGGAGCATTTGGCACTAGTTTAGATAGTGTGTGTGTGTGTGTGTGTGTGTGTGTGTGTGTGTGTGTGTGTGTGTGTGTGTGTGTGTGTGTGTGTGTGTGTGTGTGTGTGTGTGTGTGTGTGTGTGTGCGTGTAGGTTGAACTGCACTAACAGATCTATGTCTTTTGCCTAGTTTGTAGGTCTGATTTGAATGACAACACTTTGGCCATCGTCCAGCATATTTAATGCCATTTGATATTCTCACTCATCTATCACTTTTTCAATCTGCAACCCTTAACCCGTCTTTAGACCTTCACTGAATAACGCTCTACTGAGAGAGTGGAGATGTTTATAAACAGACTGACTGTGTCTCCATGTTGAAAATTCATCTGCAGATGTGTGTGGGAGGCAAAATGTTATGGTTCTGTATCTGACACGTTCAAACATGTCCCAAGTGGGGTACAACACTTTCCCTAACAAATCAATATACAATATACAGTCTGAAAATCTGTATATAACTTTGACTTAGTAGTTCAAATGGATTAGTGTGACTGTAATATCACATAATTCAAAGGAATTCACTGAGACTTGAATATTTAACCTGGGAAGATGCATGTAGTTTACCTTTAAATCTTTACTCTAGAATAATTTAAGGGACAGAAGTGCTCTTTAATATACTTTTTTCTCTTCATTTTCATTAGCCTCTTTATCCTGTCACTGTCCTCACTATCCTGTCTTGTGGTGAATCTGGAGCCTATACTGGGAACACTGGGCATGAGGTGGGAATACAAATCTATCGCAGGTACAGTACAATGCACACACACATTCACACCTAGAAACAACTGAAAGTGATTATAGCAGCACCAAGCCTAATAGCAGCATGTTTTTGGGAGGTGGGAGGAAACCGGAGAACCCAGAGGGAACTCACAAGAACACTGGGAGAAAAAGTGAAACTCAACACATTTCAGTAACCTGTGTTCTGGATCAAACTGGGGACCCTGGAGCTCTGAGGTGACAGTCCTACTGCTGAAAAGTAGGATCCATTTATAACCACAAATAAAGCTTTCAAGGGGAAAGATACGCTCAGAAGATGTACCACTGATGGTACCACTATAATCATGGGGATATTGCAGACCCACAGATAGAGTCAACCAGAACACACAGAAACAACTGCAGTGCAAACATGCAGACACACAGCTTTTTATTTCTTTAAGAGTCAGAGAAGTGTCTAATGTATGACGCAGGCAACTGTAATTACTGAGAGTCAGGTGGAGGCAGAAACCGCTGTGTGTGTGGATGGTTGACGTAAGTGTAACAGCATGCATGTGTTCAGTATAGTGATTCTCACTTCAGGCTCAGTTACTTCCATCCTGAGACAAATTCAAATCCACTTCCATAGCACAGAGTTATTCCATGAAGTCCACTGAGGCACAAGTGAATGATTCATTAGCACAGGAGAATTATAACCAGAGCAGCTATAGAGGTTTTTACATTTTTTTCCATCTCTGCATCTCTTCATTAATATTTCACTGGATTTCCTGGATGCTTTTCCTTCCTTCAGTACTGCTACACTGCTCTGTGCTATAGTGCTCTGTGCTACATTAGCAAATACATGACCAAATAGGAATACATTACAGTATTTGCACTGAACATATAATGTGTTCTAAACAGATACAAAAATACATAGATATGAATGTGAATGATGAATGAGACCAGAAGTGTGTATTAGGACTGGCATGCTGTGGGAGACAGGAAAAAATCTTATACGCAGGAGGTTTTTACTTTCAGGCATGAGTGAGGGCTCAGATGTGCAGCTCGCAAAACAAAACAAAACAAAAAAATCATAATAAATAAATAATGTGCAGTGTTGCATGATGTAATTACACCATTCTTAGTAACTGCCTGATCAGGGTCATGGTGATTTAAATTAGGCTTCTGGTTTGTTTATATTTTGGGAAATAGAAGCAACTAAATTAATTTGTTTGCAAATATAGCTGGAATGTAGAATCTAAAATAATAAGTGTGTGAGCAGGATTTTTTATATTTTTTTAAAGAGTACTGTGCACATCTCTAGCTGAGACCAATTATGAACTCGAGTGAAGTAGATGCGGTTGAGGAACTGTCAGAGCCAGATGTTTTTTCAGTGATTTCCAGTGTTTCCAGGGGCGTAATTGGTTCATTAAAAAAAAAAAAAAACATGGAAAATCCCATTCCGGTTAAGGCCACTACCACTTCAGTTGTAAATCCAAATACAGCTATGGATATTTGGTGCACTAAACAGATACAGATAGGAACTGCATTACACTGTAACACCCCTATATTACATGCAACACCGCTGCCCCTACTGCACCCCTATGTACTATACGTGCCAATACCACACAGGAAAACAACATGGGATGAAGCTTTGGTCCTAATTGTTCCCTGCATGCTACAATGATCACAGTGGGATATGCACAATTAGTCAGAATGCATGCTGTGAGAATGAATGCCCCTTCACATTGTAGCTGTTTTAGTGGTGCCACTTTCCTGCACATCCAGAGCCATTAACAACACTTTGTAAATCTCTGTAGTTCACCAATGAAGAAGACAAAATGTTGACTAAATGAGACCTTTGGCATGCAAGCATTCTTGGCATGTCTTTTTGTTTTCAGAGCTCCATCATTATCCATGTACTATAACCAAAGTCATCACTGCAATGCAGTGCAACAGGGTGATGTGCCTGTCCAACTCCATTAGCCTTGACGGTTGCCCCTGACGGATGTTTGCCAGGATGTTAGCTTAACTGCAAGGCTGTTTGAAACACACACACGTCTGCCAAATAAGCATGAAGACATTCTTAGTGTTGAGTTGTTTATTTATCTTTAATATTTAGTCTGGTTTTCATGAAAAATTTTGTGTGACAAGCTGAACTGGTTGAGTAAACCGGCTTTAAAAATAGGTGGGTGTGGCCTTTTTTGGAAAAAAAGATGTGTACAAGACTGTTTTTTATTCTTGTTAGCATAGTTATTATTTTTGTTTATCCATACCTACGATATTTTCTAGCTGATTTAGTTAATTATTTCTAGATAATAACTGTAATAATAATAAGCTCTATTTCCCAATTTTTATGGCTAAACAAACTATTAACCTAACTTAAACCACCGCTACACAGACCAGGCAGTTACTAAGAAAGAATGAATGAATGCGGTAAGTTCATCACCGTACGTTAATGAATGTGGTCTTTCTTTATCCAGCGACCTTCATATCTGACCTCTTCCGCACTACCCCAAATTTCATATCAGACTGAATGCACATGTGTTTATAACACATTATTATTTAGAATCACAGTCAATTCAGGGTTTTTCACAAGGAAACCAATGAAGAATGGGTCATTTTAACCAGTCCATAGTGAATGTTGCGGCCAAAAACGCTTGCTTTTGCTGCAGTGTTTGTTAAGATCTGCGATGCAACTTGTGTGATTTTAGTGCTGTTTTGCATAAAACTCCTTGAATTGCTGAAATCACAATAGCATGAAATTGTTTAGCACTGTATTCTACAGTGATGTTTGTTGGTAGATGAGACCTTTTAGCTGTACTCTTGCTCGATGCACATGAATCAAAGAGGGCTTTGGAAGAACGCGCATTGTAATAATGTCACATGACACGTCTTTTCCCAAATCTGCAGAAAATCTGCTGTTAATTTTTTTAACCTCCAAATATTGTGGAGTTTGTTTATTTTGCATTAACTTCTACAATCACAAAATCCAGGAGAGACTGTATTCAGTACAGGGAAATGTGTTGATATTCATGCTTGTGCTTCAAATCCAGATTAGGTAAAAAGTTATTTCTTTAAGTTCCAATAATCGATCTTAAATGAGTTTTAAAATATCCAATATACCAAATCAAACACAGGCCAAAGGTTGAAAATACATACCCCTAATGGAACCACCCCAGTGACAAGCTTTTCCTGTTTTCCTTTTCCTGTTTTTCAAGGACCTGTTTCATATAATAATGAAATATGTGCAAATTTTACTTTTGATTTTAAGCCAATCAAACTAATTGCAAACTATGATGTACAACAACACAATGGCAAAGAGTACTTAATGGACAAACAAAATGTAATCAATACAGCATACATGTAAAAGAAATTAGCACAGTCATAAATAAACTCTAGCATTAAAGAGTTCATTGGGAATTAATTAGATCTTTACATCCTGAAATATACAGGCCATTGCTCCAAATAACTCAATATTTGTATCTTTATCTTTAATTTGCACTTGTCTGTAGTAATCAGATTAAAGTAAGTCCAGCCTCTATGTCTAGCTCTTGAGGTTTCTATATATGGCTAATCTTTAGTTGGCAGGTTCAGGAAGATTAGGAGCAAAGTCCATTCAGGGCTTGGGAAATCCTCAGGCCTTTAGTTAGTGAACAGCCGCAGAGTGACCCTTGGTTAGACCCATGACGAGTGCTCCTCCCTACTACTCTTCTTTACAGGCTTTTGGCACTTGTACACTATGGTAACTTTTGGAGAACCTGTAATTGTTGACCACATATATATTTGTCACATGTATCCATGGCAACCTGTTGAACTAGCACTGAGTTTGTGGTAGAACAGTGGACAGTTATGATGAGTGATTATATGATGAGTTATAACAGATGTTACAACAGTCCAATCATAAATGTGTGTGTGTGTGTGTGTGTGTGTGTGTGTGTGTGTGTGTGTGTGTGGTGTGTGTGTGTGTGTTTGAAAGAAGAACTATGGAATGGGAGTAGGACTGGCTGAAGTGTCTGTGACGGTGACAGCTGCCAGGAAAATCCACTCAACTATTTTTGTAAAGAATGCTTTAAGTGTATCTGCCATCCTTCAGAAGCAGCTTCTTCCATCACCTCCTCCATCACCAAAATCTCCTGCCAAACCCTGCCAACACTAACATTCAGATTAGCCAACCTTTAACAAATACATTGTGAAGGAATTAAACTCCACTTCCTCTCCCTGCTCTCAGTCACTCTGTGTGAGGAGTTCAGTATTCATGCACTTCGTACACAGTAAACCTGACTGAGTTCCCACCAGTTCAAAGTGCTGAAATCTGTGTTTAATATGGGATGGATTTATATGTGGGAGTACAACATGAAAAAAGCAACTAAACTACGATTTCTAAACTCAGGCTTTGCAAACATTTTCATATTCAGAATAAATTATTTTAGTGTCTATGAATGCCCAAATACACTGTTATAGACAAGTATTATGTGCAATGCAGTTGATGCAACTGTTATAACTGTTAGATATTTCATTTCATGCAGGATTTCATTTCATGCAGGATTTTATAAGCCCCTGCACTGTTCACAGCTTACTTTTAATTGCAGTCATGAAAATGATTTGCGCTGCTTGTGGGTGGTACAGTGGTGCAGTTGGTAGCGCTGCCACCTCACACCTCCAGGGTCTTTGGGTCGATTTTGAGCTTGGGTTACTGCCTATGTGGAGTTTTACATGTTCTCCTGTGGGTTTCCTCTGGTTTCTCTGTTTCCTCCCACCTCCCCAGCCATTTGCTATGCTGAACTAAATGTTTGGAAGGTTTCAAGATTAACACACTGGCACCATGTTGTGGCACCTTGTTGGAGGAAAAGCGCTATTAATCAAGAACCATGGTAAATGGCCTGCACTTATATAGCGCTTTTTTTCTTTTTTTAACCGTAGTGGTTCGGGCGCATGGTGGCTTAGTGGTTAGCACGTTTGCACGTTCGCCTCACACCTCCAGGGCCCGGGGTTCGAGTCCCGCCGGGGCCATGTGTGTGCCGAATTTGCATGTTCTCCCCGTGCTGCGGGGGTTTCCTCCGTGTACTCCGGTTTCCTCCCCCAGTCCAAAGACATGCATGGTAGGCTGATTGGTGTCTGTAGTGTATGAATGGGAGTGTGTATGTGATTGTGCCCTGATTGTGGACTGCTTCCTGGGATAGGCTCCAGGTTCCCCGTGACCCTTAAAAGGAGTAAGTGGTAGAAGATGGATTGATGGACCTTAGCGGTTCCACAAAGCGCTTTACACAACAATGACAGCAGACCTTGCCATCGGGAGCAACTTGGGGTTCAGTGCCTTGCCCAAGGACATGTGGGTCATGTGGGTCGGGAATCGAGCTGCCAATCCTACGATTAGTGGACAACCCACTCTACCACCTAAGCCACAGCCGCCCACCAGAATATGATAATACGAAGAGTATCACACCGATCCCACTCATCATGTCATATTACATGTAACTGAATTTACAAACTATATACCATGCAAAAGATAACAAATGACTGAGATCATCCTATGGAAAAGCTGCAGCAATGACATACTGGAAAAACCTTCATAAGGGATGAAACCCTGGATGAGTGTGAGGCTTTGCCACTTTCTCATTAATGTAAATCCACAGCTGCTGAGTGGCTGTGATTCCTGGCATAGCTGCACAGTACACATACATGTTGTGTAGAACCCCTCCCTGGCTCCTCGCTCTCTCACAGCAGGATCAGCAAAGCTATTTCTAGTCACACAGGCTTTATCGACTCCTGGAGACTGTGCTGAAAATAGCGCAGAGCCTCTCTGACTGACACAGCATTCACAAAGCAGAGGGTGGGGGAAGCAAAGAAAGATAAGCATGACATGAGGATGAGGATAAGAATTCAGAGTTCGCGAATAAGGGAGAGTATGGACGATGATGGTTAATACACATGTGCACTGGTGCATACAATGTGAGTTTCCTCTAGGTAATCTACTGCCACTAATGGGACAGTGTATTGGCTCAGATCATAGACACAGTCAAGCCATATACTGCCAAATCTCAACTGCTGGAAGGCTTTTACTGCGCCCGCCAGCCACAAATTTACAGACACAGTTACATGTTATACAAACCTCTGTATCCTGCATTCCAGGAATAGAGTTATACGTTACACTTATAGATAACCAAAATGATTAGGGCACATTACAGTTCTCTGGAGAATCAGTAGAGCCATTCTTGGGGACTGCAGCAATTTACCAGAAAATAACACAGGCATCTATAAATAATTCATTGGACAGCACAGAGTACAGTGACAATATCTACACCAGAAAATACATAGATATTGTAGGTCCAAGACATTTAGTGTTAGAATGTGTTTTAAATATTTTACTGGCACTAAGAGCACCTGCACATTTCAGAAAGTGTTTCTGATTGGGGGTTTGATTCCCGCGTCCTCTGTGTGTGTGTGGAGATTGCAAATTGTCAGTAGTGTGTGATTGTGCCCTGCAGTGGGTTGGCACCCTGTCCAGGGTGTCCCCTACCTTGTGCCCAAATTTCCGTGGGATAGGCTCAAGGCTCCCCGTGACACTGTGTTGGATAAATGGCATTGGAAAATGGATGCATGGATAGTTCTGATCACACCATTAAACAAAATTCTGGTTCTTTTTACATTCTAGTTTTCGATTTACTCTCAAAATGACACCGTATGTACTTCATACAACCTCAAGTCATAGTGCTGTTGAATTATAGTGCAGAATGGTGAGGTTTATATTGACAGTCAATATGATAGACAGACAAGTAGAGATATCTCCTTGAGTGATGATTTTTCTGATTGTTTTTATGAAATCACTGACCCCACCTTAAAACATTTCAGGTTTTTCTTCAGATATAATATGAGTTATATTAGTATATGTTAATGTAGCAGCAGGGATGTGGTCGAGCATCAGTGACAGATGGAGAGGAGGCGGGTTTAACCAGCAGGTAATGGGTGATCATTCTCACCTGTGTCTTTTTACCGAAAGCCTACTGTTCTTATGTGTGTTTCTTTGTGCTTTCACTGACTGCTGTGAGGCAGAGAAAGAGAGTGGCATAGCTAGCAGAGCTTGCAATGAACACACACACACACACACACACACACACACATGCACAGTGTGTGATCTTAACCTTGAACAAGGTGAAAGCAGCGAGCTAGTGACGGCCCCTTTTGGGTTACATTTCTGTTAGTTTAAGATTTTTTTTTCTGTTCAGTTTGAAAGTGCACTGAAAACCTGAGGAAAAATAAAAGTGAGGCCGAAGCTCTGCTCAAATTCCACCTGCCTCCCACGTTTTCCTCCACACAGAAACACATTGGGTTTGACATTTAACAATGTACTTATCAACATTTTGCACCATGCTTTTATTTACTAACAAGACTGAATAAGCATTATTCACTGTAGGTTTATTTAGTTAGCATTAAGTAAGTGTCAGCTAACTTCGGCTTTATGTTTTCAGTAAGGAGGCATTTATTTAGCATTAATGGAAGGAGTCTCCAATATCACAGCTTTGTTACAGTTGAAAGTTTTTCACCATAGGAAAGTCTTCAGGATGCTTTACGCTTTCTCAGTAACATGTCTAACTGCATCTTTCACTCTTATTAAGTTCAAGAGAAGGTGAGAGGATGACTTATAGAACATAAGTGATAACAGGAACAGTTCCTGATTCTATACTGTATGATCAAATATAATTCCCATCGTTTCTAGTTTCATGCTAGTTAATTATGTCAGCCTTAGTACTAATGACAAAACCACTACCAGCAATGTCAGCATTTGATTGTCAGCAATACAATTTATTCTGGTCACCTGCAAAACCAGCATGCTAAGCTGATGCTTTTTTTAAACAGTAAAGCTTCCTGTAAAGCACTGAGCTGGAAATATGTGCTTATCATCATTCTGAGAAAAGCATGGAGGATGTTTTAATGATTGGCAGTAATACAAACTGAAAGAGGTGCTCTGCTGTCAGGGATGAAAACACAGACCTCTGCAAACATGTTTTCTCAGATTGTTATGGCTGCCATTGCTGAATTGATACTTGTAGACAGAATAAAGTGGCACTACGGTTGCCCTTTTAACTTTTCCCGGGAACAGTTTCCATTAAGATTCCTTGAGCTGAGATTATTTAACATTATTTAGCATTAATACACCATGAGTAACATTAAGAAAGTAACTATAATTTGTATAAGTCTATGTTTGTCCCATCCTTAAGTAAAATTAAACCCACACTAACCAACATGAACTTACACCTCAATGAACATGTTTGTGGTTGTCATCTGACAAAATTCAGAACTGAGGCTGAATGCTAATTTACGGCAGTGGAGGTCAGAGGTCAGTAAGTTTCCAACGTTTATGTACATACTGTAATTGAATAATAAGAATGCATAAACATGGTCCAGTGTATGTGCCCATTCATCTTAAACTGCTTATTCCTTCTTCAGGGTAACAGGGAACCGGAGCCTATCCCAGGAAGCATTGGGCGGGGTACACCCTGGACAGGGTGCCAGTCACATACACACTCACACACCCATTCATACACTATGGACAATTTAGACACACCAATCAACCTACCATGCAGGTGGAAATCGGAGTACCCAGAGGAAACCCCGCAGCAGGGAGAACATGCAAACTCCGCACACACAGCCCCAGCGGGAATCGAACCCGGGACCCTGGAATCGAACAGGCGAACGTGCTAACCACTAAGCCACCGTGCGCCCTCAGTGTATGTGTATTTAGTTCAAATTAAGCAAATGCATGTTAATACAGTACATTCTTACTTTGTTAACATTACTTCTGGTTTATTAATACAGGGCTGTTTTTCTGAATGGAGTTACTCAGGCCCAGTGTGATGATGGACGAAAGATTTAGTAAAATGAGGAAGTCTCTCTCTCTCTCTCTCTCTCTTTCTCTCTCTCTCTCTTGTTCCCAGAAGGTAATGAGGGAACGCTTGTTGTACCTGGCAAGTTGCCACTCAGAATAAATCTCAAGCTCTCTTGTACAATCCAGGGGCTCAGGTGGTCAATCCACACAAGTGTTGCAAATATGGATGACCACTGATCCAAGTACTCTTAAAATGAATGAAAAGGCTGGTCAGAGTGCCATGGAGATACACATCTTAGTAGTAATAAGACTACTATCGGCTGAGGTTATTGCTAATTTATTCTCACTCCATACTATGAACTCTTTCCACATCAGCCATAACTGGTGTGATGATATATTAATAAAAAGAACAGACCTATTCAGACCCCACAGGGTGTTGATTTTACTACATGGCATTAATGTGGTATTCATGTGAGTGACCAGTCATGTTTAAGGAGTATTTGTTATTTAAGTATTAAATCCATGGGTGAAGGTTACGAGCCAACTTTTAAAGCCACTGATTTTTTTTTCTAAAGCTATAAACAAACAATTTGAAATTACTTCTAAACACAGAGTACAACAGGAGACTACTTCTTGGTTTATCCATCCATTGCACATCTTTGCTTTGACTTGAAGTGGTTCCTGACTCACATAGTAATATTTATCCAACCTCTTTATCAAAATGGGTAAGAAAGCAACGTCAGCACAGGATTAAATTCTTTCCACACGTGACAGAGATGCACACATGACATGTCCAAGAGCAACCCTGAAGATGTTTTCCCTTTTCCAATCTAGATTACGTCTCATTCCTTCACTGAAACAGCTGTATGAACAGAAGGTCTTACCTTTGCAAGTGAAGCACTTGATGTGGAAATGCTTGCTCTGCACGCGCAGCACCTCCCCTTTACATGGCTCCCTGCATTTGTAACACTGGATGACCAGTTTCTCCGGGGGCCGGTGCGCTTCCTGAGGATGGGCCACTGTGGGAGAGAGCAGAGAGACATTTTCATTAGCAGGCCTTAGCAAAAGATAAAAGGAGAAAACTCGAGAAAGTGGTCAGGCATCCAGCTGCTGGACGGACTAACTCCACATGATCCATCACAAATGTAGAGCGTAATCACACTGAGATTAGACTGCAGAGTGTGCAAATAGAATTTTATGGTTGAAATAGTAATGTTTAGCCTCTGTAAAAATGAAACATGCTACAATGAACAGGAAGGTCATCGCTATGTCAAATATTAACAGAACTGAATTGGATAATTGGGTGGCTTTAACTCGACTGAAGAGGAGAAGTATGAATATAATGTGCGGTAAAGTCATAATTGTGCCAAATACAAACTCAACAGTCTCAGCCTGATGAACATAAAGCACAATGCTGGAGTGTTTCTGTACCAGCTCAAGCCCACACCATGGGTGATGGCATACTGTGTGTAGGTGTGAGTGGTGCATCGTGTTAGGATGTGTGTAATCTGGATTGTTAGATGAAATGCTCTGTTTATCAAAAGCTCATGGAGAGGTTTTGACCTCCTCGTCCAACTTCCCACCCGACCAGCTATTTACTCACTTCACATACTGATTTATTGTCTATAAATCTGAGCCACCCATCCCAAATGTCACTTGGATTTTCTTTCCTTTTTTTAATTTTTTTTTTTTACCTCTTGCATAAGAGCAGCCAATCACAATTGCTTGTACTTGTTTAATTGAAACAGTCAAGAGTGTACACACAAACACTCTCTCTCACACACACACACACACACACAAACACACACATAGACATTAACAAACAGAGCACAGAAGGTGTTGCATCTTGATAACTGCATGGCCCAGGGAGAATATGGGAGCTGACAGTAGAGAGCACAGATAGGAACAGATAATTAGAGGCAGGTTTTCTGCTCTCTGAAATGTACTGAGGCTTTGAACATAATCTGCCTCATCGTCGTTCTCTTTCTCTCTGTCTCTTTCTTATTGACATGCTTAGTCAAGGTCATTAGGGTCAAAATGTCATCTCCACATGCATCGAGTCTGAGCTTCAATCATGCTTTTCGAAGAAAAGCTCCCGTCCGAAGCTCTCTTCAGTCTTTCTATTCTTGTCTCTTTCTTTCCCAACCTTCCTCACCTTCTCATGATCTCTCACTCACTGCCACTCTTCTCGTCCCCTTAATAAATCCTGCCAACACCAAGTCATCCCTTCTGAATATGTATCTTCCCCCTTCTCCATGAGAGAGTTGATCTGTGCCTCTCCGACCAAATGACCAGCCACTTCAAAGCTCTGCGCGAGATTAGTGTAGGAAAGAATGTGTCATATTGAGAGCGCGCTCTTTATCGGCCAGTCGGGTTGCACAGGCCTGCAGCCTCAGAGCCTCTTCACTAACAACTCAACAACTCATTTTAAAGCCACGACAGCCATCCCCATGACAAGCTGCTTACAAAAACACACTTCTGAATCAATTAAGTGAGTGTTTTGTCTCTCTCGCCGTCTCTCGATCTCTCTTTGAGGCTCATGTTTTGCAGTGAATCCTCAGGAATACTCCTATTGCAGCACAGACGGAAGCACAAGGATTTCTCACAGACCAGTATTCACCGCTGGAGAGAGCTGTTGCCATGGCAACCAGATTTAATGTCACGACAATACAGCACAGGGAAAGTTGTATAATGTAACGGGAGAATGAGGCTGCAGTATTTTGTCAAACTGACACTGAGGAATAGGCAGGTGGATTTATGCTGCATGTTGTTTTGCTGTAGCTGCAAGGCAGATATATAAAATGTATATATATATATATATATATATATATATATATATATATATATATATATATATATATATATATATATATATATAAATGCCTAATTACAGTATAAAAATGCCTAATTGAAAACGCCACATTGATGTCATTGCAAAAATGTGTCCATGTGGTGAAGCAATACAATTCATATAAATGCTTCTATGAATCATCCATTCAGATGTTATACAGATATTCTGTAGGACTGTTTCTTTAACAAGGCAGTGCGTGCTGCAGATTTAGCAGCACTGAGCATCACCCACTTATGCAAATCATCATATGGACAGGGATCTCCTTGAGCATTATGTGTTACTCATACTGAGTGTGAAGCATAGATGTGGAATACATCCCATGCCTGACAGAGAATGTAACCAGATGGTGTGAGAAAAAAAACACAGTCGGAAGGTACAGAGCTTTATAATACACCTGCTCATAGTTAAACAAGCAGTATAGGTATGTTATAGAGTAAAGCAGGACAAAACATCACTTACAGTACAGATGCATGTTCACATACACATTACACCACAATCAAATTCTTTTTTTCAGACGGGGTCAAAGAGCAGGGTCAGCCATGATGTAATGCCCCTAGAGCAGATAGGGTTAAGGGCCTTGCTTAAGCTCCAGCTTGGTGATGCTGGGGCTTGAACCCCTGACCTTCTGATAAGTAACCCAGCGACCTTAACCTTTGAGCCACAACTAGCTAAAATGAGAGGCATGTAGTTATTAGAGTAGGTGTGCAGGGGTGGACTAGTGCATACTATGCATGTGGAAGCTCATGGAAGACGTGTTTTGGTTGATCAGAAGGCAAAAAAGTGCCAGCTAATGTAATGTAACTTATATTTAGCTACATAGTTAGCTTAGATCAATACAGACTAATCAAAATGAACAAGTATAATAATGTAGCACATTGTGTTCGCACCATCAATAAAAAGTCGGCAAGTCATTAGCCAATAGTTTTCAGCTATGGTGTTGTGCCCTTGATGTTTCCTAATACCGGCATCCTCCTGATTATGAAATGATCATCTGTCATTCAAGCACACTAATTAATCTGCTTAGTAACATCCCATTCTACCATCAGCCAGTGTGTAGTGCAACAGGCAGTGTGGTTGAGAATGAGTAGAGCACTACTTTGAAGCCTATAAGTTTAAAACAGGTCAAAAATGCTTAATCTTGCTGCATTTTGGTTCAAAATTTTGTGGTTTTTTGCGGAAAACTACTTGAACATCAACATGAGACTTTTTAGCTGTACTCATATTCGACGCATGTGAATCGAAGAGGGCTTTGGCTGAATGCATGCTGTGATGACACCACATGATGTGTCTTGGCCCAGATCTGTAATTTTGAAAGATCATAAAGCTCACCAAATATTGCTTGATTTTGTGTTCATTTCCTGGAGGGACTGATTTGAACATAACCTTTTTAAATTGCTTTGCGAAAGTCAATATGGAGTAGTTTTGTTTTTTTCTGGTTGTTGAAGCTACTTATCTCTGGGGCATATACAAGTGCTCGGGGGTGAAACCTGCCCAGGTTACTGATTTGTCCACCCCTGAATCTGGACCTGGTGACAGATCCTGAGAACTGGTTAAAGATCATGTCCTTCTCTTTCCACACAGTCACGATCTCAACAAACAAAGCTAACCTTCCATATAAAACTCTGTTCTTTCTTACTCATTTCCCTCTTTAGCACCATGCTACGTAAAATCCTAGCCCAGGATCTGATCTCTGATCTCTGATCTCTACACTCGACTAAAGGCTGATCTCTTTGTCCTGTGACCACACAGGACACAACCAACTTATTGAAACTGCCAAACGGATTATCTGCTCCACTGGAAATATTTGGGCTGAACAGAAGTCACGAAGCCCACCTTTAAAAGGATAAGCCAAAGCTTAAGATTTCAGTCTTAACTTAGTTACAATAATGTCCTTAATGTGTTCTGTAATACACTTATTCAGTATCTTTATCAGCACATAAGCTTGAGTGAAGCTAACAGAAATAATCGAAAGTCCCTTCAAAGTAGATGTCACTACACAGGCTGAATGAAGAGCTCTGAAAAGACCAGATAATGTAAATTACAATCAGGCAGAATGGTATAAAATGGATGTGGGCCTTTTATCATCTATAGAAGGAGAAAAGTTGGAAAGGGTTTTAAACTGTTACTGGAGAGATCACTCAGTCGAATCTAATGGCACCTTTATACCTGGACAAAAGACAGTCATAAATACAGCTGTTAAAGCACTGTAAACTAATCTGCAGCACTGGAGCAAGGGTCAAGGAGACCAAGTACTCAATTTCTGAACATCTATAGACTGCATAATAACCTGACAAACATGTAGAATTAGTACACAAAGAACATTTTCGAACACTTCACTTCAAGTCCAGCTGGGCACGAATGTATGATGTAAGAGTTTCACAAATATTCTGGAGTGTTCTGTTTTGCTTTATCTACATCAAGATGATAAAAGTGGCTATTTACTGTATGTAATGAAGACAGTGACAGCCCACAGAACAAATCCAATTAAAGAGGTGGGCAGCCAGTCTGTTTGTTCTGGGTGAGGATTAAACACTTTGACCCCAAAGCATGGAGGACAAGAGTCATCTCACTATTCAAACACTGACACAGTTATTGCAGAAACAGCACTGTGTACTTAGGTCTTAGTTTGCTTTTAACTAGGCATGAACTTCATTTCTGACAGGCACACAGCTATTATTTTAACCAGTGCTCTATTGAAAGCCACAGTTGTATCTGTGATGGAGCACATACAGTACTCAATTATCAGTACTGTGTGTCTTTGACAGAAGTCCAAATGTCCTCCATTGTGCACTCTGATATCACAAGATTGTGTGGCGTCTGGAAGCTTCTAGAGAGTATGATGTGGGGCTCCACTGCTCTGCTAAATACATGGACCTGATGGATAAGCATGAGCTTTACTCGGTTGTTTGTTTTTTCTTGATTTTTTGACCTATTTCAAGTGTGCATAAATACGGTATATTTGTTTGAAGTACTGAATTCTAAATATATACATTTTATTCATTCAGTGCATGCAGGAGCCTCACACACATCTGTATCAAGCTGTCGCCAAATCCGAGTATAAGTGTAAGAACAAGTGCGCGTTAATTTGAAACACGTGCATGTTTGTGCAACGTTTCTATATAATGACAGTCTGATAGTCTCAGGGATTTGTTTGTGCATTAGGTGTGATTTGGGGCTATGATTCACATATATAGCATACTCTCACCAGCAGACCACTGGTTGCCTGGTTGCCATGGATACCATGATGGGCTAAATACATTATTGAGACTATTCTCTCTCTCTCACACTCATACACACACACACACACACACACAAACACACACACACACACACACACACACTCCACTCATATACACACACATTCTGCAGAAATCATTTAGGAGCTTCTTCTGACTCATGATCTACTTTTGTAGTATTCTTGAATCATCCACTTTGGTGCAGTGTTCCTTCAAAACCTCCCCGGCATCCTATCTGCTTCCATCATCTAGCTTCGGCAGGAACTGTCAGTAATGAATAGTGTTTCTCGCTGAATTGCATCCCAAATGTTCTGCCTAATTCAGGACCCCTTTGTGTGCTTGTAAATAATTCAGGACTATTCAATTCTTAAATACCCTTACACAACATTCTTGCTGGAAATAGTAGTCCTCCTACATGTAGAGTGCTTCTTCTTCTTCTTGTTAAATCAGGTGTTGTGGAAGAAGGCGGTAACAGAGACATTTGCAAAAGGGGCATTAAGTACTTAACAGCTGTTTCTGTTCTACTCGCTAGTGCAATTTCACACACCAGAGATTGCTGAGATTTTTACTGGTCCCCATTGACACACACACACACACACATGGTTGTAAAACGTTCTGCATACATTTTAGTATACATACAGACACAGCAGAATGCAAGCAGACTTAATTCTGTCCACGGCAAACACTTCCTCAGCTGTGAATTTTGAACGATTTTAATGAATTAATATTACTATGTTAGTATCAATAATATTGATGGTCATAAATGACAATAATCAATACACTAATCTACAGCTCATCAAAGCCATGTGTATACAGACTCAAATTCCAGCATCCAACCCACACACGTTAAACACACCCACTCTCCTCAGACAGGAAGTATCTTCTGCACAATCACTATACTCTCTGGCCTGCGAAAAACTGATGTGAACATCATGCCAACTACCTTTCTCCTTCACCATGACCATTGGCTCCTTCTGAGGCTTGAGAGAGGAGAGACGCTTCTGCTACTGCTGCTGCTGCTGCTGCTGCTGCTGCTGTCTGCCTTCGCTGGGTCTTCCTGCACTCTCTAGCTCTCAGTCCAAAGGAGAAAGACAGAGAGAGAGAGACTGAGAGAGATAGAGATAGGGGGAAAGCCAATATAAGTAAAGAAATTAAGGAAGACAGAGGAACTGAGATAGAGAAAGAGAGATAGATATAGAGAGAGAGCAGAGAGAGAAAGAGAGAGAGAGCTAGTCCTGTCAAACTAGACAGCCAGTCGGCACTGTGTGACTGCTCATTTGGTCTCTATTTCTTGAGCCTTCCCCTTCTCTGCCAGTGTGTGTGTGCGTGAGAGAGTGTGTGTGTTTGAGGACTCTGCCGTCTCTGTGCTGAAATAACCAGGTTGCAGCTGTTGTGTGTGACAAATGCAGATTCCATAGTCCTAATCCCTCCCAGTTAGAGACACCACCTTAAATTTTTCAAAAGGACGGAGAGGGGAGGGCAGTGCGCAGCACATGTGACTCTATTTTATATTCACTGCTACTCTCTCTCTTTCCCTCCATCCCCCCCCTCTCTCATTGTTTCTCCCTGTCTCTCTCTCTGTGTTTGTATTTCTATCTGTCTCTCTCAGCTGCTCTTTTTTTTCCCTTCGTTGTTCAGTGCAAGTTCTAGTTTGCTATACATACTTTCCATCTGTATGCACACTAGTGTGTTTATCACTACTCTGTGTACCCTGGCAGCTTTTACACACTTTTGTACAGAACAGTCCACATTCAAACAGTTACGTCAAGTGTTCAGTGAACTGATGGATGACAATAGATATGCTCATATTCCCTCAGAAAGAATATTCATACTTAAGTACATAGGACCATCTGTGCTATGGTGATATACTGAGTAGTTTTTAAGAGACTGCCAGAGCCTGGTCTGGTCTATTGTGGCACCGTGGCAGTAGATTATAGGATTACTGGAAGTACAATTGAGTTTGCAAGTCGATTGAGAGGTGTTATTAATACCCGTCCGCTGCGCATCTCTATAGGGGAGGGAATGAGGTATCTCTGAGGAATTATGAACAACATATCCCACTTAGTGAAAATTGGTAAGATTCCTGCTCCCCACATCTCGGTCTCTATTAATCCTCTTCGACTGTGCTGATTCCAGAGCTGGTGCCTAATCTGAACTGTTCCACTCTTTGCCAGGACAAATAATAGTTGTTCATGAGCCAGCAGAATTGCTTCAGTTCCTTCACCAAAATGACATCAAAGGCTTAGGTTGGCATCACTGCCATGACGACAAGATGACTTGACTAGTTCCAGGACTACCGATAAAAAAAGAAACTGGTGGAAGGGATGGGGAAGTGAAAAATTATATTAAAAATGACTTGTTCACTCACTTGTGTGAATGTGTGTGTGATTGTGCCCTGCGATGGGTTGGCACCTGGTCCAGGATGTCTCCCACCCTGTGCCCTCTGTTCCCTGGAATAGGCTCCAGGCTCCACTGTGACCCTGTGTTTGGATAAGCGGTATGGGAAATGGAGGGATGGATGGACTTACTCACTCACTTTCATTAACTGCTTTATCATGGTCTGGGTTGCAGTGGATCCGGAGCCTATCCCAGAAACTCTGGGTATGATGTGGGAAAATCCTTTTTTCATTGTAGAGCACCATGCACACATACATATTCATTACACATACATATAGCTTACGTTCCCTCACGCAATCTGAGATCGATCAACGATCGATGCTGAGTAGTGCCTACTCAGCGTGGCTCAAGGTCCCTTCCCAGAACCTTCACACTATCTGTCCCTCAGTGCTAGAATGAACTTCCAACCTCAATCCGGACTGCAGAATCTGTCACCATCTTCAAGAAACAGCTAAAGACCCACCTCTTCCGTGAGCACGTAACTGATCCCGGAAGTGCCAACCCAACATTATCCTTAAAAAAACCCTTACTGTGGCTCTTACACCTCTACACTGCGCACTTTGCTTTTCTAGAACTCAATTAAAAGATCTTGTACAGTAGCACTGCTTGTATTGTTCTCTGCTTGATATATCGATTTGCTTGTATTTCCTCATTCCTAAGTCGCTTTGGATAAAAGCCTCTGCTAAATGAATAAAAATAGATGTACACTTGTTTTAGTCAATAAACCTACTGTCACGTTTTTGGACAGTGGGGTGAAAGTGGAGAACCTGGAGGAAACCCACACTGACATTTTGAGAACATGCAGAGAAACTTAACACGGACAATCAGCCGACGCCAGGATCAAACCCAGGATGCAGGAGTTGAAACTGCTTTTCTGATAACACAAACTGATATATCTGATACATTTGTGCTGCATATAGATGCTGGATTCAACTGACCAGTAATCATAAGACATACCTGCTGGAAAACTCATAAGAAAGCATTAGAGATCTCTAGAGAGTCCTTTGTAAGGAATAACACCGATTCCTGGGCCATGCTGTTATATAATAAAGAATTCACGTTGGGGTGGTGAGAAACGTCACGAGACAGAGTGGATCGTTTGTGTATAACAGCACAGTCTATAGTGTGTTATTTCCCTTATACCAGTGATTACACTTTATAAATGAATGACACATTTGCACTCGCACTTTTTTGAACAGTTTATAGTTAGATTTCATGTTATGAAATGCATATGAGGCAAGTTATTTCCTGTCAGAAAGCGTAGCCATATCCACACATTTTCTTTGGTTATATCTGTTTAGTATTAGGCTTAGTTTAAGTTGAGCATCCACTATACAAGTCCATGTGAATGAGCTGTTGCTAGAAACAGTAAACTATTAATAACAAGCATATTATTATAAACCCTGTCATGTATTTTAGTCAGAACTGTTGTCAATGCTGTGGTATAATGGATTTTTATGTGTTTCTGGAGGTTTTTAATGGTAGTTTAATGGAATCTATTGTTCCTAGTTATTCCTCATTGCTTATTTCATTTCCAATCATCTACCTACTAAAGAGGGCCAAATTGGTTCTAATTGGTTCTGATGGTATCTAATATTAACCAGAATATCCCTCATGGAAATCTTCAGGATGAAACAATGTTAATAATACCTAAATAAATACCTAATGGAAACCATTAAGTCAATTCCCGTTAACATGTGACATGATTCCCATTACATTTTCCGAATGCATTATATTACTGTTTTTTTCCCCCATCAATAGGGATGTTATCGAAGCCAGATGTATAACTTGTATGTATAAAATCCTTCACAGTTTTTTTTTATGTTGCTCAATAAAATTAAAAGAAATATTCATTAAGTGAATAAATATTACATCACTACAATGCTTCCTTCAGCTATACATTCAATTAGAAACAGATTAATGCACTGGGAAAAAATATAAAATGTCCTTTTTGTGGTCAAATCCTCCGTAGTTGTTTTTAAACTGTGCATTAGGAAACTCCCACCTCTGATTACTCAGTGGTTCTGCTCATAACCCAGTGAAAACACATTCTGGTTCTTAAAAAGTGTTGCTGATGTCCAGAATACGTATCATGTGTAACTGGAAGTGAAAAAGGGGTGCATCTCTATTGCAGTAGCATAAAATCAGAGCTAATGCACAACGAATGGAGTCTACTTCAAACCAGGCATATCTGAAGGTGTCAGAGCGATGAGTTGAATTTCAAACAGCAGATGTGTGTATGTAGTGTGTGTGTGTGTGTGTGTGTCTCAGGTTATAGCGAAGCAGCCATACACATTTTAGAGCAAATCCTGACTATGCCTACTGTGTATATGCAATATATATAAAGGGATGTAATTTTGTGATTTTAGAGATTTGCAATGTTATTTCTTTATTTTAGGCTTCAGTCTAATTAGATTTTTTCTGGTCTAGAAACAAACTGCTCTGCTTGCCCCTTTTCAGTAAAATAAAAATGACATGGCATGCATAGTTATAACAGTGGGGTGGAGGGAAGAGAAAGGCTTGACAATGTCTTTGAAGTGAAATACATCTTAGAGTAGAGGGTTCTAAAAATTACAAATGACTGCTTTAACCGCTTGAATGCTGCTAGTTGCACTGACTCAGCAAATTAGGATTTCTTACTCTTAGCCCTCTGATTTCAGAAAACATAAACTTAATAATACAGCTTGAGACAAGCAGTGTATTTCATAAAAGTGAAAGAGTGAACAGTCTTATATCAGGGGTCTGCTTTGAAGGGTAGACTATTGATTTAGTCATGCACGAGGGGTGCAGTGACTCCACACTACTGGTAAACGATTGAAGGGTTGAATGGAGAGATGAGCGCAGTAATGTGCTGGTTCTATTCGATGAGCCTGCTTCAGTGGAGTGCATGCTTCAAACAGTAACAACACAGACCTGTGCATCCATGTGAGAGAGACTGAGAGGCACTGCAGTGCTGGAATCACGTGTCACGGTGAGTTGTACACTACAAAGCTCCACTGGTCGAGAGCTTCTAATCCTTTTTCGAAAAACATTTATCAGGAAAACACAGAAGAAGAATGCAATGATACTGCAGTGTGCTATAATGTGTTTGGGTGGAAATGGTTCACAGCTACATGGTCTTTAGCTGTCAGTGCAGAGTTTCAGATGTTCTCCATGTGTCTGTGTGCATTTCCTCCCTCCCCTTTCCTAAACACGCCAGTCGGTGGATTATCACCTCGAAAATTGCCTCTAGGTTTAAACGAATGTTCGAATGAGTGTGTGAATGCTTTGTGTGGTGCCCTGCGATGCACAGGCTCCCCATCCATGAGAACCATGAGACTTGTACAGTATTAAGCAACTACACAGAATACTGAACTTTTGTTATTAAATAAGGTTGCTATTATGTTTTTTATTATTATTATTATTATTTATTTTTTTTACAATTGACATATCTTTCAAATGAGACAGTTCAAATGCAATCAGTTATTCTTCCTATCTAAACACAATCACCAGCGTTTCCTTCTCCGTAACGCCACAGAAAAAAGAATCAACAAAGAAGAATCCAAGCACAGCATATTAATCAACAGATTCCACCGTGAATGTGGCCATTATAGCAGCGCTAAAACAGCAGTTGACACCCACCGCTGTCTCAAATGATATTATTGAGCATAATCTCTAGCGCACAATGTATCTACTACACAAACACATGGAGAACAACCTCATCAGCTGTGGTGAGGAAGACCACATTTCCCATACCACATCCACTGGCGTAATATAACACAAAGCTCTTCTACAGCAGGAGATGCTATTTTTAACTTTTCTTGAATTTGATATTTAAACATACTGACATAAACTTATCAGTGAAAAGGTAACATTTCTTTTCATGTAGATTTCACACCAAATAGGTTAGGGCCTGTTATACAGGATTAATAATTTATATGTCTATATCTCTCTCTCTCTCTCTCTCTCTCTCTCTCTATATATTGCAGGGGGGGGCGAAGGCGAGCACACACACGGGAGGCAGGTGGTGCGAGAAGTGAGGAAACCCAGGTTTATTTGCCTAAATCGTAGTGGTGAGTGTGTGTGTGTGTGTTTGGGTGGTAGGTGTGGGGTGAAATGAGGGCGCGGGGTGTAGCTGCGTCCTCGGTGCGGAATCCGGGTGCTGTGGGGGTTTTGGTTTTCCCCTCCTTCTGGAGCTGATTGTGAACCTCCTGCCCGTTGCATCCCCGGTGGGGGGTTGGCCCCACCCTGCAGTGACGCCTTCGTTGGGTTGGGACCGGAGCTCCGCTGGGGGGAGTCGGGAAGGAGCGAACCTAGTTTGCGCGGGGGGTGTTGGTCGCCGCGAAGTACCCCTCAGCTCCAGCCTACTGCGCTGGGAGGGGCCAGAGCGGTCTCGTGAGAGCCATCTGCATTCCCATGCAGGGCGGTGCACTGAGGAGAAATCTAGGGCGAAACACCGCCCGCGTGTGTCCTTGCCTTGGATCCATCAGGGGTGGTCTGTGACCAGGAAAAGTGTCGGCCTGCCAGGTAATACCAACTCTAACACCCACTTGATGCGCCAAGGCTTCCGCTCACCGCTGCACTCTTTTCCGGGGGGCAGTTTCGCTGATGTAGAGACGTGCTCTTCTCCGTCAGGTTTGGGAGAGGACCGCCCAACCTGTTTCAGATGCGTGGTGTGTACCGTGAAGGGAGCGAAACCGGGTTCGCAACACCGGCACTGGTGAGGGCCTTTCAGGCCTGGAAGGCTCTCTCCTCCGGTTGACCACTTCACCGGTTGGCTTTGGTGAGATTGAAAGAGGGAGCAGCTGAGTTAGGCACGATTCCATAGTACCCCGCCAACCCCAAAAGGCACGCTGTTTCTTCGATGAGGGGCAGGGTGTCCCTACGATTTCCTGTCTGCGGCTTCAGCAACCCCCCCATGCGGTACCCCAGGTACTGTGCCCGTTAATCCCAGGTGGCATTTGGGTTGGCTGTCGTAGCTTTCGGCCCTCAGGACCTCCCCCAGATGGAACAGGTGGTCGACAGGTGGAGAGGGAGAACATGTCAAGTAGGCGGGGTGCGGTGTGGTCGTGGAGATGTCCATCAGCCGGGAAGGTGGCTGGTGCCCCGTAGGAAAGGGAGGACCGGTATTGCCAGTGGGTGGAGGTACTAAGGCCGTTTGGGCCAGCGTGGCAGGGAACTTGCAATACCCTTGGTAAGGTCCAGGTGGATATAGCGGCCCTCCCAGTGCCTCTCACCAGGTCGTCCACTGGGAGGGGGTAGCTATCGGGTCCGATACCTGGTTCAGTCTCCGAAGTCGTTACACAGGCGCATGCCTGGGTTTGTACAACGACGGGGACTGGACCAGGGCTGGATGACCTCGCGATCCCATCCTTAGCATTCGCTCCACCTCCTCCTCGATGGCCTTCCGGGCCTCAGGGACCCGGGTAGGGTCTCTGTCTAACTACCACCGGGGTGTTTGACGTGTGGTGAACCACCTGGGTCATCCCCGGGAGGAGGAGAACAGTCTGTGAATTGGTCCACCAACTCGTGGTTCTGTCTCGCGCTGGGTGAGGTTTCCCATCAGCTTGTCAGATCTGTGTCCCGCCGCCAAACCCTCGGGATGGTTCCACCCATTCTTCAGCAGGTTGACGTGGTATAACTTCCCGTCCTAGCTTGCGGGTTGTCAGCGGTAGTTGACGCCCGTGCCAAGGACCGTTATGGGCCCTGCCACCGGCAGGAACTTGCAGGCGCAGGGACTAGAAGCAGGACCTGATGCCTGGATGGAACTCTCGGGTGTGGGGCGGTTATACACCGCTGCTGTTCTTCCCCGGCGATATGTTCCTGCACTATTGGTGCCACGCGGTAATTTATCTTGCATCTCTGCACGACTCAATGATCGAGGTAGGGACGTTCCTCCCAGGCTTGCGCACAGTCCAGCAGTCCTCTTGGCCGCCCAAACAGGAGCTCAAACGGGTGAAGCCTGTGGAGCCTGGGGCACCAGGCGTAATAGGGGAGGAGGAGTCGTTCCTCCTCGTCGTCACCCACCGTAGCATCGTTTGAGCGTCTGATTGAAGCGCCCACGGTCGGGGTTCGGGTGGTAGACAGAGTCTTCAGATGTTTACCTCAAAACCGAAGATCCGTTTAATTTTTGACAGGGTGCACTTGGTCGGTAGATGTCCTTGGGAATGCCCACCTGAAAAGGAGCATTAGCTCCCTGGCGTTGGGGAAGTGGCCTTTAGGGCACCGCCCGGTAGTGTAGTCACAAAACAGGATTACTCGTTCGCTGACTTGGGAAGGGGGACCAGGTCATACCAACTATGCTGGTAGCGAATGAGGGGTCGTTCCTGCTGTGGCTGGCACTGAGGCATTGCTGGCAGAACCCCGACCTCGGATCCATCGGCCATACACCGTCTCAGTTTCTCCAGGTGTTGCGTGCCCCTAGGTGACCGCCGAGGGGTGGGCAGCCGATGCATTACCAGGTTAGTCTCGTGTGGCCAGGAGTCTCGTTCCTCTCTGCCAGACTCGTTGGTAGAGAGCCTTCAGAGGAAGTAGAGGTGGGGGAGCCTCAGGTCGGTTCTGTACCTTATCACCCTTGTGCAACAGTGTTTCAGGCGTCTCCTTGCTCCCCGCCAACTTCCCTTCCCGTTACCTGTTGGAACACAGAGGACACTGGATTAGTTATGGGGACTCACCTTCGGTTTGCCCGGTGGCGAGGCAGACTGCCCGCGTGTCCTCTGCGCCAGTTTACCGCCGCGTTGGGAAGCCCGCTCAGGAGCAGTGGCACCGAAGAGTGGGGATCACCCACATGGAGGGGCCGGTCCTGTACTCGATCCGCACGCTGCCGGTCTCCGGTCTCCCCATGGTGAGGTAGAGACTCTCGTTGTAGTGCTTGGAGGATGTAGGTCACTGTGCTCCCGTGTCAGTAGGGGGTGAGGTTTCTTCTACCCACACCCCTGGTGGGGCCGGAGGCTGTTGGAGGTGGAGCGCCCGCTAGCCATGGTTTTGGATGCGAGGTATCTCCGGTTCGTGGATTCGGGGTATGTGGGTGACCTCCCGTCCTCATGTAGTTAGGGGGTTGAGATCCTAAATTTATATCGTGCATGAGCGATTTGGCGCCTGCTTGGCTGTGTTGGGTAGGCTCAGATATATTCTTACACCCCGTGGTGTATACTGTGTCGGAGCCACCCTAGTAGTGATCAGAGGTTTAGTTGCCAGCGCTGGTGACCGTTGTGGAACTTACTCCGTGGCCACACCACGCAGCCCTCTTTCATCGTTGGGTAATCGGGTCTTCTGGTTGAGTAATAGGGGTGTGCCTCCGTGAGTAACCCGCCAATGCCCCAGTATCGATCCCACTAATGTTCAAATAGTACGGGTCGTGGAAGGGTTTCATATTGGGGTAGTGTAGGAGGGTTTCCACCAGCGTTTGGGTGCACGGTTTGTGTGGTAAGGTCTGTTGCTGTGTTAGGTGTTTTGTTGTCATGGTTGTGTGTGGTTTTTTTTTTTTTTTTTTTTAGGGTGGCCTTGCTCTGCCCACATCTCACCAGGTCAGCCAGGCGGGTGCACAACAATTGTAGTAGTGAGGACCCATTATTTGTCCCTAGGTTGTGTGTGTGTGTTTGGGTGGTGTTGTAAAGGCCGGGGGCGTCCTCCGTTCGTTCGGAGTGTTTCTGTGCCGTTCGGCTCACCACTGTTCGTTGTGCTCGCCCTCGCTCGGGGAGCCCTTGTGAGCGAAACAACACGGTTAGGTAAGCCCGGTTTGTGCTGATTCAGTGGTATTACCTCGACATTAGCTGCCTACATAGCCGAGTGATCCTCCTGCTCGTGGGCGGAAGGGTGTCCTTTATCCCTCTTCTGGAGCTGGATTGGTGAACCTTGCTCCCGTTCGCCGCGTGGCGGGGTTGGCTCCACCCTGCAGTGACGGCCCTTCCGGTTGGCGTTGGACCGCGCGAGCTGCCCGCCGTGCCGGGCGGCAGTCGGGAAGGACAACCTCCTAGTTTGTGCCTGGTGTTGGTCCCGGAATTATATATATATATATATATATATATATATATATATATATATATATATATATATATATATATATATATATATATATATATATATACTATATTATAATATTACTATATTACTGACTAAAAGAAAACTGAACTAGTTTGTGCCAAAACATTGTGGTCCCAAAATGAAAACTAAAGATGAAGCATTAATCTGCTATTCTCTCCAAAGTGTATATAAAACATTGCTTTCTTCTTTGTATAATGCACATTTCTCATTTTCCATGTGTAAGCTCTCTTACCAGCTCCTACATCAGGATTCGCCATCTTCTCCAGGATCACATACTTGCTAGGGTCAAGGAAAGGCAGTTGCTCCATCATTGACTGTTTGGGAATGAGGTAGAGCACCTCGGCCAAGTTCCCATCCTCAATGATAGACATGCGGCGCACAGAGTTCTTGCGCTTGACCTGGTCCTGAATAATGATGTCATCACTGTGGCTGGAGCCACAGAGCTTGCCCAATGAGCTCAAGTTGGGCATAGTGAGATCTTCTACCAAATGATGCAGATTAAACACTGGTTAGTAGGGGAAACGCCACACAGCCCTTGGATACAACTCACTACACCAGAACTATAGAGGAGGGCAGAGTCACGTGGTGCATGAAGTGCTTCTCCTCAGATGTGAAGGGATGCTGCATTTGTTGGAAAAGCAGCTCTGATCTGCTACCATGAGCTCATTCCTAGATGCTATAAGCAGCTTAGGGTTCATGTATTTTTAGTGACTGTCTTCCCATGAGGGCTCACAGAGCACCTGGGCTAACCTGAGGCATGACTGATGACTTGGTGTCCCCACACAGCAACACAAGCAGCACTTTCTCAGAGTAAGACACATAACCGAGTCTAAGCGCTTTCATTAGGGAACTCTTTAAGAAGATTACAACGCTGTGTGTTCTAATGTCATTTTCCTTTACAACGTGAATTGCTCAATCAATCATTTTAATAACAGTCTTCTCTAGACGAAGCCATAAGCTGTCCACACACTGGTAAACACACTGCAGTTGTCTGAGATTTACAATAACATAAGAAATTCACTATAATTATTATTATTATTATTATTATTATTATTATTATTATTATTATTATTATTATTATTATTATTATTATTATTGGCCTATGAGACCTTGACTGAATATGTAATAAATTTTCAACTTCTAGGCAAACAAAAAATACACATGCTGTTCAAGTGCTTAAAGTCATAAGAACACTGTAGATGCAGACCTTCAGAAATCTTCTAAAGCCAAGCTAATACAAAAGATGAAGGCTAATATTTTAGCTAGCAAGAATGCAGCTGGTAAGTCTCTTACACAGACAAAGCAAAGGTATAATAAAAAGATAACATTTTACGGAATATGAACAATTCCCTTATAAAGGTTGCTAAATTATGGTGTTTGTGTGGCTAAAATGACACTGTAATTACAATTTATCACTGACAGCAAACTGACCTGCCATGGGTTCAGCCATTTTGAGAAATAACTTCCTAGTTAAAAAAGTAAGACATTCATTTTTGTATACACGTATTAAACACAGTGTTGAGTAAGTTACTTCAAAAAAGAAATTTACTACTAATTACATCATCGCCGTTTTTACATTACTGACTAATTACTCTGCCTGAAAAGTAATTGCATTACTCATTGCTAATTACTTATTAAAATCTGTATCAACCCTGACCATATGGACAATAGAATCAAAACTCTTCTTTTAATTCTTTAAATTTGAGTCAAACACAGAATAGTTTAGCCTATTAAGCACAGTTTTATGAAACCATTTTTAATACAAAATTGTAAACAAATGATATAAATTGGCTTAAGAATAGGAGCTACTACTTCAGAGATAGTATTTTCCCCCCAGGACATTTCCCCTTACATTTTACTGCAATATTTTGATCTACATGTGTCAAAAAAATTAAAATGAAGTAGTGAAATAGCAACACAGCCACTGGTTTTTGCTGATATCCTTGAACTTAAGCGACTTCACATACACCTGGCACACACGCTAGCCTACAGCGAATACATTTACAGGGGCCAAGTTAAATTAGAAAACAAATTTTATCTTTAGATGATAAATTCAGATTTTCAGTTTAATATTGTTTATAAAGAATTGTTGAAAGTCTATACAGTATGTAATGCAAGTACATCATTACAGTAATTACATTACTTCAAAACTCCCTTACTTTACTATTTTCAGAGGAAAGGTAATTGAATTACAGTAACGCGTTACTTAGTTACATTGATTATACATCCGTTCCAGTATAAGGTTTTAATTGGAAAAGTATATGATTATGTTTTAAGCAAAAGCACTCTGCTCATGCTCAGATCAATCCTAAACTGTTCCAGCAAGAATCCACATATAACTTGGAATTTAACCAAGAGAGTCCCCTTGACCCTGGGTCATTAAGCACCATGGCGGAGCTGCTGTACAACTTCTGTGAACAACTCTATTTAAAATAGACTCTTTTATGTGGGTATGATTTGTGCAAGGCTCAGCTCATAGACACATAAATCATAAAAAACCTTTTCTTCAGCAAAAGCTAGATGACATTTAATTGTTAAAACAATTCACCTAGAGACCTTATTCATCTGGTTCATTAAACTGCTCATATAAGAATGGTCTTCTCAGCAGGATTAGTTTAATATCTGTTCCACCAAGTACAAGAAATGGTACAGGACTTTACAACAACTCAGTAGAGTCACACACACACACACACACACACACACACACATACACACACCTAGTTTAGAGAGCATGATGTCGAATGGATTATATAAGCCAACACAAAATGTAATTTTATCCTGACGTAAGCCATACTGAAAAAATGCTTTGGAAGGGGAAGAACCTTTTCTAATCTAAATCCACTACAGAAATAAGCCCAGGAGAATGTTTTAGGGGGTTTTTAAACCCTAAACTTTTAGTGTAGAAACATGGTTAAATATTCACTAGAGGACTCTGTCTTTTATGCCTGAAATTGATGAGATGCTGCAATTTTACCAACCTGCCTATGAGTTTTTCTAAACGTCTCCCTACTGCTGTATATCTCTAATGTGAGTGATAATGCCTTTGGCATCATAGACTGTACTGCTGTTTCATTAATAGGTAGTACGAACTGTCCCGACCTTCTCACTGACATGGAAACACTGTGACTCATAATGATGCCTGATCATACAGTATTACCCAGGTAACCTTTTCCCAGACTACTCACAAGGTGAGGCCATGTAGATTATGTTGACTCACTGCCCAGGTCAAAAACATGTCCGGTTAGCTCTGTCAAGTATCCAAATCAGACACACGGACAAAAGACCATGAAAAAGTCGCCTTTATTTCTTACTGCTATATGTTTTAAATGGTCTGGATGAGTGCTGAAAGCACGCCTGCAAACACACACACACACGCACGGACACACACACACACACACTCACAGATTGGATGAGCAGTACAGATGACTAGCATACCAATAGAGGGCACAGCAAGTTCTGTGTCCTCTTGACATTTTGATATGTTGAGTCATTTAGCTACTGACTCTAACCCTACCATTGACCCCCAACCTCAGAGTCCCTGACACACAAGTTTAAACAAACAAAAAAGTATGGGAGTAATTTAGAGGAGTGCTTAGACACACAACCATACCCATGAGTACTTAGTCTAACTGGTTCTGCCTTACTCAAGATTTTTTTATTTTTTCTTTCTTCATCTAAGCCAACATTTATAAGTCACCGACTCGTAAACATTGTCTGTTATCTGGGGAATCAGTGACCAGACACGAACTAAAAAAGGAACAGGATGCTCAGTTGTCACAAAGGAAAACATGAAATATGATCTGTGCTGGGATCAGTGAAACACGCAACCAGAATTCATTTATAGATTGTAATTTTACTGCTCCACAAGTGTGAGAATTGAACCGTTACATAACCATATGTGGGAGTTTCCTAAGGCACAGTGTAAAAATAATAACACCCATGCAGGTTTACCTGTCTTTGAGAACATAGAGTATTTTACTATTTTACCATCTAATCCACAGCATGTATATACAGCACAGAGCACACTGTCTATCACAGACCATAACCACATGTGAGATGATGGCTACGTTTAGCTTTTTGTCTTGTGTGTTGGTTAAAATCAAAGTTGTGTTGGAATTATGATGTGTAGTGTAATTCATATTTATTTGATTTGCCCGTAAAATAATTGTTTCCTCCACTGATGTATGAGTGAAATACTTCATATCTAATGCATTACGGCTGCAGTTTTTAAGCCTTGCATATCTTTTTTCCCCTATGAGCTCATAAAAGAATATTTCTTTCAATTGTTGCCATAGCCAAGCCCCTGATATAACAGTTTTTTTTTGTCCCAGATTAGGAAAATGTGGTGTTGAAGCAGAAATCCAGCTTTTTGCATTTGAAAAGTGTGGAACAGTTTGAGATTAGGCCCTGACTCTGGAACCAGCACCGACACAGTGCCGATGGGCAATCGCTATGAATTATAATTTCAATATCTATCGGTCAGCACAATCAAGAAGCTAGCACAGCAATGTTCTCCTCATCCTGTTCTTATGTACTCTGACTATGTATTGTGATGGATAGCACGTCCATCAGGTTCTCCCTGTTCTTTCATAACCACTTGGTCTGGTCTCTTGTCCTGTACTGCAGGTCATTGTTTTATTGTTTACAACACGCACATGCATGAAAAGCTGAGGGGGCGTTGTTTGTGAGGAGCCTAGTTAACCTGTCACACAATGAAGTGCACTATCTGCTCCCGTGACAATACATCATACATCAATCCTCCTTTTCTCTTCAACCTGGACTTGTCACACTATAAAGGAGCTACAGAAACAGAATACAGATATTCTCAAGCTACAGCTTGATGATGACTGCTTCTTGATGATGAGAAAGTTACTGTTATATAACGTGATCCATACCGCAAACTCCACCCATTACATGCAGTCAGTATCTCATTGCAGTGTGTTTAAAATTCCACACCAGGGAGAACGGATCTTAATTCATTTGAAGTGTTATTTTATAGGATTCTTTAATGTATCAATCCTGCTCCTATTTCTGAAATTCCTTTCTCTTTCGGTAAGTTCACTGTTCAGTCAGGATCAGGCATGATGAGAAAGGCAATGGCCCTTTCAATCTTTAATCCTGTCTGATCCAGACTTAAGATATGTGTAAAACAGACAGGAGCAACACCCTCCAATACAGTAGATTAATGTTCACACCCCCTGGTGGTGTTTGATAGCAATGGTTAAGAATGCACAAAACCGTTTTTTTTTGTTGTTGTTGTTTTTTTTTCATTTTGAGCACAGTACTAATATCAAAGCTAATATGAAAGCATATTAGCTGATACCTAATATTTAATCAGATACATACATCCTCTTAGTAATTGCTCTGACTCTGTGTAAGCTTCTGTTGTGGGATGTTATGTAAATGTGCTTTAAGAGTTCACATACATGATCTAGGCTGCTGTGTCAGTCAAAATCACATTTGTTCATGGCATAATATTTGTTATGGAATCATAGTGATACATCCTGCATAATTACATTATGCAGATTAAAGCAGCAGTTTATAAAATTGAAGAGAAATGAAAACAGATAAGACTTCCATTTACCCCCCTACTGACCCCTTCTTTTAAACAGTTCCTCCAGGATTTTGCGACTTTGTGATCGCAGATATGAACACAAAATCAAGCAAACACCACAATATTCGGGGGAGCTTGCAATATTTCACAATTACCACAGATTTTCTGCAGATTTGGGCCGAAACGCATCATGTGACATCATCACAACATGCATTCAGCCAAAGCCGTCTTCAATTTATGTGTGTCGAAATGGGTCCAGCTAAAAAGTTTAATTTCCAAGAAAAATCACTGTGAAAGACTGCGATCGCAGTTTTGCGAATTCAAGTCGTTTTCAGGCAAAAAAAAAGCACAACTTTTTTTTTTCAAATGCACAGCAAAATCAAGCAGTTTTGGCCGCAACAATCACAAAACAGTCGTGAAATCCTGTACAGACTGATACACGTATATATATATAGTACAGGAATTAGCCCGGGGGTCAGCAGGCTGGAGAGCTGGTTAGCGTGAAGCAAGGGCTTTAACTTTATTCTTCTTTACAGTTCTCACCCGGCCCGGTTAGCGGGGTAGAGAGATGTGTGTGTGTGTGTGGGGGGGTCGGCAGAGGTGGGGCTGACGTAGCGACGTTCTCGGGGCGTGTCGGGGGTTCCCGGAAGAAGCGGATGGAATACCTTGTATGAGCTTCACGGACGGTGCAGTGTCGGTGAGTTGATACTCAAACCCGCGTCAGCGGAAGGGCGTCCTTTTATCCCCTTCTTCCGGTGTCGGAGTGGTGGAATTCTTCTGTTTGCCTCTCCAATCACCGGGCGCTGCGGCGCTGGCGGCTCCGCCCCACCATGACAGCCCTTCCGGCGGGTATGGGGTCCGGCACGAAGCTGTCCGCTTTGTGCCGGTGCGGCAGTCGGGGAAGGAGCATTTCACCTGTCATACCTGCCGGACCGGCGTCTGGCGTGACAATGCCCCCCCCCCCCCACCCCGAGCCTACTGCCGCCGGGCCCAAAGCGCGTCCCGCCGAGAGAGCCCATCTGCATTTCAGTGAAGGGCCCCCGCCCGGTGTTGGACTTCGAACGAAAAGTCTTGCAGGGCGAGAAACCAGCGAGTCACCCTGGCATTCGTGTCTTTGCCCTGGCCATCCACTGTAGGGGGGCGTGGTCTGTCACGAGGACGAAGTGTCGGCCGGCCAGATAGTATTTCAGTTCCTCCACGGCCCACTTTATCGCCAGGACAGCTTCCTGCTTATATACAGGACCGGGTGCTCTTCCGCGGCCAATGCGGTACCCTAGGTACTGGGCCACGGTCAACCCTAGGTGGCACTTCTTGGGGTTAGTGGTCAGGCCAGCTTTCTGAAGCGCCTTTAGGATCTCCCCCAGATGGAAGAGGTGGTCTGACCATGTGGAGGAGTGGATGACCACGTCGTCCAGGTACGCGGCCGCAAAGCTGCGATGGGGCCACAGGAGGATGTCCATTAATCGTTGGAAGGTGGCCGGTGCCCTGTGGAGCCCAAAGGGGAGAACCCTATACTGCCAGTGGCCTGTGGCTGTGCTGAAGGCGGTCTTGGGCTTCGCGTACGGTGCCAGGGCGACTTGCCAGTACCCCTTGGTCAGGTCTAGTTTGGAAATGAACCGGGCACTCCCCAATTGCTCCACGAGGTCGTCCACTCGGGGAAGGGGGTAGCTGTTGAAATCTGAAACCTGGTTCAGCCTTCGGAAATCATTGCAGAGTTGGATGCTGCCATTTGGCTTTGGTACCAGAACGATGGGGCTGGACCAAGGGCTACTGGACTCCTCTATGATGCCGTCTTGCAGCATTTGGTCCACCTCCTCCTCGATAGCCAGGCTTCTGGACCCGGTAAGGTCTCTGCCTCACCAATACGCCGGGGGGAGTCTTTATCTCATGTCGGACCAGCTGTGTCATTCCGGGGACGGTAGAAAAGACGTCAGAGAATTGGCTCACCAGCTCATAGAGTTCTTGTCCCTGTACGGGGGTGAGGTCCTCTCCCACCTCGACCAAGGTACGCCTGTCGTACGCCAGGGTTACGGGCCGCGTATGCTGAAACCACCGGAGCTGGCTCCACCCACTTCTTTAACAGGTTTATGTGGTAGAGTTTCTCCTCCGCTCGCTTGCTGGGCTGTTGCAGGTGGTAATTGACGGCACCCTGTCTCTCGAGGACGGTGTAGTGCCCTTGCCACCGGGCCAGGAACTTGCAGGCACTGCTGGGTACCAGCAGAAGGACCTGGTCCCCCGGGCGGAATTCTCGGGGCTGGGCCGGCCGGTTGTATACCCTTTTCTGCTCTTCTTGGGCGGGGCGCATGTGCTCCCGCACTATTGGTGCCACCCGGTCAATCCTCGTTTGCATCTCCTGTACATACTCGACGTCCAAGCGGAGGGGGGACGGCTGCTCCTCCCAGGCTTCGCGAGCCACATCCAACAGACGCGAGGGCGCCGACCAAATAGGAGCTTGAAGGGGGTGACGCCGGTGGATGCCTGGGGACACTCGCGGACAGCAAACAGTACGTAGGGAAGGAGGAAGTCCCAGTTCCTACCCTCCTCATCTACCACCCGTCGTAGCATTCGCTTGAGTGTCTGGTTGAAGCGCTCGACCAATCCGTCCTTCTGCGGGTGGTAGATGGATGATTTCAGGTTCTTCACCTGTAATGATCGACACAGATCCGACATCAATTTAGACACAAATGGTGTACCTTGGTCGGTCAGTATATCCTTGGGGATTCCCATCCGGCTGAAGAGTAGTACCAGCTCTCTGGCGATGTTGGGGGAGGGGGCTTTGCGCAGAGGGTCCGCCTCGGGGTACCGGGTGGCATAGTCTACGAGGACCAGGATATACTCGTGGCCTTGTGCCGACTTGGGAAGGGGCCCCACAAGGTCCATGCCGATCCGCTCGAAGGGGACCCCGATGATGGGCAGAGGGATAAGAGGCGCCAGTGGGGGTCTACGGGGAGCTGTGCACTGGCACTGAGGGCATCGTTGGCAGAACTCTCAGACCTCTGCGTCCATTCCTGGCCAGACGAACCGGTCCCTCAGTTTTTCGAGGGTGTTTCGGGGCCCCAGGTGGCCGCCGAGCGGATGGGCGTGGGCCAGGTGCATTACTAGTGGGGTCTTCAGGTGGGGCACCACGAGGAGGTCTACCTGTTCCCCACGGCGGCAGGCCCGCTGGTATAGGAGTCCCCCTTTTACGAGGAAGTACGTATTGGATAGTCTCAGGTCCGGGCTTTGGTTGATACCCTTGATCGCCCTCACTTGGGCCCAACAGTGCTTTAGGCGGTCGTCTTCCTTCTGCTCCCGTCTGAACTGCCCCTCGCGGCTCACCTGGTGAAAGACAGAGGAGACAAGGTTAGTCTGTAAGGAGGACTTACCTGCCGTGGCGGCATCTCTGTCCTCCAGAGCCAGGCAGGCCAGCCGAGTCCAGATCTGGTTGGGACGCTGGGGCGGGCTCCCTGACTTGCTATCCGGCTTCCACCAGCGTTTGGTTCATGCCTGGAGGCTTTGGGCGATTTGCTGGGTGATGGTCTGTTGCTGGACGCTGGCCTCCAGTAAGTGTGTTATGGTTTGTTCCATTTCGTTTTTTATTTTTATTTTTTTTTCGTCCTCTCTCCCTCTCTCTCTCTATTTTTTTTCTCTCTTTTTTTTCCGCTATGGGTATCATTTTTTTTTTTCTTTTAAGGGGAGGGGGGGGGAGAGGTGTTTTGCGTGCTGGGGGGCTGCCTCCTCCCTGTAAAAAAAAACCCAATTTTTTTTGGAAAAGCCCCCAAGGGCTTTAACTTTATTCTTCTTTTCAGTTCTCACCCGGCCCGGTTAGCGGGGTAGAGAGATGTGTGTGTGTGGGCGGCGGAGGTGGGGCTGACGTAGCGACGTTCTCGGGGGGCGTGTCGGGGGTTCCTGGAAGAAGCCGAGGGATTCCCGTGCTGTCTGTTAGCGCCGAGTGGCTTCAGCAGCGGTCGTCCTCGTCCGTGCCTTTGTAGGAAAAAGAGGGTGAGAGGTTAATATTAACCTGGGATCCGCGTCAGCGGATGGAATACCTTGTATGAGCTTCACGGACGGGTGCAGTGTCGGTGAGTTGGTACTCAAACCTGCGTCGGCGGAAGGGCGTCCTTTTATCCCCTTCTTCCGGTGTCGGAGTGGTGGAATTCTTCCGTTTGCCTCTCCAATCACCGGGCGCTGCGGCGCTGGCGACTCCGCCCCGCCATGACAGCCCTTCCGGCGGGTATGGGGTCCGGCACGAAGCTGTCCGCTTTGTGCCTGTGCGGCAGTTGGGGAAGGAGCGTTTCGCCTGTCATACCTGCCGGACCGGCGTCCGGCGTGACTATATATATATATATATATATTATATATAATATCCATTGCATGGCAATACTGTGAATAAGAGATTTTCTAAAGAATCTTAAAAATTTTGTGGTAATCATATGTCCAGAAACACTTTTAAAAATTACAAACTGCACCTTTAAGTTTTTGATTGACTAATGCCCTAGTATTCACAGCACCAATTGATGCCTTCCTTTCTGTGCAAGCTCTGTATGACAAGCACATAAAAATATATTTAATTTAGAGACTTCACACATCATGTTGTAAACTGCCAGTCATATCCCAAGGCTAATATCTGAAATCTCCATGTGTATGTTTTTTTCTGAAAACATGACCCAATTCAATATCCCTAATGAAATTTAAATCAACAAGAATGCTGCATGGTAAAAGGCCATGAGTCGAGGGAATATGAGGGAATAGAAAATGAGACAGACACGTAGACTGGGGGGGGGAGAGAGAAACAGAATGACAGACAGAGAGAGACAGAGAGAGAGAGAGAGAGAGAGAGAAAGAGCGAGAGAGAGCATTCATCTATGTTGAGAAATCTAGAGCAAGGAGCTTGCGTCATTTAGGTACATTGCAATAACTCCCTTTCTCCCCAGCCTGAATTGTTTCTGATTCTTATATCATGTCTATACCCCCTACACACAGAAGAAAAGAAAAAAAAACACTCACAATCACAGATGTGTACTCCCTACACATATGAATTGTGTTTGCACATCAGGGATCAGATTCAATTTGCTCATCAAGAACTGTAGAGTAGCTGACGGAGCACCACATCTGCTCTGAGGTCAACACAAGTGCATTTGCACATATACAAAAGGCAGGGAGTGAGCACATGATATGCAGTTTAGGACACAGTTACCTAATTCTTATCAAGCAAATACGAACTGCTTTCATGCCAGAGGTAAAAATAACAAAATGTCCTGCCTGCAATCTTAAGCTAACAGCCCCACCAATACTCACCAGGAGCCCTGCTTTTCCTCAGAGCTCAGAAAATCACAAGCAAATTCTTTCTTAATGTTGTCATTTTTTCCACTTCTTTTATTTTTTCTCATGCATTTTGTGTAAGCCTGCTTCAAATTAGAAAGTTACACACCTACTGACTTAGAGTTGTACTTCGTAACCCATAACATATGCTAGCAATTTTGCCTGGTAGTAAGAGGGACTTGTTTATTGGTTAGATAACCTTCATGTGAAAACTTTTTGACCCTTTAGTGAGACACTTTAGGAAGGATGCACTAAGATAACAGTCGGTTATGGTACTGACTGATCTAGCTCAAAAATGCACAAATAGGCATTAATACAAGGTTAGTAACGTATGGCATCACTGTGGAACTTCTGTGGAACAACGTATGGCATCACTGTGGAAAAGTCCTCGCAAGAGACAAAGGGACCATTTATTATCTATCTAGTGTACATACACGACATGGAGCCATGATTCCATCACTAATGTAAAAGTGACAGCACAACAAGCGACAAAATAATTAGCATTTTTCAATTTGATGTAAATCAGGTATGAGAATGAAAAATAATGAAAAATATCCACAGTTATGATTTGTGTGGTCAGACACAACATTAGTTCCTACATGCATTTATCTTTAGTTCCTACATGCATTTAGTTCCCATTAACATGCATTTGACATGCAAAAATTATAAAAACATAAACATGCTTTCATCTTATCCTTTCATATATGTACTCTCATTACATGTGTATAGTGACATTATAAAGAAAAATAAAGTTTGGAATGAAGTATCAGAGATTGTTGGTGCCTATGGCGAGTGGACAGTATGAAGCTAATACATTTAGCCAGCTTTGGTAATCTGCCAATAAAGCTAGTATGAAGCCAAGCATATAGCTTGTAAATCAAACAACCGATTTTCACACTGATTAGTCCAGCATGTGTGTTTAACTAGTTTTAACTAGCTTTAGATGCTTTATATAGCTACTACTGGTTCTCATTGGAAAGGTGAGCGGTGCACGCAGACAAGCGATAACATTAGCAGTCATTACACACCTACAAGAGACAAACTACAAGCGACAGGAGTGACTATTGTGAATGTAGGGGAAGTGTACATGGTGTATTTTCACTTGAAACTCCCTAAACCAAAAAGACTTTACAGTATTAGAGTTAAGGGCAGATTTTATTAGTGAGCTATTATTCAATGTGTGTGTGTATGTGTGTGTGTGTGTGTGTGTGTGTGTGTTTGTGTGAGAGAGAGAGAGCAAGAGAGAGAGAGAGAGCAAGAGAGCTTGAATATCTCTGAGTGAGTAACACTTTAACCACAAAGGCATTAAAATTAATCACCCAGTAGCAATGATCTTGTCCCTGGACCACAGTCAGATTCTTGACCCAGTGCAAATTCAACCCTATTTGTACCTTACTCTCTCTTATGAAAGTACTGTTTGGTGCCGCAGCTACACAACGTGCCTACACACACAAAAAAAACCCCCACAACTCACACAAATGACTCTATAGCAGGCTTCACTCACCTGTATTTAACCTATCCTTTCTATGCTAACCATTTAATGTTAACTGATATAGGCTACTGTTTTCTTCTTGTGAGAAATGTACACATGTTTACATATGTTTAGAATCTGAAAGAGATAATAAAAACACTGTGATTTTTTTTGTTGTTGTTTTTTTGTTATACAATAGATTTCCTCATTTCTGATTTCTGATCCCATTTTTCTGACCCAGAAATTAGCTCAGCCCCCAGCCAAATCTGTGCGGCTGAGCTCTAGTCCTTTTCCCTAAAAACATAACATGTGAGGCATAAAGAAACTAAAGGTTCATCAAGGTGTTTTCATATGATATTACAATTCACCTCACAAGCAGCACAGGGCTGTAAAAACTATTAACTGCGTCTTTAAATTCTTGATATTATAATTTTTTTTAAAACACTTTTGGCAATACAAATCCAACATCCTCACAAGTAAAGAGCTAAAAAGCCTATATATGGTTGTTCCGCACCCATAATCATACTGCCAGGGATAAATCCATATACAACAAACCAGAGCAGAAGGCTAACTGACCACAGCTCTACGATGGAGAAATAAGTCCAGGAATACACATGAGAGCAGAAGAGCTGAAGAGCTGTGAGTCCATTCAGTCCTTGTTGCTGAGGCCCAATCTTTAAAGATGTTATTAATTTAATTGCACCTTACTAAAGAGTAATTAATGTGATTGCAGGCTCTTTCTCTGACAAGAGGCTTTTGAAGCAGCAATTAAGTCCCCATACAGTCGTGACCTTGTGTACACCAGTTCCAATCTAGAAGTCACCAGAGAAGTACTGCTGTTTTTTTTTTATATAAGTCTTGCCATTCTAAACCAAATCTGGCTTTCATTTGCCTGGAATGGAGACTTGCCAGTGTACACACAACATTCCAAGGCTGCTGAAAGAGTTTTATTGTGATGTTGCCGGAATAATGATCAACCCAAGTATAGACAAGGGGGTTGGCAAACTCCCTCGCCTACTTTTACTTAGTTTCGGTGAAACATTTATTTTAAATTACAAATAGCTGCTGCGTATTTTCACCCAGTGTATCATCTCCGCTACTCATTTCTCTGCATGTGCAATGAGAATACCGGTCAGAGAGGATAGAAGACCGTGCACGTTTTTTTGAGCCACCCTCAAATGCTTGATTATGACACTCCTGAATAAAAAAGACCAATATTGGATAAACCCTGAGCTTTGAAATGCATCACAGACTCCCTGCTATGAACAGTGAGTGATGATAAGAGTCGAATTTATGCTGAGCTGTAGATGTACAATTTGTTTTTATAGCTGTACTTCTCAGAACAATGAGGAATAAAGAACAGAGATGGCTTGAGGAGATGAAGGGCATGCAATCTGCTGCCAAAAACCAAGAGCAAATTCTTGAATAAAAAATAAATCTTAGATTCTGAAAATTCCAATACACACATCTAGTTCTCTCTCTCTCTCTCTCTCTCTCTCTCTCTCTCTCTCTCTCTCTCTCTCCACACACACACACACACACACAGACATGCACAGAGCAGAAAAACATACCTAAAGCAAATGAGAGTGAATTTTCGTCTCACCACACTCCCAATAGGAAGAGCAGCATTTATTTTTATACTCAATAAATAAGAACTGACAGATTAAGTAATATAGGGAAGTCATAAAGTTAAAGGTCAAATGGTTCTAGAGTCTGTGATTACTTCTTGGTCACTGTACAAGAGAAAACGGCTCTTTGTTATGAGAAAGGGTCAGTGGGTTTGCACATAGTCCATTCTGCAATAACAGAGGAAATAATTGAGGCAAAATTTGTCAGAATACCAAAGAGTAAGATGGCTGTTTCCCTGCAGGACCCAAGCAGATCCCTGTCTGTGGAACGATAAATGAAAGGAAACTGAACACCACAGCGCACTGGAGAACGTGGCCCCAAACCATTACAACACCCTGTGAGATAAAGTGTGAAATGAAGCAGAGCATTTTATTTTCAGCGTGCAGGCAGCTCCGGAGCCTGACGCTGACGGGTGTTTGTCGGTACGGCAGTTTTTTTAGCTCAGAAACACAAAATCAGCAGTCCAACGGGAACACAGGAGTGTTTGCTCAGCTAGAATCGAAATGACGTGTTCCATTCAGCGCTCACAACACACCTGCATGTACACAGACAGAAAAATGTCTCATCTAAATGCTTCTTTCTATGTATATATATTTTTTAAACATATATGACCTATGAGATGAAAGAGCAAAGTGCTGATAGCTTTGCATAGTGACTGTCTGACATCTCTCTGTATAAAAATGATAGATACAGTACCCCCTACTAATAATGGCACCCTTGGTAAATATGAGGAAAAAAAGGTTGTGAAAAATTGTCTTTATTGTTTAAACTCTTGATCTTTTGTTCAAAAAATTCACAAAAATGCTCTAATTGATATCAAACAATTGCAAACACAACACAGGTGTAACAAAAAATTGTTAAATAAAGGTGTGCAACAATTGGCACCCTTTTAGTAAATAATTTGTGCTACCTCCCTTTGCTAAGATAACAGCTCTGAGTCTTCTCCTATAATACCTGATGAGGTTGGAGAATCCATGGCAAGAGATCTGAGACAATTCCTCCATACAGAATCTCTCCAGATCCTTCAAACGCTGGTGAACTCTCCTCTTCAGTTCACCCCACAGGTTCTCTATGGGTTTCAAGTCAGGGGACTGGTATGGCATGGCAGGACCTTGATTTTGTGGTCAGTAAACCATTTTCTTGTTGATTTTGATGTATGTTTTGGATCATTGTCCTGCTGGAAGATCCAACCACGGCCCATTTTAAGCTTTCTGGCAAAGGCAGTCAGGTTTTCATTTAAGTTCGTGATGCCATGTATCCTAAATTCCAGTAGTGTCTGGCAAACTGAAGAAGCTTGAGTTTGTTTTTGGATTTGGAGTTGTTTTCCAAACGACTTCTGGTGATGTAGGTGATGTAGTTTTGGAGACTTTCTGACCCCAAGACACAAATAACTTCTGCAATTCCCCAGCTGTGATCCCTGGAGATTTTTTGGCCACTCAAACCATCCTCTTCACAGTAGGTTAAGACAATACAGACACACATCCAATTCCAGGTTGATTCATAACATTTCTAGTTGACTGGAACTTCTTCATTATTGCACTGATGGTGGAAATGGGCATTGTCAATGTTTTTGCTATATTCTTATAGCCATTTCCCATTTTGTGAAGCTCAACAACATTTTGCTGTATGTCACAGCTTTTTTGAGAAACCTTTTGTTTGCAATTGTTTAATATCCATGAGAGCAGAGTATTTTTATGCATTTTTGGAACAAAAGATCAAAAGGTTCAACAATAACTAAACATTTTTCACAATCTTCTTTGCTCATATTTACCAAGGGTGCCAATATTAGTGGATAGCACTGTAAATAGATAATAGAGAATGTGAAATGACTTGAGCATATGCTCTTTAAAATACCCGTGAAAAATCCCATTCTTCCTTCCCACTGACTTTCAGGCTACAGAGCTCAATCATCAGTGACATTTATAGCAGTGTCTGAATGTGCGAAGTAGGACACACTGTCGGGTCTGCCAGTCTGGTCCAATCTGGGGTTATCACCAAAATCACACACACACACACACACACACACACACACACACACCAAACAGAGAACCTTTGAATAGTATATTAAGGAACACCGAGGTGAGTAACACAGCGGCTGACAGGTGTAAAATGTGAGTTGTGCAAAGGGACTAAACACTCAAGAATCTGGAGTCAAAACACTGGAAACTTCAGCTAACAAGTTCAGTAGTCAGCTCAGTATTCACATAGTTGTATTATTTTCTAAGCTGGTTTACTTGCTAACATACATTAGAGCTAATCCCATTTTTATTGTAGTGTATTGTATATGTTTATTTATTTATTTATTTTTATTTACTTACTTCCAATTTTTCCCCCATTTTCTCTCAATTTACAGGTTGTCAATAATTGCACAAGTATAGCTAGGTCTACCTGACTGGGATACCTATCTTCTCCATCTGTGCATTTTCAGAGGGTTTGTTTATCTCTTAGCAAATCACAATTTAAGAATGTAAGCTATAGCATTTTGTTCTTTAATGGAAATCTGTATATACAGTTGATCTGGATTATATGACAAAAATATCATATCACGGTAGTTGAGGACATTTCTATAATACACGGTGCGTATCCCGATATTTACCTATAAATACCTGATATTTAATTTAGCTAACAAATTGTCTTCAAAACAGTAGTAAAATGAACAAAATATCCTTGAATTGAGTGTGACGATACTTTTGTTTAATACCTACAAAGATTAAGTTTTTAGATTAAGATTAAAAATTGCTCAAATCAACAGCATCCATTCATTATTCAGTCATTATGTATCACAATATCGAAATAATAGCTCTATATTGCTCAGTTTTAATATACAGTCCAGTTAACAACAGACTTTATTGAACAGAAATGTTTTACAATATTGGTTGGCACAGCAGGTAGTGTTGCTGCTGCCCACCTCCATGGTCTCCATTTCAATCCTGAGCTCCAGGTACAATCTGCGAGGAGATTTGCAGGTTCTTCTTTGTGTCCAGGTTCTCTTGTTTCCTGAAATGCCAGTTGGTGGACTGAACTGGCTATAGTACATGTGTCCCATCCCTTCCCTCCCAGTGACCTGGACCAAGATAAAATGGTTACTGAAGACGAATGAATAAATTAAAAGAAATGTATCTATAAATAATGTGAAACTGCATTGCATTATCATCATCTTTATTATCAGTATTATATGCCATGCAATTATTTACATTTTTTAATTACAGTTATATTATTAGTTTATTATAGTTAACGTACCGTTGTTCATCCTACACCCCTGCCTGCACAACCCCAAAGTCCCTCACCTCATTTAGCTTCTATTCATGGTATGTCCTATGACAGATAGCCAACCCCTACTCATTATACCATCCATCCATCTTCTACCGCTTGCTCCTTTTCAGGGTCACGGGAAAACCTGGAGCCTCCCTGGTGCCCAGGGAGCATCGGGCACAAGGTACACCCTGGACAGGGTGCCTGTCCATCGCAAGGCACACAATCACATACACACTCACACACCCATTCATTCACTACGGACACGGCAATCAGCCAATCATTCATTACGGACACGCCAATCATACCATGCATGTTTTTGTACTGGTGGAGGAAACCGGAGTACCCGAAGAAAACATGCAAACTCCGTCAATCGAACCCCGGACCCTGGAGGTGTGAGGCGAACGTGCTAACCACAAAGCCACCGTGCGCCCCCTCATTATACCAACTTAACATAAATCCATGATTAGCCATTTTTCTAACCTAATGGAGATTAGCCATTAGCTCTCAACAACAGAGCAAACACTCAGGCCACTACACCACTAAGGATCCTCACCGTTCCTTCTCTTCCTCATCTCTATTTGTGCAGCTCTGTTGCCGTGAGAAGAATGCAGGCCTACACCGATGCGAAGAGGTTCCTGGTTGGATCAAGCCTGATTAAGCTCAAACAACAACAATGCTGATTTCACTGATCTCAAACAACACCAGTCAGCATCCGCGTCCATGAGATGCTCAGAGTCCTGCCTCATGGCACAACAATATACTGTTGCAACAAATTTTGCACAGCTGCAACTAATACACTTTTCATTTTTATCAGGAGTTGGGGTTCCCTGGGCTAGGGATCGAACCTGGGTCACAGCGTTGAGAGCATAGGATCCTTAGCTGCTGGACCACAAGAGAACTACTCGTCAGTATGAATCATTGTACATTTTCATATGATACACAGGTGAGCATGCATCAGGAAATATTGTGCACAGAGGAGTGTTGCTGTTTTACTTAATATTTTAATTATGCTGTAGCGCTGGGAAACAGTGAGTCTAAGGAAACCTTGGCAATGAAAAAAAGCAAGACAATCAGGAAAATATGTGTACACCGATTGAATCTATTAGATATATATTGATTTCTGGATATTGTTAGAAGAGGTTTATTTTTTCCGATCTTCACAGTAATTGAATCTGACAGCCTAAACTGGGCTTCCCTGTGGGTTGACACCAATCCAATATGAGAGGGAGGGAAAGAGAGAGAGAGAGAGAGAGAGAGAGAGAGAGAGAGAGAGAGAGAGAGAGAGAGAGAATAAGTGTGATCAAGAGATGGACAGAAGAGAGAGTTGATATGGGATTGGATAAATGTCCAGCAAAGTCCAAAAATACAGCTAAGAAAAAGGATGCTTTTGTCCAAGATTTCACTAGTATATAGTTCACTATATTTTGAGTTTTCAGAAGAAGAAACCTTTATTTACCACATATGCATTGCTGCACAGTGAAATTCTTCTTACACATATACAAGCTTGTTAGGATTTTGGAGTCAGAGTACATGTTATGGCACCCCTGGAACAGATATAGTTCAGGACATTGCTCAGGGGCCCAGCAGTGGCAGTTTGGCAGTGCTTGGCTCTCCGACCTTCTGCTCAATAACCCAGAACCTTAACCGTTGAGCCACTGACACCAAAATTACAAAGTTTTCTCACTGTGTAATTAGACCTGAACACAAAGCAGAGAATATTCAATGCACTCATGAAATTCCACAATACACTCAGGTTTAGTGTCCAAATGATGCATACTAGAGGGTACAGAATACCCATAATTCCTAATGTTCCATTGGATAATAGGGAGTTGGACAGTATTTCAGACACAGTATTTTTTATATATTCTATCAGATGCAGTTAGGAGTTAACTAGATGTGCGTAAAGAGCTACTGATGAATGCAGGGCACACGGGTTACAGATCGAAATGGTTAAACAGGGAACAAGGAACCCTTCTCTTTCTGCAACCAAAAAATGTGGGGTGCTAGGAGAAAAGCTCAGTACCGGCAAACACCAGAGAGGGATGTAAGTAACTAGTGATTTGTTCAACCTAAACATTTCAGAGAGAAACTACAGACTAGAAGAATTAAAGCTTAAAGCTCAGTTCTACGACCATAATGAAGAATCTGAGATTTTGTACATCAGTATGAGCATGTCACAGACACACAGCACGGTAATTTCAAGTAAACAACAATTCAAATTCCAAGCCTGTTTGACAGTATTTCATGTGAGGGTTAGATTACGTGTGGCAAACAAAGATTTCTGATTGCTAATTGTGAAACCAGAATGTGGACGTAATCATAAATAAAATAATTGGTATAAGAAAAGATAGATGAACGTGAATAAAGCAACATATTGGAAAAAAAGATGGTCTTTCGGGTCATACTATATTTAGACATGTTCCATGCTGGCAGTCACCTCTTCTTCCTTCACTGTTCGCCATTTCACTGACATCCTCGGTTTGGTGCAGATGGGGACTCTTTCTCTCAGAGCATTCTCTGGGTATTTATGGAATGCTCTTCTATACAGTTAAACAATATCCACACTGAAGCTTTTGTGTCTAGTGTTGAAACCTAGTAATTATCAGCTGTGGAGGGTCACAATCATGCAGAAAAGTAAGAAAGCAATGTAGAACATATGTGCATAACTATACAAGTAGCTGCAAATAAGCATAAGAAACATGACCTGCTATATATCAGTCCAAACTTTCCAGTGACAAGCCAGAAGGACACTCTGGAGATTTGTGTCACATTTACACCAGACACCAGATTAGATACGTGACAGGAGGCAAAAATGTATAGCATGTTTGTTGTAGGCTAAGATACACTAAACAGTCAAATGTTTGTGGACTACTGACCATCACACCCATATGTGGGCTTCCTCAAACTGTTGACACAAAGTTGGGAAAAAGACAATTGTCTATAATGTCTTTTATAATTGTCTTAATGCCATAAAGACATGGCTTGATGTAGAAGAACTCGAGTGGCCCAAGCCCTGACTAAACCCCACTGAACATCTGTGGGATGAATTGGAACGGCCACTGCACACCAGGCCTCAGCTCACTAATGCTCTTGTGGCTGAATGGGCAATTCCCCATAGCCACACTCTACAATCTAGTGGAAAGCCTTCCCAGAAGATTGGAGGTTATTATAACAGCAAAGGGGTGTCATAGCCTGTAATTTCGGAGTGGACATATCTGGGTGTGATGGTCAGTCAGGTGTCCACAATTCTTTTTTCCATATTGTGCATCATTGGACCTGAGCAAGGCTGCATGTTGGTACACTGGATGTTGTTGCCTCCCAATGGTTCAATCCTGAGCTTAGTTTACCAATGAAATTTGTTGGTTGTAACCATGTCTGTGTGATGTTTCTGTGGTTTCTCCAATGTTCTCCTAGATCCAAAAGCATGCAGGTGGATTGCTGACTCTAAATTGGTATGTGAGTGAGTGAGTGAGTGAGTGAGTGTTTGTGTGTGCCCTGAAATGATGCCCGTCCACATGTATTCACCATGTAGTGTCCAGTGTTCCTGGGATAAGGTCCAGATCCACCATGACCCTGACCAGAATAATGCTCTTACTAAAGATGAATGACTGACTGACTGACTGAATGAATGAACCTGAGCTGATAGTGATAGATGGAAGGGGGTGTGGCCACAGGGATGCCACACTTGACAAAAGCCTTGATACTCAAAATAAAACTTTTTTTTTTAATCACATTGATATAAATGCAACTTTGTCCCATGCATAATTAGATGGTTCTAGCTCTGTCCATATCTCTTTACAGAGACAGGAATAAGATTATTATTATTATTATTTTTTTTTTTATTATTAATTTTTTTTATTATTATTAATAAAAAAAAAACCTAGTGTTTTTATTATGACAGGTGTACCAGTCTCTAATGTCCAGCTGTCACACACCGCAGTGAACAGTCCCTGACTGAAAGAGCCAAATGATGAATCAAACTGACAGCATGGGGATATGTCTCGCCATGTAAAACAGCTGTTCTGAACTGTAACCGGAAAGCTCTTACCTGTAGTTGACATGGCGCTGGGGGGAAAGCAGGTAGGAGTTTCCACCTGGAAACCTTTTCAGAAATAGCCTTCAGTAACCTACTGATCACGCTTTCCTGATCTCATACGAGCACACTGTATGAGAGCTGTTTGGATCCATCCACTCTCTCTCTCTCTCTCTTTCTCTCTCTCTCTCACTCACTCCACACACACACACACACACTCACACAGATGCGAGGTTTAGTACACACTCCGCACTCACTACACACCAGCAATGGGAGTTAGAGCAGCACACACTGCACGGGTTTCCCTGTGGGCGGGACTCTGTGTCTCTGTGTGTGTGTGTGTGTGTGTGTGTGTTGTGTGTGTGTGTGTGTGTGTGTGTGTGCGTGCGTGCGTGTTCAGATCAGTTCTTTAAACATATCCACTTATCATCCACTCAGATACTGCATTGTGTTCTCTGTCCCTGTAGTTAGGTTTTCACCCTCGAATACTGCAACTGATCTTTAAATCCTCATAAATAAATCTACTCTACTGTATATCGAGATTTGGGCCATTATGTTATACCAGCACAGTTCTTTAAGGTCCATAGAAAACTTATCAAGTGGGTAAACAGCGCCAACACGTGGTGTAATCACTTTGTGTAAAATATTCGGTTTGTATCTGAGATCTAGAGCATCTAGAGGATCCTGTGTGTATGGAATATATAATTTAATTAGGCCTAATGTTGAATCCAACCCTGCTGAAAAAACAAACAAACAAACAAACAAACAAACAAGCAAGATAAACCCTAATAGAATTTGTAATGGTTTTAATGGTTCTAATGGGAATTGTACCGGTGGGTCTCTACTGGTAATTTGTTGCCTTATATTGTTGGCATTTTATGTCTAGTGGATACCATTACGAAGCAGTAATGGTAATGGTTTTAGTGGGAAGCTGATGGTCTGTAATAGTATTTGTAGTGGAAATTTCTGTAATGTTTCTGTTGTTTTTTTATTTATTTCAACAGGGGACGTTTACTATTCGTAGAAAAATAGCTGATATTATGGTTTCAATCACATTTTAACACTGTATAGTCGTTCTGTGGGAGACAAGTTTGAGAATGAACAAAAGCTTTTGCGGATTCAGTAACAAACAAACAAACAAACAAAACTTGGTATGTTTATTTAATTGTTTAATGAATGGAAGAAAGGAACAAACAAACAAACAAATAAACACACAAACATATATGTAGACAGACAGACAGACAGACAAATATGTAGACAGACAGTTAGACAGACAGATAGATAGACAGAGAGGAACAAACAAACAAACAAACAAACACACAAACATATAGATAGATAGATAGATAGATAGATAGATAGATAGATAGATAGATAGATAGATAGATAGATAGATGTGGTAAATACAGTATTTGAATAATATTCATAATATTATTTATTCTTAATTTATTCTTATTGTTCATTGTAATCTGCATGTATGTATGTATGTATTTGTTTGTTTGTTTGTTTGGACCAATTATTTTCCGTGCTTGTACATTCCTGAACATCAACAAGACCCGTGTTCGCCTCTCACTTAATAAAACTCCATACACCAGAGCGTGATGTCTTTGCTGACGTCATCTTCCTGCGCCTGATACACAGGAGGAACGACTGCGAGCGGCATGGCTGCAGTCAACAATGTTAGTTTAACAAAGTTAAAATCTTTAAATGGCATATTCTCCATATATAAGAAATCTGGACCCACTTCTGCAGATGTGTTAAACACGCTGAAACAAATGCTGTTAAAAGGTAGGCAGTTAGCAGTTGCCATGGATCTAACTAAAAGGCTGTATGTATTTTGAAAATGCATGTAAGGTGATGTAGCGGAAGGGAATCGGTTCTAAGGTTATATTGTGTTAATACTGTAACTGTATTCTCTAATCAGAGGCTGGTGTAGATAAACCAAACCCTCGCAAAAGGAAGAAGCAGGCTTTCAAACTGGGCCATGGTGGGACTCTGGACAGCGCTGCTTCTGGTGTTCTGGGTACAGCACAACTATCTAAATAACTACCTAACTAAATCTCACAGTGCTCACAAACATGATGAGTAATCTCATGATATTCAACTAAATGTGTCTTTCTTTAGTGGTTGGGATCGGTGAAGGGACGAAGATGCTCACCTCCATGCTTGCTGGATCAAAGGTAGACCAGAGTGTTTTCCTCTTTACAACAGCGTATGTCTAAGTAACTGTTTTGGATCAAGATGCAGGTTCAGTGATGCTGTAGTGTTTGATTTGTTCTCCACAACGTCTCAAAGAAATACATAGCTGTTGGAGAGCTGGGCAAAGCAACAGACACCTTTGATGCCACAGGAAGTGTTGTTCAGGAGAAAAGCCATGGTATGTTGTATTACAAATATTTTGCATCTAGAAGTAAACATGATATTCAGACATCATGTACATTGTTGTTGTTTTTTTTTTTTTCTTTTTCTGAAGATCACATAACAAGAGAGGCTTTTGAAGAGAAGCTGAAGCAGTTCACTGGTGAAATCATGCAGGTGCCCCCTCTGTGAGTATTCAGTTCATAATGTAATTAGGTTAGGATCTGGTGAAGGCCATAACAAATGATTTATTTAATTTTTATCCTCATTAAACCATTCGTGCCCTGTGAATGGGGACTCTGTCATCCGATAGAAATGTTTCATCCCAGCATTCGCATTGCCCCTTCCTTCTGAGGCAACACGTGGACTGACACCACGTCAGCAAGCCTCCACAATACAACAGCCACATTAAAGGAAACAGTCTTCCTTTAATTTGTCAATTATTTATATACTGGTTTTCTTTATATATAGAAACACATTTTTGCCTGACAGAACATTGTCATTTTAAGGTCATTTGAGATTCGATATTTACATGAAAAGTCTACATATTACAATTAGAATTGAGTTTGTTTCACATTTATGTTTGACAGGAAATAACCTTTGTATTCACTTCAATATTTAACATTTGAACATGTAGGTACTCGGCACTGAAAAAAGATGGCAAGCGCCTTTCTACCTTGTTGAAGGAAGGCCAGGAAGTGGAAGCTAAGCCTGCACGCCCAGTTACAGTTTACAGCCTCTCATTACAAGACTTTAATCCCCCACTTTTCACTTTAGGTTAGTACAAATATTAAAATGTTGCTCTCTATGATCTTTGATTAATGAGCAACAGTCATTTGCTCATTATCAATAGGGATAACTAGAGAGAGCATTTTTGTTCAATTTGAATGATATTTGTTGTTTTTTATATTGCACATTACTATGTTCTTGTAAAGTTGTACACTTTAAAAAATGAATATGGTTTTAATATACAAGCACCAAACACTTTATTAGGATCACCTGTAAACCTACTTATTTATGCAACTATTATATATTGCTTGATTATAATAATCAGCCAATCATGTGGCTGCAGTGCATAAAATCATGCAGATGTGGACCAGCAGCTTTGGGTAATGTTCACATCAGCCATGATATGATTGTTGGTAAGAGACGGGCAAGTTTGGGTATTTATTTAGCTGCTGATCTCCTGGGATTTTTTCTGCACAACAGTCTCTAGAGTTTACTCAGAATGGTGCAATAAAGAAAAACGTCCGGTGAGCAGCAGTTCAGAGGATGGAAACGTCATGTTGGTGAGAGAGGACAATGGAGGACGGCCAGAATGGTTTGAGCTGACAGAAAGGCTACATCATCTCAGATAACCACTCTATAGAATTGTGGTGAGCAGAAAAGCATCTTAGAATACACAACATGTTAAACCTTGAGGCAGATGGGCTACAACAGTAGATGTCAGATGTCCGCCAACAAAAAGCTGAGGCTGCAGTGGACACATTCTGGACTGTTGTGTGTGAAAATCCCAGCAGTTATAGAAATACTCAAACCAGCCCATCTGGCACAAACAACCATGCCACGGTCAAAGTTACTGAGATCACATTTTCCACATTATGATTTCTGATAGGAATATTAACTGAGTTTAATGACCTGTGTCTGCACGATTGTATGCATTGTACTGCTGCCATCTAATTGTCTGATTGGATATCTGCATGAATGTGTTGTACAGGTGTTGCTGAGTGTATATGTGTATGAGTAATAGCGGCAGAGTTTCCGTTAGCCGGTAAACACAGGTTTTTGACCGTAAAAAATTCTAAATGTCAGATAAAATCAAACATTGTTAATATAAAAATATGAACACAAAGCAGACATACATTAAACAAAGTACGTTCACAACTGCACACCTAAATAAGGTCACTGTCTGCACAAATACCAGCACCCTGCCCCCATGGTCCTGTAAAGTATACTTGATTGTTGTGTTCAACACAACAATCAAGTATACTTTACAGTATACACATCGGGGTTGGGTCGAGAATGAGGAGGCGGGAGACAGGCTGATTTAAAAAAAAAAAAAAAAAGGCCTGTTTATTCTCTCTATTTACTTTCTTTTTTTTTCTTTTCTTTTCAGCAGCTTCATTCACCCATGCACGTGCACACACATGTCTTTGTGCTGGTCGTCTCACTCTCTCTCTCTCTCTCTCTCTCTCTCTCGTTCGTTATGGTAGGCACTGAAAACATATACTAATCCAACCACAGGTGAGAATCACATATTACCTGCAGATTCGACCCGCCTCCTCTCAATACAAAGCTGACACTTGACCACAACCCTGCTGCCACAATCGTATATAATATGCACAGTCCAGAACGTTACGATAAACACCGAAATCGGATAACCAGTTTTTTTCCAGTTTGTCCGATAAACTTTATCATTCCCGGACATGTTAGTGGAAAATCTGAATAGCTGAAAATATTGTCATTATTTTGACTTTTGTTGACACCTAATCCTAAATGTTATTCCTTTATAACTATTCAGTACTAGCAGTATGTAACAATCATTATTGTGCTTTTCGTGTTAACAGATGTTGAGTGTGGTGGAGGGTTTTATGTCAGAAGCCTGGTGGATGATCTGGGAAAAGGTAAATAGCTGAAATTGTCCTTAGTCAATACTGACGATGTTCATCTTTAGACACCACCATAGTATATTTCGAGTTTTATGATTCTGGGCCTGATGGATGTGCGTGTTTTTCCCTGTGCAGCGCTGTCCTCGTGTGCTCATGTGCGGGAGCTGACCCGGACAAAGCAGGGCCAGTTCACTCTACAAGAACATGTGTTAAGGGAGGAGCGCTGGACCTTCCAGGACATTTCTGAGGTATTACAACCCTGCTCAAAGCCTGCAGCTGTGCACAACAAGAGCAAAAAAAGCAAAAGGCAGGAGGCGGCCTCCCAGCTTGGCTCTGAACGTGCTGCTAAAGATCTCCATCACAGCAGCCCTGATAATGTTGGTGAAGGCCGTAAACACAGCAGTGATTAAAGAGCACTCTGTCGGTGGAAGTCTGAAAGAAAAGAAAATTCAGAACATTTATGTTCATTCTGTTCATTTGTGACTTCTTTGTTACATGCTTTATTTAGTTCGTGACAAATGGGAACAAATAAATTGTCATGTACTCATGCAGTGAGTAATGCAGAGAATCAGCTTCACCACATCAAAAAGCCCTTCTGAGATGCACAAGACTTCCTTATAGTGGAATTGTTTTATAACAATGTCCTGTTGGCTGCCATCCTCATCCACTGTATGTTCCAGAGGCACTCGTACTTGTTTTTCCTGAACCTCAGGCAATTTGTGGTGGATCTAAACTGCTCTGTTATTTTTATGGCCATGTGCCCTTTGGCAGCTTTTTGTGGTTGTTATGGTTGAGAGGAACTAACATCCCAGTGTTTTGGTTTTTTTAGTTGTCCCCCCCACCTCTTGATATAAATAAAGTCTGCCACAGAGATGCTGACCTTAAAGTTGAACCTCATTTGTAATTAAAAGCTGGCCCAGATGGTAAATGTTTTAAAGAAAGTACTAGGACTGCATTTTGCTTTGATATAAAACCAAAAAGGAAAATAGACCACAAAAATGCCATTTCAAAGCTGACATCTGCAGTCATGAGCAACTGTATCATAGTAGCATGAGAATTCTGCTGTTAATGGACTACCAGCTGAAACATTTAGCTAAAGGGAAATTCAGGCATAATGTTTTTGTTTGTTTGTTTTTTGGGGATTTGTGGTAGAGCCAGGCTGATGCATTGTTTGATTGATTTTCTTTGCATTAGCAGAAATAAAGCCAATAGTGAAACAATGATGTCTCTTATGATTGTGTTAAATTTTGTATTAGAGAAATACAGTATTAAAAGAGTGACCGCTTCAAACAGCAGCCAGAAATACTACAGCACACTAGGGAGCGCTAACAGGTTCATTCACTTCACAACTGCACTATTCAGGTATGAAACAGAAGATTTGTTGGAACTTAAGCTTTAAGTGATCTGTCTTGAAAAAAATAAATATACAGTGTAATCATGAGGCCTTAAGTACTTAAGCATGGTTAGCATGTTTGCCTCACACCCCTGGGGTTGGGGTTTCAATTCCTGCCTCTGCCCTGTGTGTGTGTGTGTGTGTGTGTGTGTGTGTGTGGAGCCTGCATGTTCACCCCGTGCTTCGGGGGTTTACTCTGTGTACTCCAGTTTCCACCCCCAGTTCAAAGACATGCACTGTAGTCTAATTGACATCTCCAAATTGTCTGTAATGTGTGAACCTGTCCAGAGTTTCCCCTACCCTACTATGTGTCCCAAGTCCCCTGGGATAGACTCCAGGCTCCCTGCGACTCTGTGTAGGATAAGCGATACAGAAAATGGATAGTATTATTGACTAGCTTCATAAAATCAGTATTTAGGTTAGGGTGTGTCAAAAAGAATTGGCTAGATTTTTTTTTATTATTATTATGAAGTGATTAGTATTATTGCTGCTATGGCATTTGGTGTTTCAGGTAAGTGAAAAATTCTTGAAGGAGGAAAATCAGGTCAGGTTTGCCACCTGGTGGCAGTACAGAGCTACACTTTCCTTGTTCATGCGAGCTCTTTGGTAAGTGTTGAGAGATTCTTATTTTACTATTCTGTCACAGGAAAGCACTGATCCTGCAAAGCTATGTTCTTAATTATACCACTGATTGATCTGTCTGACAAACAGTGATCCGTCAGTAGAGACTGCCAGTGCTACCTCTGTATTCTCGATCTGAAACTGAGAGTCGGAAACATTCATTATCAAAAAGCACTCTCTAACTCATTATGAACACACAGCTCTAGCACCAGCACTGGCTTCTTAACACAGTGTTTTGTTGGTCAGAGGGTCAGAGCAGTGAAAAAGGGACCTTTAGGGGAGCAGGGGTCAATGCAAAGTACATGTACATGTATAGTTGGGATTACAGTGAAAGCTGAAAAGCTACAGCTCATACAAGAGTAAAACTCTTGACTGCTATAAGACAGAACAATACTATTAATGGGCAGTATCCACTAGCACTGGAAGGTTGCAATGTTTAAGATGTTGAACACAAGGTGCCAAACTTATTGGGACTGTGGTAGTTTAGTGTTTAAGGTTCTGAGCTAAGTTCAAAACATGGAAATCTTGAGCAAGACCCTCAACTACTCATTTATGTGTATATCCATTTCAGATCTAAGTTGGATAAGAGCATTAGTCAAATGAAAGAAATTGTATTACTCAAGGGCTTGGACGTTGTTAATCCACATTTGTTCTGCATTTCCTCGTATTCTAGTGCTCCCTACATTTATTGTCTTAAAACTTGGCATGGTAAAATGGATACATGAGCTGAAGCAGTATTGGTGGTTGAGTATCATTTGGGTTTGGACAAAAATTTGTCAGATTTGGATTCAAACCTTTGGGCCAAGCTGTTTTGGGTTGGGCTCAGAGAAAATGTTCTTGAGCTGTGGTTACATTTAACATTTCTACTGGTGGGAGAGCACACACTATACTGACATGGAGAAAGACAGCACTGGACTATGTACTGCTCTACAGGGAAGTACAGATAGATAATTAAATGAACTAACCTAAAAGAAAAGAATTAGCAAAGAAATTTTGGAGCTGAGCTAAGGAGAATGTGTAATAAAATGGGTGCAAGATTTAAAGTGACACATATAGTACCTATCCCAGGAAACTTTGGGCACAAGGCAGGGGACACCCCGAATGGGGGGCCAACCCATCACAGGGCATAATCACACAGACGTTCACACACTACTGATAATTTGGAAATGCCAATCAGCCTAGAATGAATGTCTTTGGACTGGGGGAGGAAACCCTTGAAGCACAGGGAGGGCATTCAAGCTCCACGCACACAGAGCAGAGGCGGGATTTGAACCCCCAACCCTGGAAGTGTACCCTACATATAGAATTATATACATATATACATTCCTACAGCATTACAGACAGTATAGAGGTAGGTGATATGGGCATTTGTATCATGATACAGTAATAATAAACGTGAAAAGTCTAAATAAAATAATAAATAAAGCTGGATTAAATCATGTCCAGCTTTCCCAAAAGATTCTTTTTTTTAATACGACAGGGAGTATTTTACAATATTTTTGTTTGATCACTTTTGGGAAAACATATTTTAATGCCTCAGTACCTGGAGTGTTTCATATGCATCTATGTGCTCAGATTGTGTCATGATAAAATGAATGCTGAATTACACTTAACGCATGGGTATAGTGGGGGGCACGGTGGCTTTGTGGTTAGCATGTTTGCCTCACACCTCCGGGGCTGAGGGTTCAAATCCCACCTCCGTCCTGTGTGCGCAGAGCCTGCCTCTCCCCATGCCTTGGGGGCCTCCGCCCCAGTCCAAAGATGTGCACTGTAGTCTGATTGGCATTGCCAAATTGTCTGTAGTGTGTGAATGCATGTGCGATTGTGCCCTGCGATGGGTTAGCAACCTCTCCACCCCCACCCTGTGCCTTGAGTTCCTTTGGATATGGGCCAGACTCCCGCGTGATCCCATGTAGGATTAGCGGTATGTAAAATAGATGGCATATTTGTAGTGTGCTCTTCTTTATATGTAACTAAATTCTAACAGAACCTTCATGGCCCTCGGCCACATGCTCTTACCTCAATGTCCTGATCAAGCTATTGCTACATGTCACTGTTGGTTCTTCTTTTGATTACATGCAAGCTGTATATCTATTCCAAATAATCTGAGCACTGGGGGTGGCACCATATGCCACTCTTGTAGGCCTATGGGTCTAATAATAGCATAGCGGCATAGAAGAGGAAAAACGTTTCTGTGTGTGTGGATGTTGTCATGCCTTATTGTGGCTGCAATTATGGTCTTAGCCCTATAATGTGGGTGGTCAGAAAGAGCAAAGAGTATTATTACTCAAAGACAACTGAAACCTGGTTATATATGATCATTTGCACAGGACTCTGCTGAGAGTGTAAAAACTGATCAATTTGGTTGTTATATTGTAGTACTTCATAATTAAATTGATGATACTTTTAAATGATACTGTACTTAAATGTTTGTCATATAATCAATCTTGGAAATAGTTCAACAATTACAACTAAGTGTAAAATTTGGAGGCTGACAAAGGAAATGTTCATCTGAAGTGTTTTGCTTTGAAGTGGAGGAAAATCAATATATTTGCAACAAATAAATAAATAAATAAAAATTCACAGTTGAGATTGCATAAGCATTCACCCATATTGTTGTGAAGCCCCTAAATTATTTCTAATGCAATCATTGATATCAGCGATCACATAATTAGTTGAAATGAGTCTTCTTAGTTAAAGTGTCGCATGATCTTTATTAGAGAAAATGCCCAAACAAATAACATCATGAAGATCAAGGAACGACCAAAAAACAAATCCAGGACAAAGTTCCAGAATTTGCTTAGGAAAAAATATCCCAACCTTTAAACATCCCAATGAGCACCATTCAGTGCATTATTTTATATATATATATAAAAAAGGAAAGAATATGACACGAATGCAACTCTGCTTAGAGAAGTCTGTCCAGTCAGTGACTGGTTGAGGAGTGCATTAGTCTGAGAAGCAACTAAGAGAAGCAAGTGTTACGCTTAAGAAGATGCTACCAACACCATGCTTCACTGTGGACATGGTTATGGCTTATTTTATGTAGATTCATGACAGAGAATCCAAGTAATCCATTTCAGTTCTAGGTTGCAACATTACTAAATGTTGTGAAGTTCAGGGGGATGCACAGTTATGCAAGGCACTGTATTTTAAAACTTGTAATTAACACCAATGTAAGTAAATAAAAAACAAAACAAAAAACTTACCCCCTGTACCTCTTGGCTATGCCTCACAGACCCCTGAGAGACCCTGGACCCCACTTTGAGAGCCAATGCTGTATGGGTATGAAAATATGCACTTACATATTTGCTGTAGGCAAACAATTAATAATGAATAAGATAATCCTGTGAAATAAGAGATCTGATTTCGAACACATGGGCAAAATGATTTAACAGCAAGGGAGCACATTGGCTTAGTGGTGGTTAGCATATTCGCCTCACATCTCTGGGGTACTTGGTTTGAATCCCGATTCAGCCCTGTGTGTGGCGCTTGCATGTTCTCTCTGTGCTTCGGGGATTTCCTCCGAGTACTCCAGTTTCCTCCCCTGGTCCAAAGACATGCGTGATTGGCATTTTCAAGTTGTCTGTAGTGTGCGATTGTGCCATGTGATGGATTGGCACCCTGTCCAAAGTGTCCCCTGCCTTGTGCCCCGAGCTCCCTGGAATAGGCTCCAGGGGGTGGATTACAGAAACGTTCTTAAGTTAAGTGCGGATAAGGTAAATAAGGATTTTTCGCATCTTAACTTGATTTAGGATTGTTATCTCTAGTTAAGAAACCTTAAACTGCTCCATCGAGTTCAATAATCAACACTCAGGTCTGTTACCAAGCAATATTGTTCTTCTTCTTCTTAATAATAACAACAACAACAACAACAACAACAATAATAATAACAACTCAGAAACTGCCGCAATGAACAGTGTAGTCAGGGCTATCAGTACTGTCTCTTTAAATACGTGCCAACAGATTCTGCGCATGCGCAGTCGTCGCTCGCCTCAGTCAGCCTGCTAACGTAGTTAGCTTGTTCTCTTAGCTTAGCGGTGCTGCTACGGGAGGCTGATGGAGCCCGGGCTCGGGGGTGTTCAGACTGGCTGCGAAAACATTTCTGCCCCACTGGGGGTTTTTCACTGCCTGGACAAGGAGGAGTTGTAATTGTACTCCTGCTCGCACTGAAGCGCGGACTAAAGTTCAAACGGAAATATATGTATATGTATATATACATGAGGAAATCCTTTATTTACCCATCTTGGTGAAATCCCGGAGCGCTCCAGAAAACATCAGCAGCAGCCGCTCCAACCTCCGCGTTCCTGACCGCTGTGCCGCACACTGAGTCCGGGAACAACGATGAGTACTTTACATTCAACTAGCTTACTTTATTACACTCGGCGTCTGTGCTAGATCATATACCGAATAACTCCAGTTGTAGCATTCAACGGGTTACACGCTAGCCCCGCTCATGATAGACTAGTCCAGTTGTTTATGCTTTTTTATTTTTATTATTATTTTTTAAATTTAAAATGGCTGCTGAGAGGACTCTGAAGTACAGCTGATTCTGGTTAAGGATGCTCTGGATTATTGGAAGGCCATGTGTGTGACTTTGAGGATTGGTGCAGTATTGAGGACTTTTCCAGCAGGAGGTAACGCAGGAAAAACCCAACCTCTTGATCAGAAAGAACAACAACAATGAGGCAAAACCGGTGGCTATCAGAGCTCAGCTGATTTATTATCATCTTTTTTTTTTTTTTTTTTTTTATTTCAATGACTTTCTTCCTGTATGAAGGATTTGATGGACATCCGTGTTTTTCTTTTGAAGTCAGCCTGGGCTTTTCTCTACAGAGATGTGCTGAGCGGATCATGTGTTACTGAAGCCTGCCTGGATCCTCTCCACTAATTGAAACAGTCTGGAGAAGAGAGAGAGAGAGAGAGAGAAAGAGAAAGAAAAGGAGAAGGGCCTCGTTATAATCCTGCAGACATGGATGGGAGGAAAACGCAGAGGACTGAGCTGTGTTGTCTCAGACACATCACTGGGTCCCGGGTTGGGCTGCAGGGCATGAACAGATACCTGGTGTTTTGTGCGATGGTGGGCCTCGTGCTGGCTACAGACGCGTCTCCATCAAAAACCTGCGACAAAAACTGTCTGTCCGGGAAATGCGTGAACGGCTCGTGTGTGTGTGATCGGGGATGGGTTGGGGATCAGTGTCAGCACTGCCACGGCAGGTTCAAGTGAGTATACCTGTTTACATGCAGCCTAATAATCCGATTCTGATCTGATCAGAACGGACACTAGTTCGTGTGTAAAGCTGTGCGATCTTTAAAGTGCACCGATTGCGGTTTTGAAACACGCCTAATTTTGTTTGAGGTCTCGTACAGTAGATTCACGTGCATCCAAGGTCAAAGAACACTTTTAATGTGCTCATAATTTAAACTGCAGCGTTACTCGGTAAAGTCTGGAGTCACTAACGACTCGCCTCGTGTTCAGAATCGGTTCCTTCTTTCGGGAGTCAAGAACTGTGTTTGTCGTGCGCTTTGATTTACATTCACAAACAGCTCTGGAACACACTACATGAAAGGTAATATGTGAAAAACTAGAGTAGGTGCACTTTAATGGTCCTTTGTGACTGTTGCTTGTTAGACTGTACGTGAACGTGATCCCCGCTGTGAGCCGCGTCACGCTGTCATTAATGTCAAACTGTACGAACAGTCGAGACGCGAAAAAGAGACGCACGCACGCACGCAAGAAGACTCGTACGGAGTAGGAGAAGCCACACTACAGGACTGTGCCTCACGTCTTCTGACTCTGAGAGAATTGAATCGGAGGAAAAATTTGGTCACAACGGCTGTCAGTCGGCTGTCAGGGAACACGTCAAACTAACGATCATTATAGGATTATAGGGACCTTTTAGGATTCCCCAAATTTGTCGGGTTCACACTGTACGATTTTGGCCATAATTTAGTCATCTGACAGAAATTTTGAGACTCCTAAAAGAATTGTCTGAAAACTACAGAAGCCCTGAGGTTTCAGACCAAAAAAAAAACCAATCGAAAGCCAGTGACAGAGCTCTGGCAGTGTCAGAAATTTCAGATTAAAATCTAAACACCAAGAGGATGAAGTAGACATATGAGATATGAGCAATATGACAAAAACATTGTCTCACAATTCTGGAAAGACACTTGTACGATTTGTGTATCTATGCATTGTGATTTTTCAATTTAAAAACCATGTAATTGATCACAAGATTGATACTATATCATCATATCACCCAGCTCTCGGCTGAAGTCCTTCATCTTTTAAAGTATGCTTTGGACGCTATAATGTTGCCACTATTACACCGAGGGCTCGTTTCTGTTCCCTGTGTGTGTGTGTGTGTGTGTGTGTGTGTGTGTGTGTGTATGGTTTTATTGGAAGTGAGATTGGTTCTCATTTTGAAAGGCTGCTGCAATTAGAGTGTGACAAAAATTGTAGAATAACAGCCGTGTAAACCTTTTCGTCTGATTTGCTTTCTCTATTGTTCTGTGCACGTGGGTGCCCGTCACAATGCACTCCTTGTGCAGTAAAACAGTCCTGTAAAATAAACACGCTTTAGGTTCTAGATTAAAATCTATGTAGAGTAACTGTGAGGTTGGATGGCTGCTGGATTGGGTGTGAAAATTACATTTGGAGGCAGATGCAGTATGGGGATTGACCTCAGTAAAGTTCGGTGTTTTAATATCCTCCAGACATTCAGCGAGGATGCAGAACATTTATTAAAATTAATTTTTTTTGAATTCGGTTATTGCCAAACGTCCATGTTTGTAATGTTGATTAGCGATATTATACTAATGGACAATGTGTGCATTTATTATTCTGAGTAACCAGAGCATTATCGTTCAAGAACATCAGGCAAGTATGTAACACTTGCAGAGTTGCCATGCGAGGCGCTAGCCTCCCATCGGGAGCAACTTGGGGTTCATGGTCTTGCCCAAGGATGCTTTGGCATGCGGAGTCATGTGGGCCGGGAATCGAACCGCCAACCCTATGATTAGTGGACAACCCGCTCTACCACCTGATCCACAGCCGCCCCCATTTAAAACAAAACGTAGCAAAAAAATATAATCCCCGAACACACTGAGACTATGTTCACATGAATCTGAATAGATCTGAAAACGGCATCTTCATTTTAAAACACTCTCCGTCTACACTGACGTTTTCAAACGGCTTCCAAAAACTGCTCTTGAAAACATTTACATCCCTATCGTGCGCATGTGTAAAACTTTATAGAAGCTTTGGCCTGCTCCATGTCGCTGGCTAAAAGCGCCGTCTCAGTGTGGACGGAAGACCAAAACCCAGAGCAAAAAAAAAGCTGTTTTTTCAAATTGAGCCGCATTAACATGAGACATAGCCTGAGAGGACTCTCACACTTCTCGTTGTCATGGAAAGACGACGCTAAAAGTTGCCTCACTCGTGCGTAACTTTGGATCGGATCACGCGTAACTTGCAAGTAAACACAGATTGTTTAAAGTGTCCAGTTTTGTATACATGACAACAGCTCATTCAGAATCTGTAATCGAAACAGATTAATTCATAATAGTGAAAGACTTTGCGTGTAAACATCGGACACTGCTCTCTCGTGGTTTCGCTTTCCTATGTCTCAATGTCCCTCATGCATCTCTTTCTTGTCGCTCGTATCCTAGTTCATTATTTCCATAAACAGAAGCAGCTCTGCGCACACACACACACACATATGGGTCTGCGGGTGAGAACCAGGGTATTAGCATGTAGTCTGTCAAAACTACACCATGAAGCCTCTGAGATAAATAACTGGAACGCTGTAATATGATCACTTCTGGTTTTATATTCATGATGCTGTCTTTGTGCACGAACCTCATAATTTCAGTGAAGGATACAGCTGTCCAGTGATGACTAGTTCTGATATTAGATGTATGAATCCAGAGACTGGGCTAAAATCTCATCTATGAAACTTTTAGTGATGAGCAGTGCATTCTACCACTGTGCTTTATAGATGACATGTGACAGTCCCGTATGACGTGGTTAGCATGATTGAATCGCACCTCCAGGGTTGGGGATTTGAATGCCACCTCTGCCCTGAATGCGCGGAGTTTGCATGTTCTCCCCGTGCTTTAGGGGTTTCCTCCCCAAGTCCAGAGACATGTGTTGTAGGCTGATTGGAGTTTCCAAAGTGTGTGAACGCGTCGTGTGTTTGATTGTGCCCTGCGATGGGTTGGCGGCCCGTCCAGGATATCTCCTGCCTCGTGCCCCGAGTTCCCTGGGATAGGCTCCAGCTCCTCGTGACACTGTGTAGGATAATGGTACAGAAAATGGATGGATGTTGCACTCAAGCTCACATTTCAAAGGTCGCAGCTTCAGGCATAAAAGAGGTCAGTCTGCATGATGTTGGCAGGAAACGTAGGCTGTGTCCGAATATCCTAGTATATGGTAGGCAAAAAGGAGTAGTATTTCTGAATTCTCAGTACTCATAAAACAGTAGGTGAGAAATACCTGGATGACCTACGGCTTCCGGTGAGATTGTGCAGTGTAGAACCAGTGGACACTGCGCTTTCCCATAAGGCAACGGGACTGGCGTGGAAGAGCAGTCAACCAAAAATGGTGGAAGGCAGCGCGTCGGCTCTTTTTAACTTGTAGGTAACATGACAATGCCAACATGGCGGATGTAGTACGTCCTGATTGTATTCATGCTGCACACTGCTACTGATCAGTATGTACTGAATCAACAGCCAACTGTGCAATACTATACTATACCATACTATACTATACCGCTCTATAATATACAATACTATACTATACCATACTATACTATACCGCTCTATAATATACTATACTATACCATACTATACTATACCGCTCTATAATATACTATACTATACCATACTATACTATACCGCTCTATAATATACAATACTATACTATACTATACTATACTATACCGCTCTATAATATACAATACTATACTATACCATACTATACTATACCATACTATAATATACTATACTATACCATACTATACTATACCGCTCTATAATATACTATACTATACCATACTATACTATACCGCTCTATAATATACTATACTATACCATACTGTGCTATACTATACTATACCATACTATACTGTACTATAATATACAATACTATACCATACTACTATACTATACCACACTATAATATACCGCACTATAATATACAATACTATACCATACTGTGCTATACTATACTATACCATACTATACCATACTATACTTTACTATACCATATTATACCATACTATACTATACCATATTATTCTATACCATACTGTCCTATACTACACTATACTTTACTATACCATACTATACCATACTATACTTTACTATACCATATTATACCATACTGTCCTATACTACACTATACTGTCCTATACCATACTATACCATATTATACCATACCATACTAAACTATAGAGGGAAAGGATTCAGGTGTGTTGGAGTTTTAGGTTTATTTTTTTTTCCTGAACAAATGAGATGTTTATTTGTTCTCTAACTTGAGTGGTCACTTGATTCATCCTTGTTGTGGAGTTTGTTCCCTAGTTGCAAAGTTGTTGAGCTAGCGATCTGAAAGGAGGTGTTGTGTTGGTGAGTTCCTCTGTGTTTTTTAATATTTTAAATGCGCTCAAGCGTGAGTGATTTTGAGCCTCCTACTTGCCTGAACTGTCTCTTTATTCCCTGGTGTGGTTTCTTAGTTAGAATGCTAACACTACCCTGTTTGTGCTGAACTTTTCTGACAGACTGGAGAACAAATTACACCGATTAGATAAGAAAATATACAGAGAACAGAGATTATATTTTGGCTGGCTAGCTAACGTTAGGTGACTTGTTCATTCTGTAGGAAGTGAGCTGTTCACAATAAAGTGCGAGCACACTTGCACGTCAACATGGCAGCGATGCATGGCCACTGCTGCTGGTTCAGGCAGTCCCTCAAAAAATAGACAAGCTCTTGTTTTGCTCTTTCACCTGGTACTCAGTAACTGTGTCAGTCAGACCGATGTGCACTATTTTTATTTTAGAAAACATCCCAAATACTGGGCTAGGAAACCGCATACTACCGTAATAAACACTAGGGCTGCACGATAATATCGTTTGAGCATCGACATCGCAGTGCACCTGTGCGCAATGCAGGTGAGCTGCGAGGAACATGAGAAAAGCACAGAAAAGGAAGATTTGCTTCCAAAAAGAGACGTGACGTCAGTTACATGGAGCTATTTCGGCTACAGAAAAGATGATCTTGACCAAAAACAGGTACTTTGTCTGGAGTGCCTTGCATTTATTACCACATGAGAGCGGTTCCAAGCGGCAGAGTGAAATCACTAACGCGATAACTTTCCACCTCGCCAAAGACACGGTACCGATTAACACCGTTACCGAAGAGGGTTTTATAAACATGATCCGGTTGCTTGACCAGCGGTATGTAATACCATCACGTGACTGTTTTTCTCTTCAAGCTGCCATCCCAGAGCTGGTCTATAGCTGCTCTCTTCTTTTTTCTTTTTCAAATTTAGTAAAAAGAAAAGTAAAAAAAAAAAAGAAGAAATTTTTTGTGCTTTTATTATTATTATTATTTTTTTTTTCAAAAACGAGGTTTGTATTTGTTGAATAAAATGTTAAATGACCTACTTGGTCACTCATGTTAAATTCCCTAAAGTGATGATGACTCCTCCTCAGTGTAGTGCTGTGTTTGAACCTGGAGTATGGAGATATAACTTCCTGTAATCGACTGCATTCCCTTATCTTCAACATTCACATATGAGCCCCCTTATTTTAGGGTAAATATCGTTTAAATAAATGATAAATAACATGTTAGATCATTGACTTTAGCCTGGATTTATCGAAGAGTATTATATGAATACGCTGGTAAAGTCAGCTTTTCTTTGTATTATTTTTATTTTCCCCCTAATTTCCCTGCATATCTTTCATATAGCGGGAAAACAAGATATCAGCAATGTCAGTTTTTTCCCCCCAATTTAGTGCAACCCTACTACACCATTGGTGCCACAAGTTTAGGCACACTTCTTTGTGTGTATCATGCAATTGAGACACCGGCTCTATTTCTCTCTGAATCGGACCTCTCGGCTGCGTGATGAATCTGCGCGGTGAAAGAAAAGTATGAAACACTTTCCCGCAAAACTTTCGAGTAACGGGGCAGTCGTCAAGTTATTTCTCTTCTTATCAACACGGCACAAATGTTATTAAAATGAAGCAGCCTTTTCTGCCATCTTAATGTGTATTCTTAATTACAGAATAATGCTAGTGATTATTCGCTTGTGTCTCAGGAGCTTATTACAGTGGCTTTTCGATTACAAAGCCAAGGGGAATGAACTTACAAATGAATAATGGACTAATACGTATGACTGTATTTGTGCCAAAATATAGCTTCATCTCTATCTTAACTCTTCAAAACATAATTTTGTGGGAGATTTGTCATTATTAAAAAGGACAAATCATGATTTTTATAGATGTGTATATAGCTTTTTTCTTTTAGCTTGAGTTCTTTTTTCTTGTACCTGTATTTTATGTTACAGACTCACTCTAAAATGGACTCAAAGCAGGTGTGTGTGTGTGTGCCCTGCTGACTGAACCTTCTGCTACATATTGGCTTTGTTTTTCATCTAGTGGAAGAGCTCCAGAATGAGGTGTTCATCTACTCTGACTCAGTGCCACGATTTGAACGCCTGAATAGATTTAAGAATTGTTCCACCTCTCACATTGTTTTTGTCAGATGTTCTGGAAGCCAGAAACAAAGCCTGAGTGTCTGAGTTACAAAATAACTGACTACTTGGTTAAAAGCTAAGCTCATCTCTTTTTTTTCTTTTCTTTTTTTTTTGGACAAACTGCGAATGTTTGTTTAATGTTGATAATGAGTAACTAAGCTGCTGAGATGGAAAGCCGTCAAGCTCAGCATTGCTCACCAAAACCAGCAGCTTGATTCTCTCTCCCAAAGTGGTTAAATAGATGATAAATTGTTAATCTAGAGTTTCATTCCTGTTAATTATTTGAGACTCTTGCCTTATAGATGTTGCAACAACAACAAAAAACCCAGTGGAGCTTCAGAGGAGGATCAGAGTTGAGAGATTTTTCTCCCCTCACCTTTTTGAATATTCGCTCACAATCTTCTCAGTTGTCCAGGTGGTAGGTTGCTTGTGATGATGAACCGCTAGTTAACCCTTGTGCAGATCGCAGGATGTAGGATTAGTATGAATTATTTTTGATTGGCTGCTGGTCCATGGTTTCATTGTACACTTCCACTTACGTGAACTTTTCATAATGGCGACTTGGTTTAACAGGACATGAAAACGACTCCTTGAAGCTTTCCTAGCTGAGTGGTCTGACAAGATAATAAGCTGCTGAACACAGTAGAGAATTTCGACTGGAATTCTTTCCTTGCTGTCTCTCTCTGTGGCGGATTGCTGCTCTGTGCCCTCTCGTGACCTTGGACACATGGAGTCTTGTGATCAGGTCCAATGGAGCATCTCCGGAGGTTGTTTGGCTCGCTCTCTGTGATCTGATTTCAGGCAGGTGTAAATACACAGTGTGTTTGGGTCAGACTTTCGTTAGGAAGAAAGTACTAGCCTACAAAATACAACTGTATCAAATCATTCAAATTCAGAGGAGACGTTTCTCCGTTCCCTCACACTCGCTGCAAACACGAGTGACCCTGCTAGATCACTGTCCATGACGTTCCCACCTTTAACATTGAATCACGTAAAACTCTGCAATATTCGGAGGAGCTTGCAATTTTTCAAAATTACTGCAGATTTTCCACAGATTTGGGACAAGAGTGACATGGTGTCATGTGACATCATCACAACGTGCATTCAGTCAAAGCCCTCTTCGATTCACCTGAATCGAGCACGAGTACAGCTACCTTCACTTGAGTACAGCACCTTCACTCTCTTCTGTTGTAGAAATGTGCAGACCCTGATGTCCCAATATTGCGCGGACATCCCGGAGCCCGAGTCCGGAGCCACAGTATCAATGTCCCGCCCACACTCCCGCAGAATCAATCGCAAGCACACGCCCCTGAACTTTTTCAACTCATTATGTCAGTGTGAAATAAACAGTTATGGACATGTAGAAATGTAGAAATTAAAGTTAAATTTCCAATCACCTGAAGATCCTGAGAAAAGTCTGTTGGTGCTTCAGTGACTACTTCACTCAGCGACGCTTTCAATCACAGCTATCAATCATGATGTCACACCCCTGTTTTTATAGCATCAATTAACAAACTAAAATCTAATTTATTTAAAAAAAACATACACATGAACTTACATCAGCGAGATTAAAACGACCTAAAATGACAGAAACCATCTTTTCAAAAAATGTATTTGAAGTGTAATTTGATTGTTTAATTTGTCTCAGGTCCATTTAGATTACACAGAGAGGGCGGGGTTTATGACCTCTACTGCATCCAGTCACCTGGGGAGGGGCAGTCGAAACATTTCGGCTTCACTTTTCAGGACTTGTGCAGCACACTTGATGCGAACAATGAAATATTTGAAAATCAAGGAAACACAGGTACTCTAGGAATGCTAGTCGACCAATCAAATTAGAGAACTGAAACTAGTTGTGTAATTGTTCTCTGTCTGGTGTATTGTCATAAAGCTACATATTGCATATCAATAATAGGGACATGACAGAGGGACATTGCCATTTTTCTCCTATTGATTATTATTGAAACAGCACTAGCACTGATGGTCAATAGGAGATAAATGGCAAACAATTTCAAACATGAGGGACAACGATCAGGTTTCTTTTCTCACACACTCTAGTGACGTTCAGTGGAATATTAATGAGAATTCCGACGTAGGAGTAGTGGAAACTGCAAACTCGAAGTTCTATCAATTAAACAGTCAAACGGGTGCTATTTTCAGCAGACACTCTGCTCAGGTAGTTAGCGATATGTGCACGATGGTGTTAACTGTGGTGTTCGCATGAAAGTGGAAGCTCTGAAACCTGTTCTGTTTGAGCAGTGTACAGACGAGGGGGGGATAGAGTTGCTGCATTGGTTTCTTTAGACAGAGATGATAAAAGGGCTAAACTAGCACCCCTATCTGCAGGTAGTCCAAACAGCCTTGTGAGTAATGAAGGAAAGTGATAAGCAACGTTTAAACATGTTGATGACTTATTATAAAATAACCACTTCGTTGAAGATCACATTTTAATTATAAAGATGAATATGCAAGTTTTTCAAGGTGAAATAACAAACCGCGATTATGAGACATGCAAAAAATTTTTTTTTGAAGATCAATCTTCCGCATGTAGCAGTATGTGCTCTGGTGTTGGATAAAGTTCAGACAGCCACACAGTGCAGGAGAGAATATGTATTCACAGTAGAGATGCATGTTTATAACAATTTGATGGTCAGTTCAGATATTTGCATTTTCTAGCCGATTTACTAAACCAGCGAATAGACAAATGCAAAAATGTTCCATATGAGAGCAGCAGTAAAACGTGCGGTGCTGCTTCTGGTGGAAAAGGAGCTTCGTATAAACCCCATGTACATGGTTCATGTCCATTTTTGATAAGGCTTGCCACGGAGTTGTACGTTGTGAGAATATTTTCTCTCTTTTGTATTATGAGCTTGATATCTGATGATGTGCTCTAGCCTGCATGAATGTCCAACCTGCCTGCTTCAGACATCTTTCAGTCTTCAGGCTCTCCATGATTTTGCGATCGCAGAAATTAACGCAAAATCAAGGAAGCTCCATAATATTTCAAAATTTCTGCAGATTTGGGCCAAGACATACCATGTGACATCACGAAGTACATGCAAGCCAAAGCCCGCTTTGATAAAAGGTTCCATTTACCAACAAACATCACTGTGAAAGCACAAAAAATGTCATAAAATCAAGCAATTTTTCCTGCAACACTGACTACGTTTACACAGACTGCAGTAATCTAATTATTGACCTTATTCTGACTAAGACAGTATTGTGATTACGGTGTTTATATGAGTTGATTTTAGAATATTCCTTTCATGTTCAGGTTTTACATGTTGTAGAACATAGATCGATTAACAGCACACGTCAATAGGTTCCCACGCCACAGCGTCCGACATCCCTCCAGAATTTCACGCATCAATATACAGTTCGTCTTCGTTATGGTTCCGTACACAGTTTTGAGTGTTTCATTTTTAATTTCATGAAAGCTTCATGTGCAGTTAATTATTTGTCATGCTATACGTACAAATAGACGACTGCTTGAAGCTGTTGGCTGCGTCCGAAACTGCATCTCAGTTTGGGACGCAGCCAACAGCTTCAAGCAGTCGTCTATTTGTGTGTGTGTACGTGTCCTGTCGCAAAATGCGCTGAAAACTCCCACTTGACATTAATAGTGTGATTAAGGTGTGTACATGTCTGTAATGCACGTCGATAATGCGACTAAAACAGGAATACTCCACATGTCTTAATTCGATTTGTGTTTACTTCGAGTATGACTTTAGTCGGATTAAGGTCATCAATAATGGCTGTTTATATGCAAGTTTCTTAATCAGAGTATTGTCTTAATTGGGGTAATATCGGATTATTGTTGTCCAGGTAAACGTACTGACTCTCAAATAAACCTCTGTAAGATCCTGTGTGGACTGTGAGTCTTGATGCACATCTTTAATTTGTATGTGAGAAAGCTGCTCTCTGCATCAAAACACTGGCTGACTTTTCCTTTCCATCTTTTCTCCCTCACTTCGTGTGGGTGTGTAGTGTAACAGTGATTCAGTATTCAGTGCACAGCCTTAATTAATGAGTGCTGTGAATGAGAATAGATAACGGTTATCAGTTAGATGGCTGCTTGCTACTGTTTCTAGATAAAAGCAACTAATAAAGCTGGATGCACCTCTGAGACTGACGTGGAGCAGACGGAGGCTGTATTTCAACCTTTTGGGGTTTTTTTTGTATCAAACGTGTGAAGTATGTGTTGTAAGTTACCTGCCCAGAATTGATAGCTTACAAAAGGCAGAAAAAAACCAGTCATTTACACCGTTTCAGGTTTAAGGAGAGTAGGGGAGTTAATTATAATATAAGCTGTGTAGTCAGGAACTGCTTGCTGACAGCAGCAATCACAAAATAAAAAAAATAAATAAAAAAAGCAGGATGGTGGATTTCTAGTTGATTCTGCAGTAATGTGAAGTATTTTTTGGATATAATTCATTTACAAATCGGTTGTCTAATGTTTACATGGCTAACATTTTTGAGATTTTATTTCATTTTAATAAGCTCAGAATGTTGTCTGTGTACTTTGACAGGAAGTGAGGGATCCCGGTGAGTACTGTGGGGATGTAGGGAAGGTGTGGGACTTCCAGGCAGTGAGCGTTGGAAACACCTGCACAAATCATTCCAGATTCATATGTTGACTTGCTCATCTCTTGTTTTGTTCATCTCCTCTTGTCTTGTATACCTTTTAGCATATTTCTAGCCCTATCTGGATGGGATTTCAAGTACATGGGTTCCTGCGGTAGTTTCCTATCTTGCATGTGCTCGTCTATGACATTTCCGCCTGGATCGGCCATGTCGATGCTTTTCTCAGGTCTTCTCCGACAAAATTACAGACCGAATTACCTGCTATTTTTCATTGGAAGCCGTGTTGTAACAGGAACTTGATCATAAGTCCACGTGACACAAACATGATTCGGTTTCGTAGTAAATCCAACCTGCTAGATTCTCCCTGCTGTCGGCATACAAGAGTTTTATCACTGAGGAGATGTGATCAATTATAATATGAGTGGAGTAAATGTTACTGGATATCGTGGCTGGGTAAAATCATGTAGTTCTGATTAAATCAAGTCGTACAAGCCTGCTCCCGGCATATTGTAGTCTATAGGTCTGGGATATGCCTTTAATTAACGTTCGAAAATCATATAATACAAGTCTTCCCTACATCATCACTCAGTGATTTTTCTTACCTGATTACTTTACAGTTTTGGCTGCAGTTTTCTGTCTTGGCCTGAACAAAAGCTGTGGAAGTTTCTAGAACACTTATGCAATGATGTAAGTGTGCTTATTATTTCTGAGCCCCAGACTTACTCAAAGATGTGTTGGCTCTCTGTTGGTCTTTGTGTCATGGCATGATGCAAAGCCCACTAAATAATTTTGCACGTACTTTAATAGTTGGCTTGTGTTGCACAGGCAGACCAGACCGACGACTTAAGGGAACTGGCACTTTACACTTTCTATGTGTGTTGCTTTGTTTTTTTAAAAAAAAGATCATGGTAGGTTAATTTTAGAACTTCATAAACTGCTAGTTCATTAATAGTTAATCAACAAAAACCTCAGGTTATGAAATGCCAGTACCTGTACGCCTCAACCTTGTAGCAGTTCTAGTAGATGACCTATACTGCACTATACAATAGTATACAATACAATACTATATGATGCTATACTTTACTATGCTATACAATAATGTACTATATTATACAATTCTATACAATGCTCTATTATACAATGCGATTATAATGCTATATTTTACAATACTATTAGGGCTGCAACAGATAATCGCTAATAATCGATAATTAAAATAATCGACAGCGGATTTCATTATGGATTAGTTGGGTGTGTGACGTCACTTCTCAATGGTGAAAAACACATTTCTATGAAGAAAACACAACTGTCTGAAAAACAGCAGAGCTCACCGAGTGAGCTGAACTGATCGTCAAAAAGGACCGTGATTTAACAGATGAGCAATCTCAAACTGCTGAACATTTCACTCCATAGCTCTAGTCTTTGATGTGCTGCACTACTATGATGAGCAGGGAGACATTTCAAAAGTGCATCCTATCACAAATAGCCTCGTCACCAGACACGGAAATACAGAGTCAGTGTGTGTCAGGCTTCAAAACAGCGTTGGCAGAATCTCTGAAAAGGCAGATATATTCACACTTGTGCTGAAAATGTGACCCTATCTCTTGTCACTTTAGCATCCGACTCAGGCATTTTAAAATCTGACAGAGTTATCAGTTATTGAGGAAACCATTTCATTCTACCATCAGTTTATTAAATATACACCACAATATATAATTCTTCTAACTGTTAGACTGTGCTCCATGTGTGCGAGTGTGTGTCTGTGTTGTGTCTGAGGTGTCGAGTAATCGTCCGTGCGTCAGACTGCTGACTCGTAGCTAAAGTAAAGCTGACTGGTATTTGGGTTAAGCTCGGCCAGTTGTCTTGATCACTGTGCTATATTTAGACTGATCTTTACTGATATGTCTCTGATGAGCCCATTTTCTTCAATCAGATCAACATTTATTGCTACACTTGATAAATAGGAGGCATGAAAAAAAGTTACTAAGTTGATTACAATGAACCCTTTTTTCAATTGTTAAGTAATTTACAATAAATATGATTTGAACGTTGGATTTGGACTCGCAGCCTGCTGGTCCCTGTTGTAGAACTTGAACTGCTGAACTAATACTGTTCTTCAATTCCTTATTTTTTTTGGATGAATAATGACACTTTGTCCTCAAACACTGGCACACATGAACAGCACTGAAGCATGATGGCTGATCATCAGAATGTCATCTTTTGTGTGGAGTAGTAAACGGATGCGTTTGGTCAGGATTGATGGTGTTGTTATGGAACAGGCCTTGGCCCAGACATCCTAACAGCCGAGAGCTCCATCAGACTCTGATTCATTGCCTTAAAGACACTGCCTCTCACTTACTCACTTCCCAGATGTAGAGGACATTACCAGTCACATAACAGTCCTATAATCCCATAGACTTTGAACTGTAATACAGACCTCACCTTTGCTCTGAGGAGTGTCAGGAATGTGAAAATGCTTTGTGTCTATCGTTGACTAGATTTCTGAACAGGGTGTATTATTAATCAAGCGGATTTTATTTGTTTTGATTTCATCTAGGGAGAAACGATTCAGACATTGTGCCTCTGATTCCAGGTCCATGGTTAAATGTGCTCAGACAGCGGCTCCACGATTTAGCGATCGCAGAAATTAACACAAAAACCAAGGAAAGTCCGCAATATTTGCAGGAGCTTGCGATTTTTCTAAATTACCCCAGGTTTTCGTGCAGATCTGGGCCAAGACGTGTCATGTGACATCACAATGCACGTTCAGTCAAAGCCCTATTCGAGTTCACGTCCGATGAGCATGAGTACAGCTACTGTAAAAGGTCTCATTTACCAACAGGCATCACTGCACAAGACCGTGCCCTGCAGTTTGCAATTTTGCCAATTCATGTAGTTTTGCTCAGAAAAGCACAATTATAGTCGCATCACAAATTTTGAAAAATGTAGCAGCAAAATCAAGCATTTTTGGCCGCAATGATCACAAAAAACTTTGCGAAATCCTGTACAGGCTGATAAAAACATACATGGGCTGTTCAGTTGTAACAACTTACTGCCTTTCCAGTATGGATTGGAATAAATAATATATATAAACAGTAGGGGATTAATGCTACGCTGTACCTTATCGTCCTTGATTTGATTATCTCTGATTCATCGAACAATGCATTCAGCAGACTGCGTAATAAATTAGGTTATTTGTCATAAAATACTGCTTCTATCACACTCCCTTTTTTGGAAAAAGTAGCTCAAATCTGGTGAGGGGTACAGGTCTTTTTAAAAAGCATGTTTTCCCCTGAGCACACTGTGATTTCATGAGCCAATATACTATCAGTGGATACGGTCAGCAGTAAACGAGAGCTAGAAGATTCTGTGTGTTCTCACACAGCGATTTTTATAGCTGCAAGTTGCTAGTCGCTGTACTATGAAATCAACAGTAGGTGTTCCTCCTACTGGTTGCTATAGTAACGTGGGTGGCGCCGCAACTAGCATTCCACTTTTCACAACAAATCATTTTTCTTGCTGCTAAAATGAAACATTCTGGAGGGAGAGCATTTGTATATAAAATTCGCCTGTGTGTGTGTGTGTGTATGCATCATATCATCTACAAGATGTAGGAGTATGTGCTCTTTGTCATTGCGGACATCTATCTGCGGCGAAAGTGCAATCGCAGATTAGCTTAGTTTATGGTATCCTCAGCCACTGCCGCCATGCGTCCTGGGTCAAGTGTCCGGCTTGGCGCTGCTCTTTACTGGGTGTCGGAGCCATGTGAGTCGCTCTCAGATGCTCGCTGCTTCTGTTAGCAAGCACAAGAGGCTCTAGATCCCGTGTGCTCTACTATCTTCACTCAGTATATCTTCATACTGTCACTCATGTCACTGGAAGTCGCCAGCTGTCGCTTTGTCGCTGTGAATCACTGTGTGTGTGAATGTTGCAGAAGTCTTTAAGGTGTGTTGTAAGCGAGCACTTTGGCTTCATGATATGTTATGAAGCTGACCGTCATTACAGTATGCTGAGTCTGCGGAATATGAGTACAGTACACCACGCTAAAACTACAAACATGTCTGACAGGCAGCTAGAGAAAGCTACGTGACTATGACTCCCTAAAGGCATAATAAGAAAAGCTACGTGCTTTAGACACGCCTCCTTGTGAATCACACCAGTGTAAGCTTAGAAATTTAGTTTTGTTGTAGTGCACAGGTTTTGTTTCACTACATGCCACATCTGAATGCATGACACAAACACTATTATAAAGTTTCAGTTATTGTGCTTTTGTAGTATTGAATTTTTGAATCAACTGAACATGGAAATCTAAAGCATATCTTCAGGCAATGCTTATTTTTGCTGTATTGTAAGTGTATTGTATCGAGACTGTATCGAAATTGTGTTCAACTTGTTGTTTTGTGTCTCTGGACACATCAGTAGCCCAGGACACTGTAATGTGCTCCACGGTTATATCTATGGGGGTTTTCCAACTGGTAGTTTAGTGTGAAACAGCATGGGTTGCATGAAGTTGGTCACGTGAAAGCTGTCATGCGACCCAGGAAGGCGGTTCCGAACCCGGGACTACCTGTAAGAGCCGGTCGGACTACCTGTAAGAGCCGGTATTCATAGACACCAAGCCATAGGTGGATATCAATAGACTAATTAGTCACATGACCAAGAACCAGACACACAATCTGTAACTAGACTCACTAGAGTAGAAGCATTTGAGGCCCCGCTCATGTCTCCTCCCACTATGAATACACACTGCAGGGGATACGACCATTCAGTCTTTACCTGCGTCCACAGACCCCATCAGCACCGAGCGAACTCTCTGCCGTGTTACAGCATCGACTTTATATTAAGTTCTCCATGCATCATCTTAACTGATCTCATCTGTTGTTTGCTTCAAAGTTTGTTGGACTAGCTACAGATATATCTGCAGCGAAAGTGCTTTATAAAACATTCATGGAGACGCGGTGAATAATTGAGCCGCCGACCCTCCTAGAGTTCACCTCATCATTACTGCTCGCGTTGCTGCTGCTGTGCGTCTGCAGCATTCTGAGCGAGCCTGCGTCTTCGAGTGCTCTTTCACGACCGAGCCAGAATGATGGATCCTCCCCTTTGTGCAGGCAAGAGGAAGTGGAAAGCCTTGATTATGGTCTTCATGGTCTTTCACTGCCCTTAAAAATTGCTCTCTGCTGATTATAGACATCAAGAATATAGGGTAAAGAGACAGCGGGGCTGTGGTTTAATTGGCTGCATTTCAAACCCGAGACCCAATACTGGCTTGTATTGTTTTCTAGTACTTCTTAATAGATTGAATAGATGATCGAGCAAGAGTTTGTATTTTTTTGGTGTCCTCTTTTTTTAACCTATAACATTCTTGGTTGATCTGTTACGCTCATTCAGTGTTCATGGTTAATGCAGAGTGGACAAATAGGCGCAGGCTGCTAGTGGTTAGAATTTATTTTTCTTCTCTCATTCAGCATCCAGAGAAAGAAAACCCCTACTCGCTAGTAACACAAAATTTTATATATATATATATATATATATATATATTTTACAATTGGTATGTACGTAGCACTTAATAATATGCTTCGTGGTGCAACTCACTTCTCTGCTCTAACTATAGCACGTGCTACTTCTGAATCCCGAAAAAAAACATGACTCGTAGCCAAATCGACGGGCAACAACTTGCCGAGTTTTCACGCAGGGCTCAGTCGTGATGTTCTACCTCCAGGCATTTGGAAAAGAAGACGGTGACTACAGCTACACGGTGTTCTCGAAATACTCGATTGTATCGGTGTTAATTACAGTAGTCTTTTGTAACAGTGACTACTTTTAGACGGTGCGGTATATTGTCCCAGAAATAAATGCGCTAAACGATATTATTGTCGTTTTAAAAAATATATATATTTATTCCACTGATACAGTGAAGAGCAATGCACTTTTAGCTATTTAAGAATAATATTCAGACATCGGAATCAAAGTGTCAACCAATAGTTTTTGTCTTCTGACAAATAGATTTCATTTTAGTCGATCGTTTGCGATATATTTATTCATTTGAGTCAGTTTTACTCTGACCAAACTGGCAGCAAATATGAGAAAATGCAAAAATGAACCCAAATATTAACACATTTTATATATGAACGTAAGCATGGATCAGTTTGTATCAGCAAAAAACGTGTGAAAACCGCCCTGAGATAAAAACATTACTACTGTCGTACAGTATTGTGAATTCGTTCTGCTTTAGTTATTCACTGTCTGTGTTTTAGTGCGTCGGGACGGAGAGAGCGTATTCACAGCGCGACTTTCTGTTCTGCCCAGCGCCGTACTTGAGTTCACGCTCACTTCTGCATTCGTGTCATTTTGTGCAGAAGCCAGCTGTAATATGTTTGGTGTGTGTGTCTGATTAATCTCTTGTGTGTGTATCGGATGCGTTCGGGTGAGTTCATTAATCTGCTCGTAAAGCGCTTCAGTTTACCGCCGTTCATTCACACAGTTTAAGAGGCTCAATCCCCGACATTATCGACTACGACTGGATTATTCTTTCTAGATTTTTGTTCTTCAAAAAAAAAAAAAAACATTGTTCATATCTTCATAGCGTGTCATTTTTTTTTCCAGCAGTATGTTTTTACATTAAAATCGTGTAGTAAGAACTAGCACCATCTTAAAGTTATCCATCTATCCATCTTCTACCGCTTATTCCTTCTTCAGGGTCGGGGGGAACCTGGAGCCTATCCCAGGAAGCATCGGGCACAAGGCGGGGTACACCCTGGACAGGGTGCCAGTCCATCACAGGGCACAATCACATACACACTCCCATTCATACACTACGGACACTTTAGACATGGCAATCAGCCTACCATGCATGTCTTTGGACTGGGGGAGGAAACCCCCACAGCACGGGCAGAACATGCAAACTCCGCACACACATGGCCCCGGCTAAAAATCGGGGAATTGGACCCTGGAGGTGTGAGGCGAACGTGCTAACCACTAAGCCACTGTGCTAGATAAGTCAATAATGTAATTATCTCACGTTAAGATGAGATGAGATTTTCTTTTTGTTTTTTTCCAGGATACCAAAACACAAGACTGGGCAGCACATTAGAGCTCTCACTTGCCCAGTGGGTTATCTCGTGAATTTCTGATTAGTCCTCCCCATAATGAGACCACTGTCATTTCCTATATATCTTTATTTTATTTTATTTTATTTTAATCCTAAACTGCTCGGTTGTATGTGGCTTTGAATAAACACATCAGCCAAATGAGGTCAGTATAAATGGCATAAGGAGAAGTGTTTCTGTTTACGTCTGTGAGTTTGTTCTGTGGACTATCAAAATATCATTTCTACCTTCAGCTTAGTTTCTTTTTCTGTGCCGTTGCTGCTGCTGTCTTAAAGTACAGTGCATGTCTTGGTCTTTGTGACGTTTATGCACCTGTTGAATATAGAGGTGTAAATATTTCACGACTCTCTCGGGTGTGAAAACGGTTTCATTTACAGACGACACCTAGAGTGAAAAGTTTGCGCTTTTTTTTTTTTTTTTGGCCTTTCGTCGATTCCATGGTCTGTTTTCCACCAGAGTCAAGAATAAAACTGTTGACAAAGAGGTCTTTTCAAAGACACGTGGATTGATTTTCCTTTTCCAATGCACTTTGAGGACTGTGTGGCTATCTGAGAAGAATTAAACGTGTTTGTTTAAGAGCGTGCCTCGAGAATATTGCAGGCATTGTTTATAAAGATTCGCGCTCTCGAGCTGACATCAGCAGACAAAGGCCCTCTTTACGCAAACAATGCAACATGCTGGCGTTAGGCACTGCAGCCCATGGCACACACAGCTTGAGTTCCACGGTGACGCAACGCAGAACCGAGTTCCGTCGCTCCGCAGGGTTCCTGTCTCTCATTGGCGCGGACCGGGGGGGGTATGAAGGGGGGGGGCAATGAACCGATTGGCTCTGCTGCTCGGTGAATCATCCTAGAATTGCTCCCACACAAATTTGAGTCCATCTGGTCATGAATAACTGCAGAAACCAGTGCTTGACTTACAAAGAAGAGCCTGTGTAACTAGTCTGAACTACAGTCACATGTAGAATGCTATATATAACCAATTCAAAATAATAATAATAATAATAAAGCAGGTACTGTGTAGGCCTTCTGTCTTCACTGTGTTCTTCGTCTGTGAGAGTTTTCCTGCTGATTATGAACTGGAATTTTGTCTTTCAGGCTGACTGATCCATCAGGGTACCTGACAGATGGCCCCATCAACTACAAGTACAAAACCAAATGCACCTGGCTGATTGAGGGCTAGTAAGTGTTCTCCTCTGAATCTGTCTCATGCTTCACCTGCTGCTTGCTGCCTGCACTATCTGCAGCCTCCTTTAGTCTAACAGCTATTTAGGTTTGCTCCAGTAGTGCACGTGGGCTGTTATTATCCTCGCTATGTTATCAGAAAAGAAAAGGTGTGGAGAGCCACATTATGACTCGCAGACACAAGTCTGTTGTAATCCAGTCTTACAGATTAGTCGGTAAGACAGAAGGATGAAAAAGAAAGAAAGAAAAGGAAAAAACCCCACGATGTGGCTGCTTTTGTTTTGCAGCCCGAACGCTGTGCTGAGGTTGCGTTTTAACCACTTCGCGACCGAATGTAGCTGGGACCACATGTACGTCTATGACGGAGACTCCATTTACGCTCCGTTAGTGGCTGTGTTCAGGTGAGTAGCGTCCCTCCCGCCTCTCCACAGCTGACTCTGTGGTTTCTGCTCTATGATCTTTGTCATCATAATGAATGGGGATGTTGAGCCTCACTCTTCAGGATGATAAATGAAGCTGTGTTTTTCGCTGTATTCTACAATGAAACATGATGTCAGGTCAGCTAACGTTTAATCGTTCCTGGCCTACAGCGGTCTGATTGTGCCAGAGGTTCCGGGGAACGAGACCGTCCCTGAAGTGGAGACCAACTCCGGCTACGCGCTCCTGCACTTTTTCAGTGACGCAGCCTACAACCTGACAGGATTTGAGATCTTTTACTCGTAAGTAATTGCAAGAATTATTAATAATTGTAGTGGCTTTCCAAGGCCTAAGGGCCTGTTCACGCTGGGATTTTTTTCGGCGCTTTTTTTTTTTGTGTTCACACCCAGTCGTTAAACGCGAGAGAGATGTGCTGAATGAAAGTGCTGATTCACTCCCTGACAGTAGATGGCGCTAATTGAAAAGCAGAAATACCCCGGTACACAAGACGGCTTTCTGTTTCTGACACCCTCTCATCACCGAGAAGAAGAAGAAGAGAGCCAGTATTTACGTCTTTAAGCCGTTCACACACTTTTTGCAAACTCGCAAAAGCACGTATGCACTTTTGTGAAATGTAAGGTATTTGGAGATTTGCCCACTGCAACGTATAGATCTTTTCAAGCTAAATCCTTAAAGGCGGGGTATGTAATTGGCGGGTATGTAATGTTCCTGCACATTTGACTATTCATCGTCAAAGTGTTGACGATGAATGGTCTAGTCTTTTTTTTTGTGGTCAGTATTATATTACAACGACTCAATAACGGGGCACTTAGCTATTTGAGTAAGAGGTCAAGAATACATATTTGCATATACATGTGTATATGTGTGTCAGGTTCAAAGTAAATACAATTTTACAGTTGTATACCTGGGTGTGAACACACTCACTGACCACCACTTGGGCGTTAAACGAACCGTTTTTTGTGCCGTGAGCAGGTTAAAAATAACGCCAACATGTACGCACACATACAAAAACGGGGAGAACTGTAAGTCTTAAAGCATGCTTAAGGAGAAAGAAAACATTCTTGGAGAAACAGAAGCGTTCCAGAGGTTTTAAGCCTGGACCACCGCCAGGACACACGCGTGTAGAACAGCAGAATATCAGCCACACTGAAAGAAACAAGTCTTTAAAAGAGAAATGAATTTATATTTTTGAAATGAGTTTATATTGAAAACGGTGAGAAACTAATGAAGCTATTAGTTATTTGGTAACACTTCTAGCACTCATTTTAAATACAGTGAATTGGAGTAAATGTGTCTTTGAATACTAACAGGGAGGGAATTAAAGGTTCTAATGAATTCATGTTCTTGTAGAGGTGGCTTCTGTTCTGGGAGCTGCCTTTGCTCTCTAATCACCGTCAGTCTCATCTCCTCCGTGCACATCTGTCAAATCTTTTTTCTTTTCTTTTTTTTTTTTTTTTTTTTAATAAATATCCAGAGGCTTATCCATTCACTTCATCATTTTTATCTCTGTAGCCCTCCCGCTACCTGGCAGATTTCTCTTTCAATGTCCTCTTTTTCTCTCTCCTAAAAGGATTAACTCATGCCCGAATAACTGCTCGGGCCATGGCAAGTGCACCACCTCTAACTCCATAGCGAGCAGAGTGTACTGTGAGTGTGATAAATACTGGAAGGGAAAAGCTTGTGACATACCTTACTGCAGGAACAACTGTGGCAGCCCAGACCATGGCTACTGCGACCTCACTGGGGAAAAGCTGTGTGTATGCAATGACAGCTGGCAAGGTACTGCAGCCCATTCAGTCTTCCTCTCCCCTCTTCCTCTCCTCCCTCTCTTCTCCTCTCCTCTCCTCTCCTTTCCACTCCACCATCTCCTCTCCTCATCTCCTTTCTTCTCCTCTCCTCCATCTCCTTTCCTCTCCTTTTGTCCTCTCCTCTCAACCCTCTCCTCTCAACCCTCTCCTCTCAACCATCTCCTCTCAACCCTCTCCTCTCAACCCTCTCCTCTCAACCCTCTCCTCTCAACCCTCTCCTCTCAACCCTCTCCTCTCAACCATCTCCTCTCAACCATCTCCTCTCAACCCTCTCCTCTCAACCCTCTCCTCTCAACCATCTCCTCTCAACCCTCTCCTCTCAACCCTCTCCTCTCAACCTGCTCCTCTCAACCTGCTCCTCTCAACCATCTCCTCTCAACCATCTCCTCTCAACCATCTCCTCTCAACCATCTCCTCTCAACCCTCTCCTCTCAACCCTCTCCTCTCAACCCTCTCCTCTCAACCCTCTCCTCTCAACCCTCTCCTCTCAACCATCTCCTCTCAACCCTCTCCTCTCAACCCTCTCCTCTCAACCCTCTCCTCTCAACCCTCTCCTCTCAACCTGCTCCTCTCCCCAATCTCATATCAACCTCATCCTCTCACTCCCCCTCTACATCTCCTTTCCATCTCAGCCATCTCTTCTCCTCTCAACCATTTCCTCTCCTCTCAACCTGCTCCTCTCCTATCCACCATCTTCTCTTCTCCTCTCCTTCATCTCCTCTCAACCATCTCCTCTCCTATCCACCATCTCCTCTTCTCCTCTCCTTCATCTCCTCTCAACCATCTCCTCTCCTATCCACCATCTCCTCTCTTCTCCTCTCCTCCATCTCCTCTCAACTATCTTCTCCTCCATCTCCTCTCTTCTCCTCTCCTCCATCTCCTCTCAACTATCTTCTCCTCCATCTCCTCTCTTCTCCTCTCCTCCATCTCCTCTCCTTTCCTGTCCTCATTCCTCTCCTCTGTCCCTCTGAAATATAAAAACGATGCAATTCAGCCACCCTCGGAGAGGAGTAAGGTTGTAAATAATCATGTGTACGGTCTCCCTCTACTGGTGATGAAGTGCCAGTGGCTGCTTCTTGCTCTTGCACACTGCGGCAACCTCTGCTGTCCTGTAGGATCATCATTCAGTCTCATGATTATAACAGTGTGCCAAGGACCCAATTATTCTCCAGGTTTGACCTTCCCACACCCAGGCGGTCAAAAAAAAAAAACAATGGGGGGGGGTGTTTTTTTTTTTTGTGGTTTGGGAAAAAATATGGAAGATAATGAATCAGGGACAGAATGAGTAAACATGCTACTTATTGAGGCCCCATAGTGTTCCTAACCCTGAGATTATAAAGATGGGATTATGATGATGCCAGGAGATGCGGCCTTCTCTCATGTGTTGTCATGCTGTATTTCTCTTTCTCTTTCAGGTCCGGATTGCTCCCTCTCTGTGCCCTCCACTGAGTCTTACTGGGTCATGCCCACAGTGAAGCCTTTTGGTACATCACTAGGCAGAGCATCCCATAAGGCAGTAGTTCAGGAGAAGGTCATGTGGGTTGTTGGTGGCTACGCGTTTAACTATAGCAACTTCCAGATGATTCTAAAGTGAGTAACTGGTGAATTAATTTATGTAAGTTGTTAAAGCTAATGCTCATACTCTGATGTTTTTTTGTTTTGTTTGAAGATCATGAATCAGAAATATTTTCTTGTATTTCTGCAGTTATAATCTGAATAGTGGCACCTGGAACACTGTGGCTAGCAGTAGTGGGCCTGTGTCGAGATACGGCCACTCCCTCGCACGCTATCAGGTAACATGACTCTTGAAACATCTGTAGGTCAGGGAACGTTATAATTCTGAACATACACTACCGGTCAAAAGTTTAGACACTCATTCTTTCTTTATTTTTTATTTTTTTATAAATTTTTCCCCACATTTTAAAATAATAAAGTCATCAAGACTCTGGAGTGTAACAAATGGAACTATGGGAATTATTTTGTGGAAAAACCCCCAAAATAAATCAAAATAATTTAATATTTTGCATCTTCAAAGTAGATGCCCTTTTTGTCTAGAATTTCCAGAAATGTATTCTTGGCATTTTCTCAACCAATTTCTTGAGGAATCCCCCTGAGATGCTTTTTAATCAGTATTAAATCAGTTCATACCCATGTTGGACACTTATTGGCTGCTTTTCAGAATATTTTGCTCCAAGTCATCCATTTAAAAAAAAAATGTTTTGTAAATAAAATGTTCGTTTTCTAATGAAAGAAATGAATAAGTTGGCGCGATTATATTTCTGTCTATAGCACCGAGTTCAACCCTTTAAATCCTACACCTTCAGATCAAAAGGTTTTTAAACTCGTGAGAAACATTTCAGTCAGGTGTCTCCAAACTTTAGACCAGTAGTGTATGTGTGTGAGGTGAGGAACAGTGAGCCGTGATGAAAGTGCATCAGAGTGGTTTTAAGAAATAATTAAAGCACTCGGACCGTGGGTGGTCCAGTGGTATTTGTTAGCTAGCCTTGCTGGCAAGCGGAAAGGTGTGCTTTCCAAGCCACATTTTATGCTTGCTGGAGGCCCAGTTAACTAAAAACACAAACTAATTACATGCATTATTACAAACTATAGAAAATAGCTGAGTGCTTTAGTTTAGGCAACTTTGGCGAGTGCTTGAATGTGGGCAGCTTTATGTAAATCATAGTAGAGCTCAATATCAATAATGATTTACTCATATCGATAATTTACTCATTATGTTACTTCTGTTCCGATAACACACTTTGGAGAGTAAATACTAAAGTTATGTCCCAAATGAAGTACTGTAGACTTACACCAGGGGTGCTCACACTTTTTTGACTTGCGAGCTACTTTTAACATGACCAGTCAAGGAGATCTACCTACATTAAAAATGCGAAACATACATTTATTTATATATATACACTGAGTATAATTTAAATATATATACACACAATATATATGTTCATGTACTTTGTATAACTGCATGAGTCCTTATGGCACACTACAATTCAGTACATTTTTGTTCAATACCTTACTCTGATGACTTGCACTGAATAGAATCAGCCAGGGTTGCACAGTCCAGACAGTAGCTGCTGGTAGCCAGCCTCAAGCAGGCCTCCAAATGATGATCAGTCATCAATTTTTTTTTGAATGGCGATCTACCCGAACTTCGAACTTGCTGTCCCCTCAAAATAACTCAACACACAGCCATTAATGTCTAAACCGCTGGCAACAAAAGTGAGTACACCCCTAAGTGAAAATGTCCAAATTGGGCCCAAAGTGTCAATATTTTGTGTGGCCACCATTATTTTCCAGCACTGCCTTAACCCTCTTGGGCATGGAGTTCACCAAAGCTTCACAGGTTGCCAGTGGAGTCCTCTTCCACTCCTCCATGACGACATCACGGAGCTGGTGGATGTTCGAGACCTTGTGCTCCTCCACCTTCCATTTGAGGAAGGTGTCCCACAGATGATCAATAGGGTTTAGGTCTGGAGACATGCTTGGCCAGTCCATCACCTTCATCCTCAGCTTCTTTAGTAAGGCAGTGGTCATCTTGGAGGTGTGTTTGGGGTCATTATCATGCTGGAATACATGCTCGGATTATGCTCTGCTTCAGTATGTCACAGTACATGTTGGCATTCATGGTTCCCTCAATGAACTGTAGCTCCCCAGTGCCAGCAGCACTCGTCCAGCCCCAGACCATGACACTCCCACCACCATGCTTGACTGTAGGCAAGACACAATTGTCTTTGTATTTCTCACCTGGTTGCCACCACACACGTTTGACACCATATGAACCAAATAAGTTTATCATGGTCTCATCAGACCACAGGACATGGTTCCAGTAATCCATGTCCTTACTCTGCTGGTCTTCAGAAAACTGTTTATGGGCTTTCTTTTGCATCATCTTTAGAAGAGTCTTCCTTCTGGGACGACAGCCATGCAGACCAATTTGATGAAGTGTTTATTTAAAAATGCAGTCTGAAGGTTGTACAAAGTGACAATCTTTAACAACGCTATCAAACTGTACAGCAGGCACAACAACCTCAGTACAACATCGTCTACCATTTGGTTTGAGTTGAATGGATCACATGACTGCGTCACTTGGCTAAAAATGAGTCATTGTTTCTTAATATTTTGTTTTCTCAGTCCACACAACACGGAAACGCAGTTTTCAAATGAATCCATGGGAGCGTTTCTGCATTATAAATTCTTTATTAGAATATTTTGAGATACTGGATTTCGATGAGCTGTGATCATCATCAAGATTAAAACAAAAAAAGGCGTGAAATATTTCACTTTGTGTAATGAATCTAGAATATATGAAAGTTCCACTTTTTGAATTAAGTTGCAGAATGTTTTGAAAGGCATCTGTATTCTCCTGCCTCGTGGATTTGGATGAGACACGAGTCTGTTTGAATCCTGGTGGAGAAATTGTCATGCGAAGTTTGCTTTAAGTAAAAGTTAGGTTCAAGTTGAATTGTCTGCACCAAGGTTTAATTACGGGCTTATTCACAGACGGCATTGTCATCACAGGGTTTTTTTTTCTTCTTTTTCTTTTTTCCTCCCTCCTCTTCAGTAAATTTCTCCTGCTGTAAATGTAGCAGAACAATAGAGAATGGAAAGACATCTTCATTGTTCTTACTAACATTTATATAAACAATTTATTATATATTTAATCTGCTTTAGGTTTTTGGAGTAAAGCCTTTTAGCTGATAACATACAGTACTGTGCAATAGTCCTAGGCACATGCAAAGAAATGCTGTAGAGCTAAGATGCCTTCAAACTTAATGAAATGAAATGTTTCTACATTTAAGAAAATACTATAAAGAGCAGTAAACAGAAAAAATGGAGTAGATATTTGGTGTGTCGACCATTTGCTTTATAAGATATTATCAGTAGTCTCCGGTACAATTTGGCAGTTTTGTAATGAAATGAGCTGTAAGTGTTATTGAGCATCTTGCTGAACCTGTCATGGTTCTTCTGGAGACTTTGACCATCGTACTTGCTTTTTATTTTTACATCAAAGCCCAACAGCCTTCATTGTGTTTTTTTTTTTTCTTTCTTTTTGTTTTCCCTCGTCTGAAAAGTGTCCCTTATGTGTAATACGCTGCTCTCTTTACTGACATACAAACATTTTTCTGTAACATTTCATTTTGTGAATTCATGTTTGGATTCGATAAAGTAGAAGTCCGAAAAAATGTAGTGCCCAAGACTTTTGCACGGTACTGTATATGCAACAGCATTTCTGTTCCCATGAAACTAGGTGGTTATCCTTTTCTGTTCCCACTGTTAGGAAAAAGAGTTAAATGAGTTAACACCCAATCCTGGGAGCAGATCTTTTCCACTTATAAAGTTGTTTCACATATTTTCCTATTTACAGTTGGAGCAGAGATCACATCCAGAGACTGCATTTGAAAAGCAGTTTTCACACTCAAACAGTCCGAGCTATCGGTTCTAAAGCACCCCCCCCCAAAAAAAAAAAAAATTCACCTCATTTTACTTCAGCTATTTAGTTCTAATTAAGAAGTTTATTTTACATTTTTAAATTTATTTTAAACAACGTTGATCAGAGATGCACCATTAACACTTTTTCTCCACCATTTCTTTGTCTCTGTGTTGTCTGTGTCTCTGCAGGATAAACTCTACATGTTCGGGGGGAAGTTGGAGATGGGCTCGGGTAATGTTACAGACGAATTGTGGGTGTTTAATATGCAGAGTAAGTCATGGGCTCAGCAATCTCCCAGCACGCCGGCTCATGGTCAGGTCTATGCAGTGGAGGGTCATTCTGCACACATAGCCGAACTGGACACAGGAGACGTGGTAATGGTGGTCATCTTCGGCTACTCCTCCATCTACAGCTACATTAGCAACGTGCAGGAGTACAACATCAGTGAGTGTGTGACTGACTTGATGTTCAATAGCACGGAAGGTGGTACAAATCGCTATCAACAGTGTTCCGAGGTCCATGTTCAGTCTCCATTGAGTGTGCGAACAGACATCCGGTCAGTATGTATAATAATGAATGAGATGATTATGGTCAGAAGGTTAAAGAGGATTAAGAGCAGTTACATTACAGGCACAGTAGATGGTAGTGTATCTCCACGGGCACTCTTAATAAAGACACCAAACTGTTCTTTCCCTTTTCTCCCATATCTTTCATCTCAAAATGTGAATATAGTATCCCATATATACAGTAGGAGAAATAAGTATTGAACATGTCAATTTTTTCAGTAAATACATTTACTAAATATAAAAAAAATGAAATAAATGAGGCTTTATTTGAGCACTTTTGTCAGTGAAACAGCCTTGTTGTGTCATGTTGTTGCAATGAAAAACAACCTGAAGGCGCTGTGGGATACGGTATTGTTATTGACCCGTATAGGAATGGAGAAGCAGTGAAACACGGTCGCATGTTTCTCTGACGAATACTTTATTTCTTTTACGAGTGTAGTATACCACAAGCCTGTAAAACCTTGAAAGAAATACCAGTAGGATGGTAATCTAAATAATATGTTAAAAAGCGAATTATTAAAAAACCTGACATGCCTGGAGATGGATCCTGAGATTTGTAATGTTTGCCTGTTTAGCACTTATATATTTTCCCCACAAAGCCGATATATGGCTTTATCCAAATTTCAGTTTACCTCTCTCGATAAACTTGAATCCAAAATGTTCCCAGATTGCTGATGTAGCATTTGGTTTCAAAACAATATCCATCGCAGCAGCAGGACCCGAAGTGAAATCGCAGAATACGCTTGAATGGATTTTACTACGCTCAAACAAACCCGCGCCAAACTAACAGACACCACCATATCAGGTGTTTGATTATGATTACGCAATTTGTGTATTAACCTAAAATCTCCTGCGATATGGTAGGTTATAAATGCAAATTAATATTGCAACTGTTATTATTATACTTGTAAAAAAAACTTTGTGCTTGTCATAGTGCCCACTCAAGCAGAAACATTAACGTTGTGTATGATGTGACACCACCACGGTGGTGCGGTTGTCATGGCCACCGTCACAGCCCTAAAGAAAAGACTCTGAGCTGTTATCTTGGCAAAGGGAGGTAGCACAAACTATTGAATAAAAGGGTGGCAATAATTATTGCACATATATATTAAACAAAGATGTTTTTTGGATAAACCTGCATTTAGTTTCCTATCCAGTTTAGTTTGATATCCATAAAAGCAGAGTATTTTACACAAGTCTACCAAGGTTGCCAATATTAGTGGAGTACACTAAAATAAATTCATGAAAATATATAATAAATAAATATTTTTTTAAGAAATAGAATTGTTTTCTTTTCTTTTAAATTAATTATTATTAAGCTATAAGAAGGCATGAAAGGCAGAACTATCGGTATCCGCCGATGTCAATCTGTGAATAATCGGTTATCGATAATGGCTGAGAAATTTTGTATCAGTGCATTTCTTTAAAAAAAAAAAAAATATATATATATATATATATATATATATATACACATACATACACACACGCACTCTCTATTACTATTATATTGATTATCCCTTAATATAGAGAATTTAAGGTTGCAGAAATATAGGACATATATTGAGAACATTAGAGAACATTATAAATGAATATGCCCTTATAAACAACATCATAATAATCACTAATGGCAACAGTGAAGTTTGCTAGACTCTCTGCTGTGTTTTCTCCTGGAGTATTGACTCAGAAAGGGGAGAGTTTTCACAGATTTTCTTTAAATTAGTTTATTTATTTATTTATTATTATTTTTAATTAACACTTTTTGGTCTAACCTGCAAACTTGCCAACTTGGCTTATTTTAAGAAGCTGATGAAATGAATGTTTGTTTAAAGAGACAGAGAAGTATACTTTATTCTCCCTGCATCAAATAATAAAAAAAATCTGTTCTGGTGGCATGTGTTTTTGTCACTTGGTAATTAAACATTCCTTGGGTTCTTCTAGATTCACATTTACGTTTATTCATTTAGCAGAGGCTTTTATCCAAAGCGACTTAGGAATGAGGAAATACAAGCAAATCGATATATCAAGCAGAGAACAATACAAGCAGTGCTACTGTACAAGATCTTTTAATTGAGTTCTAGAAAAGCAAAGTGCACAGAGTAGAGGTGTAAGAGCTACAGTAAGGTTTGTTTATTTATTTTTATAGGGGTTAGTTACGTGCTTACGGAAGAGGTGGGTCTTTAGCTCTTTTTTGAGGATAGTGAGAGATTCTGCAGTCCGGATTGAGGTTGGAAGATCATTCCAGCACTGAGGGACAGATAGTGTGAAGGTTCTGGAAAGGGACCTTGAGCCACGCTGAGTAGGCACTATTAAGCGTTGATCGTTGATCGATCTCAGATTGCGTGAGGGAACGTAAGCCTTCAGGAGAGTGTTGAGGAAGGGGGTGCTGTTCCAGACAAGGTCTTGTACGTGAGCATCAAGGCATTTGATATGGGCGGCTACAGGAAACCAGTGGAGAGATATGAAGAGGGGTGTGACATGGGTTCTCTTGGGGTGGTTGTAGAATAGATAATTCTTTCTTTAGTTATGATTAAAATGCTCTGTGAATCATATAAGAGTTCAGTAAGTTTCAGTAAGAGTTATTTACCAACTCATAATGCAATAATGCCATAAACAAACAGTCTCTGTCCGTAAACAAACTCAAATACACAGTAGCTTAGAATCCAAGAAAATCGCTATTTTTTTATTGCCTTGTGTTTTGTGTCAGGTGTTGCTATCCACACACACACAAGCACTTATTTCACATTATGGTTTGTTGTCTCTGACCACAGAAACAAACACATGGCTGGTTCCTGAGACAAGAGGAGCCACAGTTCAGGGGGGCTACGGCCACAGCAGTGTGTATGATGCCGGCAGCAAGAGTGTGTATGTCCACGGAGGCTACAAGTCCCTGCCTGCTAATAAGTATAGCCTTGTGGATGACCTGTACCGTTATGAGGTGCACACTCGTATCTGGTGAGTGTCCATTAACATCTTTTTTTAATAGTTTTTGGGTTATTATTATGGGGGTTTCAAAATGATTTCAGCCAGCTTCAGGAGTTCTTTACATTTAATTTCTCATTGATCTGTTGTCCTTAGGATAACCAATAAAACTTATCGTCTTGTTTTACTGACATAAAAAAAAAAAAAACACTACAACTACCGTAATTCTCGGACTATTGAGCGCACCTGAATATAAGCCGCACCCGCTAATTTTAAGAAAAACAATTTTGTACATGTATAGGCCGCACTTCACTTCTCTATAAGCCGCAGGTGTCCACGTTGTAACTGTCACGATTCGTGACGTGAACGAAGCAGGACGGATGCAAGTGCAGTTAGGACGAGAGCTTTTATTGAAACAAGAGAGCAGACTCGAGAAACAAAACATGACCAACTCAATGAACAACGAAACCAACTAACCTAAACATTAACTATGACACAAAGACTCTATATCTATACTCTATAAACCACTTCTACATCTTTATTCTAAACTAAGTCTATACAACTCTAAGCTATACTATCCGCTACTAGGCTATAAGCTATGCTTCAAGCTACTAGGCCATAAGCTATGCTATAAGCTACTAGGCTACAGGCTAAGCTATAAGCTATGCTATAAGCTAACTAAGACACATGGCATGAACAAAGACTTTAAATATATTCGCTATATAATTCTAACTCTATATCTAATAGAATTGGTCCACTGTGACCTGTTGGGTAATTTCATTGGTCCGATGTGACGAGGCTAAATGTTTTGGCGGCATGAAACTCGTTAGCCCGTAAAAATCCATAACTTAGCCGCATCATTGTTTAAGCCGCAGTGTTCAAAGCGGGTGAAAAGAGTAGCGGCTTATAGTCTGGAAATTACGGTAATTAAGAAGCCTTTAGAACCTCCCTTTCTGACTTGGTCATTAGGGATCAATTTCAAATTTATATCCGGATTTCTGTAAAGCTGCAGCTCTGAATTGAGTTAACACTTTTTAATAAAGTTTGTCAGAACATTTTGGCTTTATTTATTTCTTTTTTTCAAGGTGGTAAATACAAGGCTATTAAAGTTATGAGTTCCCTGGCTTCAGTTTGACATGAATTCTCACAACTCGGGTAAAAGAGTAAAACAAGGCAAGCAGGAGTTTTGAATGCAAAATCAGTCAGAATCTGTACAATATTCCTGAGGTTATTGCTGTATCTATTTCTTATTAAATAGCAGTTATACTACATGCAGTGTGTGCCATGCAACAATGAGTAGTGAAGCAACGAAAAGACAAATCTGGGCCGAAACCGAAAATTATTATTATTTTTTTTAAACAGGGTTTTGAAATAGTTTTTGTATAATTGTATTAATATTAGACTTTTTAATTCATTTAATGAATTTAGTGAATCTGAATTGAAAAACTACAAACCAATAAAATGATCACACTTTTATTGAAATTAACGCACCAAAACAAAAAGAGTATTAAATATATTTTTCATTCAGTTCTGTAAATCAAATTTAACAGATTTTTTTAAAATCCAGATAATATAAAATTCTAGAAAACTCTTATGCAAAACAGCAGACAAGTAATGAACTATGTCTCTGTTCTGTTTATGTAAACATATGTCCACATTAATTAAAGATTGTTGTGCAAAACAGCAGCAATAGAACTAACACAACTTGTAAACAACAGATATAGATAAGTTTTGCATGGCTACACGAATTTTAATGTAATTGCTATAAACATAGAAAATTAGACTGCTTTCTATTTAAGCAAAAGTGTCAGGTTTCTCTTTAACAACAAAAGTTGCTCAGGTTTGTGGCAGGAGAGACGTTTCCTCTTCTCATCAAGAAGATGAGATGCTGCTCTGAACCGTCTCTCACTCTCTGTGCTGGTGCTTGGGGCAGATAAATACCTGCGTGCAATCAGCGCAAGCAATGGAACGTCAAACGTCAAAAAGTGAAGGAGTTTGTGCCTCATCACTGATACGCACCCGTTTCTCTGGCACACTTTGTGCTGCACGTCCATCCTTCAGCAGCTGCATACATCACCTCCAGCTCTACCTGTCATTTCCTGTGCATGCTGCTTTTTCTCCACACCCAGAGTAGTGTTCCTTAAATTGTGGATCTATATATCATGATCTATAATGTCTATCATTCATATATCTACACAGTATCTCACAGAAGTGAGTACACTCCTCACGTTTTTGTAAATATTTGATGATATCTGTTCATGTGACAACACTGAAGAAATGACACTTTGCTACAATGTAAAGTAGTGAGTGTACAGCTTGTGTAACAGTGTAAATGTGCTGTCCCCTCATAATAACTCAACACGCAGCCATTACTGTCTAAACCGCTGGCAACAAAAGTGAGTACACCCCTAAGTGAAATTTGGGCCCAAAGTGTCAATATTTTGTGTGGCCATCATTATTTTCCAGCACTGCCTTAACCCTCTTGGGCATGGAGTTCACCAGAGCTTCATAGACTGCCACTGGAGTCCTCTTCCACTCCTTCATGACCACATGATGGAGCTGGTGGATGTTAGAGACCTTGTGCTCCTCCACCTTCCATTTGAGGAAGGTGTCCCACAGATGATCAATAGGGTTTAGGTCTGAAGACATGCTTGGCCAGTCCATCACCTTCATCCTCAGCTTCTTTATAAAAGCAGTGGTCGTCTTGGAGATGTGTTTGGGGTCGTTATCATGCTGGAATACTGCCCTGTGGCCGAAAGGAGGGGATTATGCTCTGCTTCAGTATGTCACAGTACATGTTGGCATTCATGGTTCCCTCAATGAACTGTAGCTCTCCAGTGCCAGCAGCACTCGTCCAGCCCCAGACCATGACACTCCCACCACCATGCTTGACTGTAGGCAATAAACACTCGTCTTTGTACTCCTCACCTGGTTGCAGCCACACACGTTTGACACCATCTGAACCAAATAAGTTTATCTTGGTCTCATCAGACCACAGGACATGGTTCCAGTAATCCATGTCCTTACTCTGCTGGTCTTCAGAAAACTGTTTGTGGGCTTTCTTTTGCACCATCTTTAGAGAGGCTTCCTTCTGGGACGACAGCCATGCAGACCAATTTGATGCAGTGTGCAGCGTATGGTCTGAGCACTGACAAGCTAACCCCCCACCCCTATTCCTTTTTTCAGATTCTCAGAGTGTTCTTTGCCATGAGGTGCCATGTTGAACTTCCAGTAACCAGTATGAGGGAGTGTGAGAGCGATGACAACAAATTTAACACACCTGCTCCCCCTTCACACCTGAGACCTTGTAACACTAACAAGTCACATGACCCCGGGGAGGGAAAATGGCTAATTGGGCCCAATTTGGACATTTTCACTTAGGGGTGTACTAATTTTTGTTGCCAGCGGTTTAGACATTAATGGCTGTGTGTTGAGTTATGCGCACCCCCCCACCCACACACACACAAACACAGAACAACTTGGTGTTTTTAGCATAACTGTTTCCTGAGGAGTTTTTGCCTGTTGTGTTTAGGACTATTCTGAAGGAGAGCAGTTACCCACGCTACCTCCACTCGGCAGTGCTGCTGGGAGGAACTCTGCTCATCTTTGGTGGAAACACTCATAATGATACGTCACTAAGCAATGGTGCTAAGTGCTTCTCTGCTGACTTTCTGGCCTATGATATTGGTATGACCTATCTATTTCCATCTCTGTTTTCTCTATTCGCTTAATCTTTAGAACACAATTGAGGCAAGTTGTCTACATTTTTGCTCCCGTTTCTCTGAAATAGTTGTTCATAACTTTGTTTACTGATATTTGAGTTTTGACATATTGGGCATACTGTTGTTGTTCTAATGGTTGTCATACCGGAGAAATATGCTTAAAAATTGTTTAGGGTTGTGAGGGTTAATATCATCATGCCTGTGATGATTATTTACTAGCAAGCGTTTGGCAGGCTAATTGTTTTCTCATTTTCCACAGCGTGTGATGAGTGGAAGGTCCTCCCCAGACCAAACCTGCACAGAGATGTTAATCGCTTCGGCCACACTGCTGTCACCAGTAATGGGTTAGTAGCTAAGTGACAATGTGTGGGTCACAAAGGGTTGCAATTTGAAAAAAAAATATTTTAACATTTTAGATTGTATTAAAGTAAAGCTAAACTATTTCCACTGCAACAGGTCTGGTTTTAATTTTAATTAATTTTTTTTTTTTTTAAGTACATTAAACATACCACAGGCTCACTCCCTCTCTCTCACTCTCCATCCCTCTGCAGGTCCATGTATGTGTTCGGTGGATTCTCCAGTGTGCTGCTGAATGATGTGCTGATCTACAGGCCGCCCAGCTGTGAGGCGTTTGTGGGGCAGGAGCGATGTGAAGCTGCAGGTCCAGGGGTACGCTGTGTTTGGAGGCAGAACCGCTGTCTCTCTTGGGAGCCCAATTTTTCCACAAGCACACCTGCAACCTTCTGCCCTGCCAAGCCTGGTATGTGCTGCTGCAGCTTCTCTCCTGAGACCAGCTTCTATATATCCACACCTATTCAATCAGCAGCACGGACTTCAGGTTGTGTTTTAGGGGTTGTGTGACTGCCTGTTGATTTAATACTTCTGCGGTTTATACCACAGCCCTGTTGTAGTCTTGAGCCTGATTGGTCAGAAGATGTTGATCCATTTTCTGTGACAGCATGGCTTTAATGTTAGCACTGACTACAAGGTTTAATAAGTGAAATTTAATAAGTGTGAATAAGTGATAACAGGAACCAACTTGTTTCATGGATGTTCCATAGCATTGAAAGTAACTATGAATGGATAAAAAGATAGAACGTGTTATTTTTCAGTAAGACGTTCTGTATAACAGGTATAAAACAGTTTTGGAACGTGCTGTTATTAAAAATGAATCAACTGCAAGGTTTTCGGGCATCACGCATCTCCATCGCTGATTATTTTCCTTTATACCGTGGTCTGTCTGGATTCTTGATTCTGATTGGCTGGAAGGCACAGGTAGTTCCAGTCCGTTTAATCACTGTTCTAAATTAACGTGCTGCCTATAAACAGCGGTAACCATAGTAACATGCAGTTACAGCTGCATAGAGTAGTTCAACACGCAGCTTCATTATTAGTAGAGACGTGTCACAGACACAGGTAATTCATATACACAGTCTCTCTCTCACTCTCTCTCTCTCTCTCATGGTTATTTATTATAATTCATTCAAATAAATGTAAACGTATCGCACTGCTTTCCCTGTGTGTACGATTTAGAGCGGGCAGAATTCTAGCTCTAGTGACCTGAATATAAAATAGCAAAAAGTAACTGTTTATCTTTTATCCTTTTCAAATTTTGCACTGCAAACATTAATGACCGCTTTAGCTCGTCAGTGCTGGCATGTGATCATCGTATAAGCGGGATAATCCTACGTGTGTGTTACATGATTTTAATGCACTCCGCATAGTTTCTTTGCCTCCACGTCGTGCATTAAAATGGTGTAATGTACACCTACAGTATTAGTGGATCATCCCTTACTCTCTCTCTCTCTCTCTCTCTCTCTCTCTCTCTCTCTATATATATATATATATATATATATATATATATATATATATATATATATATATATATAAATATATATAGAGAGAGAGAGAGCAAATATACAGTCATCTTCAGCAAATATAGATTGAACGTGTGAGACACACATTTCACACGGTTCCTTTAGTTTTGGGAAAGAGGAAAAATCAATATTGGTGACTCTCAGTTCCAGCTTATATATTGTCTGACAGAAGTCATTCACTTTATCAGCAACAAGAAGATTGAAACAGTATGTCAGCAGTCGGGTTTTACTGCCACGGCAATGTGGACTTGATTCTGACGATAAAAAAGAAAATAAGCATTGCCTTTTTTTTATTTATTATTATTCATGTAATCATGTAACGGGTCACTCTCAGTCCACATCACTTCTCCATTTGAATTGCTAGTTGTTGAACAAGTTGAATAGCTCTCCATCTCACCTGATGACCTGTGTATGGTATTCTAAGCTGAAACACACACACACACACACACACACACACAAACTTTAGCTGTTGTAATGAGAGGGAGAGAGCATAGGTCTCCGCCATGCCTCTTTGATCATGAGCGGCTATTGGGAAGTCATCAAAAAAACCTCACCATGCCTTTAGCTAAACAGAAATGCGTGCACACATGCAGTGCATAATGCTCATGTGTTTTCCCTCAGGCTGTGTCGTGCTGGTGCTAAGCCCTGATAATTGTTTGATCTGAAATTCAAACCTCTTGTCTGAAATGGGTTTGTTGTGAGAGAGACCAGTACGCACTTTGTCTTGGAGGAGAGACACACCAGAAGGGAATCCGGGAGCCTTTTTCTTTTTCTCTAGTGAAAGAAGGTTATGTGGCGATTGTCTTCTCTTTATTATAGAATAAAGCTCTGTGTGTTGAGGGTGACGGATGAGAGCAGGGTCTGCTTTGATGCTTAATATAAGGCCAGCAGTTTGAAGGCAATTGTTTGGGCGTAAATGGAAATGCGAGACGGGTGTTTGATGTGCTTATTGTTTCTTTCTTACCTCATTTCAACTTCTAAGGTGTTAAGAAGCTCCCGCAGAACTTTTCCTGCAGAACCGCTCCTTTCTGAAGTAATTCGAGGTTGCCTGACTTTCTTTCTCAACATTAATGCACACAGACAGGGAGTTAGACATGAGTCGCTTTTAAATGCATGTTCTTTGGCTTCTCTCGCTTTGTAGTGCTGTTATTCCTCTTTCTTATTCTGACCTTGTCTCATCTCGTCTGTTTCTTTAGCAACCATGGATGAGAGATGTCACCGCTTCTCCGACTGCACCAGTTGTAGTGCAAACACTAATGGCTGTCAGTGGTGTGATGACAAGAAATGCATCTCAGCCCTCAGCAATTGCACTGCTGTAAGTAGTCTTGTAGAGGGAGCCAGAGAGCCACTCTGTTCCTCCATACTTTACAATGTGGTACTGCAGGTCAAGACCATTCGTATTGGTGTCTAATATAAATTAGTGTTTTTGTGTATATCTTGTACTAAATTGTTTCAGAAATGAAAACTAAATCTAAAATAAAACAAAGGCAACATGAGTAAACACAAATTTTAAATGTTCTTTATTGAAGAACAAAAGTTATCCAAGTTATCCAGGCTTGTGTGAAAATATATTTGCCCCCATAGTTACTCATTCCCCAAATCTATGAAACTGCAAGGTGGTTGAAATACATCACTCTGGGAAGGGTTGCAAAGCTATTTCAAAGACTCTGGGACTCCAAAGGACCACAGTGAGAGCCATTGAAAACCACTGCTGACCCAGAAGAACATTAAGGCTCTTCTGAATTTTGCCAAAACACACCTTGATGATCCTCAAACCTTTTGGGAGAATGTTCTGTGGACTGAACTGAACTGTTTGGGAGACGGGGTCCCATTATATCTGACATAAACCAAACACCGATCTCCACCAAAAGAACATCATACCTATAGTCAAGCATGGTGGTGGGAGTGTGATGGTGTAGGGATGCTTTGCTGATTCAGGCTCTGGGAAATTTGCAGTAATTGAGTGAAAAATTAATTCTGCTCTCTACCAAAAAAATCCTAAAGGAGAATGTCCGGTCTGCAACTGGATTTATTCAGCAAGACAACAATCTAAAGCATAGGACGAGTCCTAGTCCCAGAAGTAAGAGAAAGACTGAATAAAATTTAAAGTTTAAATAAATAAAAATGTCATTGGAAAATCGAAACTATTTAGTACGAGAGAGACACAAAAGCAGAAGAAATCTCAGAAGAAAATGCTTTTTCACAGCGCTGTGTTCTTGTTTTCTGCTATTGCAGAGTGTGAGAAACTTCACTAAGTGCTCCATCAGAAATGAGCAGATCTGCAGCAAGCTGGCCAACTGCAAGAGCTGCACCTTAAACCTTAACTGCCAGTGGGATCACCAGCAACACGAGTGTCATGCGCTCCCTGGTAAGATGTGCATGTTTAAGAGGGTCAGTCCTCACATGTTGGCAATTTAGTTCAAGAACATTGATTAGTTGGACGGTGGATTAGATTGTAGAGGTCTCAGAATCTCGCTAATAGAAGAACACATTTTTATTTTCATTGTCTTCCACACTTAGCCATTTGCTGAAAACTTTTTTGAATTAGAGACCTCACCGGCTTTTTTGTTTGCTTTTTTTTTGGATATCTTCTCCAGTTACACGTATGTTTATAGTACAGTAACCTCTAATGAGATTGTGTATAGGCTGGTACATTCAAGCTTGTATGTAGAAATGTGGGTAATCTATCACTTGTTCAAAATAAATTTCACAGGACCACCAGAGTTTTAAAAAATGTATTTGTGGGGGGCACTGTTGCCTCGCACCTCCGAGGTTTTGGTTTCGAATCCTGCCTCCAGCCTGTGTGTGTGGAGTTTGCATGTTCTCCCCGTGCATGGGGGTTTCTTCAGGGCACTCCGGTTTCCGCCCCCAATCCAAAGACACGTGTTGTTGGCTGATTGTCATTTCCAAATAGTCTGTAGTGTGTGAATGTGTGTGCGATTGTGCCCTGTGATGGGTTGGCACCTTGCCCACGGTGTGCCCCGAGTCCCCTGGGATAGGCTCCAGGCTTCCCCATGACCCTGTGTAGGATAAGCGGTGTGGAAAATGGATGGATACATGCATGTTTAATTGTGGATTTTGTAATTACAATAATTTATGTAGATTTACACACAATTTACTTGATGTACATTTACTGAAAGCTTTAGTCAAATCTGTGTCTGGACCTATACACCTTTCACTATCCATCATTTTGTCATGAAAGAAAGTCTAGTCTTAGTTACATTACACAAGCAAACATACATAAATGCTTTATTCCACTATAAAAATATAAAAGTCACCTTTTATTGTAGTTCTGGTCTGTCTAGGGTTTAATCTATCAAAACATTATTATTGAGGTCTATTCCGTTCTGAATGGATGGCCACATACTTTGATGACAGCATCCTACTTTCTTCCATCATATGGCAATGAACAGCACTGTTGCAAACAGAACACAACTTTTATTTCACGCACAGATGCATTTCACTATTCCAAACATGGATATGCACTAAAAAGGGTTGTTCTATTTTATGGCTTATTGATTGTTGCTGTGCATTCACATAGTGGAGCATTTCCCAGGGATGTGCCGTCACTGTTTGAATGAGTCATCAATAACCAGCATGCAAGAAAAAAAAACGATGAGAAATATTCAACTTCATCATCAGTCATTCAACCGAAAGCTCGTTTATATTATTTGTGGCCAAAGATATTTAGTGGCCTGAACATTCAGGGCATTCTTGCTGTTAAGCTAAGAGCGTTCTTTCATCTATTTAATATTGTTTGCTATTTTTCCTCTCAAACCTTCTATGATGTAGAACGCCTAGCTTATAGATTGCTGTAATTCAGTTCATGTTTTTCTGACCCATTTGTCAAACCCTTCAATAAACTCCAATGCATCTAGAACTCAACACCAAGACACTTATGAGAGAGGCCAGTGTAACTAGAGAGAACTGGCATGATGTGTGCTGAGCTGCCATTATGATCATTAGTAATGTTCATTATAAAGTAGAGATGCACCGATGTATTGGGAAATAATAGGTATCGGACGATAAACAATTTCTCACGGCCGATAGTTTAAAAGCATCCGATGATCAGGGCCGATTCTATCCTGTCAATCAAAAGAGGGCGGGGAAAACACTTTGATTTCATGCTGTGTGTAAAGATGATGTATCTAGTGTGGAATGATGACAAAATTGTAGTTTGTAATCTCTGTAATCTCCGCACGGCAGAAATTTTACACCAGAAGTGAACAGAAGTGAAGCGGCCTGTAGAGTCTAACCATACCAAACCCCCACCCACCCACTCGCGTGCTGCTCACGCTGGATTAAAGAGCCAGTACAATGTTGAGAGATTTAAATGAGGATGAGTTGACAAAAAAGTTGTATATTTTGCACAAAAAATATTTGTAGTAGTGTTATTAGTGTATTTTATATCCATTTAATGTTAATATGAATTAATATCATAAAAAAAATTATATTAGGCCTATATATTACCAGTTTGATGTAAATGATGAAGTAGAAATGCTTTTGTTTGTGGAGAGTGAATGTGAGACTAAAGGGAGGTTTTTTATAATTCAGTCAGTTAATTCTGTTAATATGAATTAATAACATTTCATTAAGTTAAAAATCTTAATTTAATCTTCAGAATTTAGTTCATGTGTTCATGTTAATAGAGCGATGTGTTTTCTGTTTGAGACCAGTTACTGTGAAACAACTTGCCGAAATGGAGAGAATAAGGTATAAAAGGCAGAACTATCGTTATCGGTATCGGCCGATATCACTCTGAATAATCGATTATCGTATCGGCTGCGAAATTTAGTATCAGTGCATCTCTAACAGAATATTATAAAGTTATTGTTCTTATTATTCAGCTGTGGACAAATCATAAATACATTAGCTAGCGACTGCTGCATTTACTACTGCTAATGCTTCTAGGCCAGCTGTGGCTCTGGTGGTAGAGTGGGTTGCACACTAATCGTAGGGTTGGCGGTTCGATTCCCGGGCCAAATGACTCCACATGCCGAAGTGTCCTTGGGCAAGACACTAAAAAGGGTCCTAAGTTGGCCTAAGGGTCCTGATGACAAGCCTTGCATTGCAGGTACCATTGGTGTGTGTGTGTGAATGGGTGAATGTGAAAAGCCCCTTTGTAGAACTGCTAAGGTTCTGCTGCTGCTGCTACTACTTCTACTACTATGCTCATGAGCATATCTCACGCAGCTATACACAATCACATTTTTTTCTCTTCTGTTGGATGGGTCAGGAGCTTTTGATGAGAGAGCTTTTGATGAAAACCGAGTCTCTGCTGACTAATAGCTCGTTCACTTCTGTTGCTACTTTTGTGGAATAGCTGTGGGTAGCAAGTGATGATGCGCTTTGTGTTTAGAGCTGCTTGAGTTTGCATTCCGAGTCTTTGATTTCCTCAGTGAGGCATCTATACTGATGCTTGTGTGCTTCATTTAAGGGAATCTTGGAAAGTAGTAGTTATTTATTTTAGACATTTCAGCATGCTCTTAGTAGAAGGTAAAATGATGCAGTCACTACATATGTCCGTGTACTACACTGTTTATTTTATTGCTCACGCTTTTTGATAGTAGCTGAAATGGACTCTGTGCTGAAGTTGGTCTGATTCTGTCCTCACCTCTGTCTCTCTTTGTGGCTGTTTGCAGCCAAGTTGTGTGGAGAAGGGTGGAGCCAAGTGGGCGAGGCCTGCCTGCGCATTAACTCAAGCCGAGAGAGCTACGACAACGCCCGGCACTACTGCAAGAATCTGGGTGGCATCATCGCCTCTCTTTCTACTGCCAAGCAAGTCGATTTTGTTCTTGGAGAACTCCAGAAGTACCAGCAATTGGAGAAGGTGTGTGTGTGCTTTGTAGTTATTCAAAGAACCAGGATAAGTGCAAACCAACGTGCGTCTGTGTGTGTGTATATGTGTGTGTGCTCATAAGAGAAAGGAATGTCTCTCTTTCTGCATCATGTGAGGTCATACAGTGTCCCTAAACCTTAATGTGTTTTCATTTCTGCAGAAGCTGTTCCCCTGGGTGGGCCTAAGGAAGATTAACGTGTCCTACTGGGGCTGGGAGGACAATTCTCCCTTCACGAACACTTCGCTGCAGTGGCTGCCTGGAGAGCCCAATGACTCAGGCTTCTGTGCCTACCTGGAGAGAGCGCAGGTCTCGGGGCTCAGGGCAAATCCCTGCAACGCCAACACAGACGGCCTCATCTGTGAGAAAGCAGTCGGTGAGGTCACCACATTCATCTTTCCGACTGCGTTCAGGCTTCTGAAGTTTCTTTTGTTTGGAGGATGAGTGATTTGTTTTAGTTTTTTTGGAAATGTTGCTAAGCGAAGCTAATTGATAGATCTGGCACGGACAAATATTTAATAAACGTTGTACTGTTTTTAGTTGACTAACTGCCTAATCCAGTTTTCCAAAATGCTTGTTGCTTGTTTCATGAAAATTGGTCTGAATAAATGCATGTCATTGATTATGTGCGTGATTTTAATATTTAAGGGGGGGTCTATAGTATTTTTTTTAAATATTAAGTAAACTGCGCTCTACATGGATTCCAGATCAGCATTGTTATCTCTGGTTAGTCAGCACATGCTGTATAATGAACCTGTTTGGGATTTGCTCTGTACTGTGGCAGAAATTGCGATTGTGGGTTGGCCTACGAAATGCAAAATAATGGAAAAACATCAAGAGTTTGTATTGTGTTTGTATTGTATATCCAATACAAAGCCGGAAACTGGTGTTATTGGTAATGTAGAAAGTGTTCTTGCAGATTTGAGTCCATACAGGATTTCTTACTCCATAGAGGTTTTTTTGTGATTGTTGCTGCCAAGAATGCTTGATTGTTATGGCACTCTTTTTTGTGTTTTTTTTGCACTTTCACGAAATTGTTTTCACGGCCTTTCGCACTGTTCGTTAGTAAATGTTGTTCTCATGTTCGACGCACGTGAATCAAAGAGGGCTTTGGCTGAATGTGTGCTCAGATGACGTCACATGCTGCGTTGTGATGTTACATGACACGTCTTGGCCCAAACCTGCGGCCATTTTGAAAAATATATTTTGGAGTTTTTCTATTTTTTATTTCCTCGATCACAACCTCTCAAAATCCCGGAGGGAAGTGCCTAAGCTTAAAAACAAAATTTAGAATTTTTCCTCTTTTTGATGTATTTGCTTAAGAGAGAAAGCACATTTGACAGTGTTCGAAACAAGTACAGCCATCGCTCATAGACTACTTCATGAGCTGAGATGTACAGGTCTTGTTTTGTTTCCACAGAGAGCCGGAATGCACGTCCGTGTAAGACACCCTGCTCGCTGCATGTGACCTGTGAGAACTGCACCAGCCAGGCCACAGAGTGTATGTGGTGTGGCAGCACCAAGCGCTGCGTGGACTCCAACGCCTACGTCATCTCCTTCCCCTATGGCCAGTGTCTGGAATGGCAGACTGGAGACTGTGTGGGTAAGTCTTCCCTCTCGTCTGGCGCATATCACACAGAAATGGTTTATAAAATTGGTTGGGATGTTGGAGTATATATGATTGGGCTGTTGTGATTGGTTGATTTCAGGGGGTATCAGTAACCGTTTGTTAGTGAGTGTGTGTAGTACAGGCCGGTACAAAAATGACATAGAGGGTATAAGGAGATGGAAATGAGATTGTGATTTCGTGCAAGAGCGCGGGAGTTGGCAGTCTGCGGATGCTGTTTGTTTTGAGGGTTTGATGGCGTCTGAAGTGAGAGCTGGCGTAAATGTTTTTGAGATGAAGCTGTGATGATTTGCATAGGAGAGACCTCACAATTGGGATTGAAGATGCAATCAGGAGTCACTGATGGATTCCAAGTATCTGCAGTGGACCTCAACTTGCAGCTGTCACTTCCCTTATACTAGAGGCCTTAAGATGCACAAAATTTTTTTTTTTTTTTGTTGTTTTTTTTTTTTTTTTTTTTTTTTTTTTTTTAAGTTTTTGGGTTTTTTTTTTTGGGGTTTTGTTTTTTTTTTTTATGTTGTTTGTTTTAGGTTTTGTTTGTTGTTTTTTTTTTTTTGTGTTTTTTTTTTGGTTGTTTTAGGAGTGGGTGTTTTTTTTTGTGGTTTTTTTTTTTTGTTTTGTTTGAAGGTGGGGTAAAGATGATTTTTTTTTTTTTTTTTTTTTTTTTTTTTTTTTTTTTTTTTTTTTTTTTTTTTGTTTTTTTTTTTTTTTTTTATATAAATAAAAATATGTTATATATTATTTGTATTTTTTTTTATTTGTTTTTTTTTTTTTTTTTTTTTATTTTTTTTTTTTTTTTTTTTTTTTTTTTTTTTTTTTTTTTTTTTTTTTTTTTTTTTTTTTTTTTTTTTTTTTTTTTTTTTTTTTTTTTAAATTTTTTTTTTATTTAAAATAAAAAAAAAAAAAAAAAAAAAAAATTAAATAAGGGACTTTTTTGTAGTTCACCTATTTTCTATGAAAGGGGAAAAAAACTTTTCTCTCCCCTTTTTTTTTTTTTTTCCCCTGTTTTGTTGCAAATTTAAAAAATGATTATTTTTTTTATTTTTTTTTTTTTTTTTGTGAGTGACACACAAACAAACAAAATCTCGCTCCAATCACTTTTCAGAGGATCTCAGGGCCCACCCATTATACCTCCACCTTTTGGTATGGCCCACCACCATTCCCACCCCACTTTGCAAGAAAACCAAAAGGAACACGCTTCTTTTCAAACAAAAAAAAAACCCCCACACTCCCTCTCCTTTCGCCTGGTTCTCCATACAGCAGGCCATCATGTTGCAATATATGAAATCTCAATGTATATTCAAACTATGAAACACCATCCCACACAGACATTAAGGTCCTGGAGTGGCCTAGCCAGTCTCCAGACCTTAATCCCATAGAAAATCTGTGGAGGGAGCTGAAGGTTCGAGTTGCCAAACATCAGCCTCGAAATCTTAATGACTTGGAGAAGATCTGCAAAGAGGAGTGGGACAAAATCCCTCCTGAGATGTGTGCAAACCTGGTGGCCAACTACAAGAAATGTCTGACCTCTGTGATTGCCAACAAGGGTTTTGCCACCAAGTACTAAGTCATGTTTTGCAGAGGGGTCAAATACATATTTCCCTCATTAAAATACAAATCAATTTATAACATTGTTGACATGCGTTTTTCTGGATTTTCTTGTTGTTATTCTGTCTCTCACTGTTCAAATAAATCTACCATTAAAATTATAGACTGATCATTTCTTTATCAGTGGGCAAACGTACAAAATCAGCAGGGGATCAAATACGTTTTTCCTTCACTGTAATAGAAAATGAAGCATAGTACACAACACTTCCAAGTGCTTCTGGAGCTGTAGGCGGAGACGCGTTTATTCACTGAAGTCATTGCTTGGTTTAGAATTGCATCTCTGTGTGTGTGTGTGTGTGTGTGTGTGTCTGTAATCGACAATATAGTTTGTCAGTGGGATTAACATTGTAAAGAAAAACACCTATAATCTGCATCAGAATGCTCTGTCTCCGACAAGAGTTCCTCTTTTATCTCATTAGCAGGACTACCTGGCAATTTCTCTGATTTAAACATCTGACTTCCCCTCCTGGCAGTCGGTGGGTGATTTCTGTGCTTGCTCCTAAATAAAGCAACAAGCTAGTTTTAGCAGTACTGCTTATAAAGGATGCTTTGGAAGGATAGTATACATATCCAGGTCTAGCTATTGCATCTAATTAAAAAAAAAAAAAAAAATATATATATATATATATATATACATACATACATACATACATACATTTGTGTATGTATGTATTATTAGAGATGCACCGATGTATCGGCCAATTATGGGTTGATAAAGTCAATTTTTCATGCTATCAGCCGATAGTTTAGAAACATCTGATGATCAGGGAAGATTATATCCTGTCAATCAAAAGAGGACAGGAAAGCACATCGATTTCATGCTGTGTGTAAGCTCAGCACCGCTAAAATTTTACACCGGATACTGTGGCTGTGAAGCGGGAGTTTCCGCGTCGAGTCAAGTTTATTGATTTTTTTGTCACGCTGAATTAAAGCTCCATTACACCGTTGAAAGATTTAAACGAAGATGAGTTGACAAAGTATATATTAGACAGAAAAATATATTCGTAGAGTAGTATGTTTCATATGCAGTTGATGTTAATATATGTAAAAAAAAAAAAAAGTTGATATTATATATTACCAGTTTGATGTAAATGAAGTAGAAATGCTTTTGTTTGTGGAGAGTGAATGTGAGACTAAAAAGGTTTTGTTTTTTTTAATATAATTCAGTCAGTTAATTCTGTTAATATGAATTAATAACATTTCAATAAGTTAAGAAATCTTAATTTAATCTTCAGAATTTAGTTGTAGTAGAGTGATGTGTTTTGCCAGGTTCCACCCATCCGCCATCTCTCCCCTTATCCCCTATATGACTGTTACCAACCGGGGTGTGTGAAAGCTCACGTGCTTCCTCCAAGACACGTGAAGCTGACCGGCTGCATCTTTTCAATCTGCTGCTCATGTCCTAGATAATCTAGTGTCACTGTGATTGACAGGGAGAGAGAGCATGGTCAATATTGCTCTCTCGGCTCTCAGCCACAGGAGGCTGCGGCATGATCAGGATTCAAACTCTCTCAGTCTCCCTGAGGTATGGCAACAGGTTTCTGTTTCTGCTCGCAGGAGCTGTTGTTATTTTTAATTGGATTCTGAACTACATTAATGCTCGGATCTGCAGTTATAATGTTGGACAAACAAATGATCCAGTCTCCATTTGACGCTGGAAAATCATTGTAGGTGTTTGGATTTTGGGAGATCTGGAAACCCTCTGTTGTCAAGAAAAGTTCCAGTGGAACTGTCAGTGTCTCATATTTCTGATTGCCACAGAGAGAATTTCATTGCAAACAAAATGGTGTGTGTGTGTGTGTGTGTGTGTGTGTGTGTGTGTGTGCCTGCACCAGCTTTTCACTCACTGAATTGAACTGCTCACTCTGATGGAAAAAGAATTAAAATCTCTCAAGCAGAAGTGGGTGGTGTGAGTCTGTAAATCTCTGACTAGGGGAAATATCAAAATGTATCTCTCCATCTTGCAGAGCGACAGTTACTTATCACAGCTCATCTCACTGCACACCCGTGTCACTGCTCTGTTTATTTATATTTATATGTTTATATATATATATATATATATATACACACACACACATATACACACATATATATATATATATATATATATATATATATATATATATATATATATATATATATATATATATATATATATATATATATATATATAAATATATATATATATATATATATACACAATATAATTATTATTTTTTTTTTCCTGTGTGTCACATGTTCTATGGAGAGAAAACAAAGCATTTCCCTGTGCTGAGGCTTGCACAGGTGCATGAAGCTGGGCATCTCTGCAGTGTGTGTCTCTGAAAAAGCATCACGTGTACTGTTCATACTCCTGCTGAATTTCAGTCTCATTACTAAAAGTACTCTCACAATTATTGATTTTGGTTTGATGTTTTATGAACAAAAGCAAAATATCCTTCAGATGAGCGTGTTTAATCTGCAAGATATTTTCCTCTTTAAACAGTCGGGTCCATAAGTATTTGGACAGTGACACGTTTTGGGGGGTTTGCCCCTGTACACCACCACAGTGGATTTGAAATTAAGCAGTTCAATCAAGATGAGTTACAAGTGTAGACTTTCAGCTTTAATTCAAGGGGTTTAGCAAGTAGCACAAAAGTATTAGAGAGTGAGTGGGTGGGTGAGTGTGTGAGTGAGTGTATGTGTGTGGTGATGGTATTTGTGGTAGATATAAGCATTAAATCTGTCAGCACAGGCTTTAAAGAGCAGGAAGGTGAAACAGTGGCACTGAAGAATAAGGACGAGGATGTACACGAACCCTTTTGTCCAGCTGAAGGACACAAACAAAGCCACATGTCCATACAAACTTCAGCCCTGTGTGGAAAAGCGTCTTTGCTTTAGTTCTTTTAGTTCGTTTATTGCCAGATGGTTTGGTCCCTGCATATTTTTCTTCATGTCCTGTCTCTGTGTGTCTCAGCTGTATGAGTTAGCTGTAGGCCGGACTTGGCTTTAGGCAGTGGTGGGAATGGCACAGAGACACTTAGGGGACTCTTTCACTATATAGATTAGCACCCACGAGTATTTGCAGTGAGTAAAAGTTAGACGCCCTCCTCATTTCCCCCCAAAAATGTAGCTGGTTTAAACTGGGACGGACCCCCCCACCCCCCGCTCTAGTGAGCACAGACGTGGTTGGATGTGGTTGCTGTGCTACATGATGAGAAGCATTGATTTCTGTGAATGTGATTAGCAAGTGCTTCTGTGTGCATGTGATGAATAAAACACGTGATATGAAAACAATTGATTTTGGAAATGTTCTCATCACTAGTCATTAGATGTAATTATATTATATAATGTGTAGTACAGCAGTGTAGTGTTATTAATGTGAGCCTCGCTGTTGCCTTGCTAATTAAAAAAATGTCATTTCTCAATGCTGCCATTTCAAAAAGCATTTATACAGCTAGGCAATGTGCCCAAAATAAGATGTGTGCATTACGTATTTTATTTATTTATATATATATATATATATATATATATATAATGTATGTATATATATATATATATATATATAATCACACACACAGTATCTCACAAAAGTGAGTACACCCCTCACATTTTTGAAAAATATTTGATTATATCTTTTCATGTAACAACACTGAATAAATGACACTTTGCTACAATGTAAAGTAGTGAGTGTACAGCTTGTGTAACAGTGTAAATTTGCTGTCCCCTCAAAATAACTCAACACACAGCCATTATTGTCTAAACCGCTGGCAACAAAAGTGAGTACACCCCTAAGTGAAAATGTCCAAATGGGGCCCAAAGTGTCAATATTTTGTGTGGCCACTATTATTTTCCAGCACTGTCTAATCCTATTGAGCATCTGTGCGGCATCCTCAAATGGAAGGTGGAGGTGCACAAGGTCTCTAACAACCACCAGCTCCGTGATGTCATCATGAAGGAGTGGAAGAGGACTCCACTGGCAACCTGTGAAGCTCTGGTGAACTCCACATGTCCAAAAGGGTTAAGGCAGTGCTGGAAAATAATGGCGGCTACACAAAATATTGACTTTTATTGCCAGCGGTTTAGACATTAATGGCTGTGTGTTGAGTTATTTTGAGGGGACAGGAAATTTACACTGTTACACAAGCTGTACACTCACTACTTTACATTGTAGCAAAGTGTCATTTCTTCAGTGTTGTTACATAAACAGATATAATCAAATATTTACAAAAATGTGAGGGGTGTACTCACTTCTGTGAGATACTATATATATATGTGTGTGTGTGTTATATATATTTATATATATATATATATATATATATATAAGTGTGTGTGTGTATGTTAGACTATTTGACTTTTTATTATTTTTGTTAATTGAAACTGTTTAATCCCTTTTACCTTCTGTTTTCTAGCTCAGAACTGCTCTGGTTTTCGGACATGCGGACAGTGTCTGGAGCAGCCCGACTGCGGTTGGTGTGGAGATCCGACTAACACAGGCAAAGGGCAGTGTGTGGAGGGCTCATACCGTGGCCCTATGAAGAATCTGCCCAAACACAGCCAGGACATGCTATTGGATACGACTCTCTGTCCCAAGGAACGAGGCTACGAGTGGGCCTTTATCCAGTGCCCTGGTGAGAACACGCACTGCGTGTGTTTTCTTTGTGTGCTCAGCACTAGTGATGGGCGATATCTTATCGTTTTCGATATACTGGTAGAAATTCTCCCCACGATAAGAATGAGTCTTCCCGTGATGATAAAGATAAAGCCTAGTGGATGATGTATTTCTGGTACGACGGTGTGCGACCGTTCGCAGCTCACGTGCAGAGCGGAAATAAGTACAGCATAAAGCGGACGTGACGCTGAGGAGGAGTTTATCACTAAACGAGGAGCTATCTCTACAATGTGGAACTGGTTTGGTTACTGAAAATCAGTTTTACTTTTAGAACACTGTGTTTCTGAGGCTCTCAAGATCACTGCTATCACTTGGAGCCAAAAACAATGGTGCACGGTACTATATTTATATCATCACTGATATCGTTATCGCAATAAATACCAGAAAATATCGTGATATAGTTTTAAGTCCATATCGCCCATCCCTACTCAGCACCTCGCTACAGTATGGCGAAATGAATAAACTGGTAGAATCTTGAGTGTTTGTTTACAGATACGGGCAGGGAGTTTAATTTCTCTTTTCCCTTTGTTCTTCCAGCCTGCCAGTGTAACGGCCACAGCACTTGTGTGAACGGGAGCGTGTGTGAGCAGTGTCGTAACCTCACCACCGGCCCACACTGTGAAACCTGCATGCCTGGTTATCACGGAGACCCCACCAATGGAGGGAAGTGTCAAGGTCAGTGACAGATTCCGCCTACAGGAAGCACTGTCATTCTCAGCAGCTGAGGCCGTAAACTGTACACAGTAGTAGACTGAATAAAAGCACACAGAGCATGATTTGTGTTAAGGTCATTCAGGAGTCGGCACATTTAGACGTGGGAGGAAAGGTTTTGCACGCTCCCGCTGTAATGGAAAAAGCAGAAGCTCTCCCATGTGAACGCACATATATACATGTGTTTGAGACCCCAGCAGGCTTTGTAAGTGAAGTAGGACACTGTGTGGTAGAGGTGAGAGGTGGCGTGTAGCCTCTGGCGCTGTTCATTTTAAACACAGCTCTCTGGCCCAGCAGTGAACCAGGTCTCCTCTCAGAGGCTGTTTTGTTCCGAGTCAGTCAGCATTTGTGCATGACACCTCTTGCTGTTCAGAAATGTTCTAGGTGTTCAGCTAAAGCTGTGCTGTTACAGTAAACGCATGACAATTAGATACAGGCGGTTTGTACTGCTGGAGCTGACTGGAGAGGTGAACAAATACAGCTTACTCAGAGCTCAAATTAGTTTCAGTAGTTCAACGAAGATCCGTGACCCGTGCCATTCCTAACATCTAAGGCAGGGGTGTCCAATCTTATCTGGAAAAGGCCGGGGTGGGTGCAGGTTTTCATTCCAACCAAGCAGAAGCCACACGAGTCTATTGAAAGCCAAGAGCTACTGATTAAACAGGTGGAATCAGGTGTGACTTCTGATTGGTTGGAATGAAAACCTGCACCCACACCGGCTCTTTCCCGATAAGATTGGACACCTCTGGTCTAAGGAAAGTCAATTCATAGGCAAGATGTTAAGTCTGTATGTAATAATATTGTATGTATTGTCTACCAAATTCCTTAAAGAACATTTAGAGGTGCACTCCATAAGCGTCCAATACCAAATCTAAATGCGTTTTAAAGGAATTTGGCATATATACAGTATCTCACAAAAGTGAGTACACTCCTCACGTTTTTGTAAATATTTGATTATATCTTTTCATGTGACAACACTGAAGAAATGACACTTTGCTACAATGTAAAGTAGTGAGTGTACAGCTTGTGTAACAGTGTAAGTTTGCTGTCCCCTCATAATAACTCAACACAGCCATTAATGTCTAAATCGCTGGCAACAAGCGAGTACACCCCTAAGTGAAAATCTCCAAATGGGGCCCAAAGTGTCAATATTTTGTGTGGCCACTATTATTTTCCAGCACTGCCTTAACCCTATTGGGCATGGAGTTCACCAGAGCTTCACAGATTGCCACTGGAGTCCTCACATTAAAATATATAATTAAATATTTACAAAAATGTGAGGGGTGTACTCACTTTTGTGAGATACTGTGTATATATAATATACATTTTAAGACACTCAGTTTTATGGCATGAGGTGCTTTGAGAAATCTGATGCCTAAGTAACAATAATAGGTGAATTTGAAGTATGGGATCGGGGCAAAAATGCCGGGCAACAGGTGTAGAACAGGCAGAAATGGATTCGAAATAAAACGGTTCAAATTGGCGTTATTATTTTGCCAAAGAGAAATGTTCATTTCTCTTCTCCACGTTTTGTTAGAAAAGAGTTGTAGTGATCCAGAGAGGCAGAAATACAAAGAGCTTTTAAAACACCCAGCAGTGTTCCAAATGTTCATCGTGTTCCAGCTCAGAATGAGACAAATACACCGATAGCTGTTGATGTGCTGTTACATAAAACATCACATTGTACAAGACTGCCTTTTCTTCTTCTCCACATCTGCAAGTGTGCAGAGAACTGTTAATGTGGTCTAGAGGCAGTTCCTCACGCATCGCCTCTTTACCCAGAGACACACAGCTCCTCTTCCTCACACTGCCTCTGTGCTGCTTCTGCTGCAGGTTGTATAAAACACACCACTTTGCCTCTGACACGTTTCTAGACTGTTGTGGTACTGGGAGATTGACGGATACTGTTCTCAACTGTCAGTTTGTCTTCTCACTAATTACGCTTATTGGCAGTAATGCATAATTATGTCTCACAGCGTTAGATCTTTCTACAGAAAGTTTTACTGTTGAAGTCGATTGGTGACTCACTTTCTGCTGTTAAGCTTTCACTTGCTAAAAGGCAGCTTTCTGCAGGTCTAATTAGTTTAATTGCTGAGGTGCAATGTGCTCGTCATCTAAACACACCTCTCTCTCTCTCTCATACTCTGTTCTTTCTCTCTCTCTCTCATACTTTGTTCTCTCTCTCTTTCTCTCTCTCATATACTGTTCTCTCTCTCTCTCTCATACTCCTCTCTCTCTCTTTCATACTCTGTTCTCTCTCTCTCTCTCTCTCTCTCATATACTCTGTTCTTTCTCTCTCTCATACTCCTCTCTCTCTCTCTCTCTCTCATATACTCTGTTCTTTCTCTCTCTCATACTCCTCTCTCTCTCTCTCATATACTCTGTTCTCTCTCTCATACTCCTCTCTCTCTCTCACTCTCTCTCTCTCTCTCTCTCTCTCTCTCTCTCTCTCTCTCATACTCTGTTTTCTAGCCTGTAAGTGTAATGGCCATGCCAATGTGTGCCAAGTGCTGACTGGGAAGTGTTTCTGCACCACCAAGGGGATTAAAGGAGACCAATGTAACCTGTGAGTATCACTAGCACACACACACACACACACACACACACACACACACTTGTTCCTGCCCCTAACGTCACTGAGCCCAGAGTGCAATCTTAAAGGCTTTTACTACAGCTAATGGAACTTGCATTGGGGTGTGCATGATGCAAGGAGGCTTGTTCCTGCTTACTGCTTTCCTACCCTATTTCCTCTCTCTCCTCCTCCTCAATCACACAGAACAGCCCGAGTCCATTACCCAGCGTCCTCACCACGTCTCGTAATCAAGCATGTGCACCGGCGCAGCCACAAGATGGAGTTCAAACCACTTGATTAAAACTTGATGTAGTTCCTTTGTGTTTGTGTGTGTTTGTGTGTGTTTGTGTGTGTGTGTGTGTGTGTCAGAAATTGTGATATCAAGGCTATTGCTCTCAGTGCTCTCAGGTTCAAGAGTCCCTCTTAATTACCAAAATGGAAACAATCAAAAGCAGAATCATTCCTGTTTGAAGTTCATCATGGTCTAATGCTGTCCCATGCTGTACGGTCTGATGTGTGTTAGGCAGAGTTGTGACCTGAATGGGGATTAGATTAAAGCGGTGCACAAAGATAGACTGTTGGCGCATGTTCACTGTGTGGGTGTGCACTTAGTGCAGATTAAATTAAGATACTGCAAGTAGAGTGCATTATGTTTCATTGCTTCAGTGTGTGTGTGTGTGCGCGCGCATGCTAGTGTAGCATCATTTCTGAAATGTCACACAGATGAAAGGCAAGGGGAATGATGTGTTCAGGTTTTATAAAACCGCCAGCAGGGCTGTTTGTCCTTAGATTTGGGTGCCTTGTACTCCCATATCCAACACACACACACACACACACACACACACACACACACACACTCTCTCTCTCTCTGTCTCTACAGGAATAGTCATTTCAAAATACTACAGAAAATGTATTATTATTAGCTCATTAATATGCTCCATACATTTGTGTTGAGTGTGAACTGTGTGTTAGAGACACAGATGCCTTCTCTTCTGTCCTTCTCCTCAACCCGTCTCTTCTGTCCTTCTCCTCCGCCCGTCTCTTCTTTCCTTTTCCTCCGCCCGTCTCTTCTGTCCTTTTCCTCCGCCCGTCTCCTCTGTCCTTTTCCTCCACCCGTCTCTCCTGTCCTTGTCCTCCGCCTGTCTCTGCTGTCCATCTCCATCCGTATCTTCTGCTGTCCATCTCCATCCGTATCTTCTGTCCTTGTCCTCTGCCCGTCTCTGCTGTCCTTGTCCTCTGCCCGTCTCTGCTGTCCTTGTCCTCCGCCTGTCTCTGCTGTCCATCTCCATCTGTATCTTCTGTCCTCCTCCTCCGCCCGTCTCTGCTGTCCTCCTCCTCCGCCCATCTCTGCTGTCCTCGTCCTCCGCTCGTCTATGCTGTCCTTGTCCTCCGCCCGTCTTTGCTGTCCTTCTCCTCCACCCTTCTCTGCTGTCCTTCTCCTCTGCCCATCTCTTCTGTCTTCTCATTCTCTTATGTCCTTCTGTCCTTTTTCCTCCTTTCCTTCCACTCTTGTCTAATCTTCGGTCCTTCCTTCTCTGTCCTTCTGTCCTTTCATTCTCTTATGTCCTTCATCCCCGCTGTGCCCCCCTTCCACTCTTGTCTAATCTTCTGTTCCTCCTTCTTTTCTGTCTTTCTATTCTGTCCTTGGTTCGATCTCTGCCAATCCATCCCCTCTTCTGTTCTTCCTTCCTTATCTTATGTAATACTTTTCCCTCATTCTCTATCAACTATCAATCTCTTCTCCCATCCTCTTCTGTTCTTTATTCTCTTTTGTCCTTCTCTCCTGTTCCTTCTTCCTTCTTTCTCTTTAATTTCTCTTATGTCCTTCGCTTCTTGCCCTTCCTTCTGTTCTGTCCTATGCTTCCTCCCTTGTCTTCTGCCCTTCCTTCCTGTTGTAATATTCCTTACCTCTCATCCATCCTTAAAAGGAAGGCTTGTTCCCTCCATGACAGTTTATTTCTGCTCTAGAAACAGAATGGATGGTTTTATTTAGTGTTTTATGTTTTAGTAATCTGGTGGTGGTTAAGAATGAATAGTTAATCGTGTAATCAGTATTACATTGTTGGGGAATTTATGAAATCTTTGTATCATTACATTGTAAATGACCACATTATGCTTGACTTACTGTGTTGCTGAGAATTTATTACCTTATTACTTCTAGCCACGGTGCAGTATTCTGTCATTTTCAGCAATCGAGGCAGCTTTAATCTTTTCCAGCGTAACCCTGACGTCCCACACAATTAAATACAAGCAAACACTGAAATATTTGAAGTGAGAACACAACGTAAGATAATGACTCCGCTTTCTCACATTACTCGGCAGTTTAATATAACTCTAATTACCACTGAGGTTGACCATAACGGTTAAGTGCTAAATTAGACCGCATTCAAGATGGCATTCACAGGCAAATGAAGCAAAGTGAATTAGCCTTTGTCTGCTAGCACATACCTGCACCGAAAGACCACGAGAGTGACGCCAGTCAGCGATCGCACTGAATGAAACTTTGATCATCAGAGGCTCCAGACATTAATTTGTCTTCTGCTTTGTTGCTTGCTAGAGCAAAAGAATGTGTAATTTGCTTGGTTTGAGAGAGCGAAAGAGCTCTGTAGGCAAATTGGTGTTAATTGTTGTGTGTTTCAGAGTGGGTTGGAGGAATCTTGTTCATATTCTGTCTCATACTGACTAATGGAACAAAACAATGGACCTGTATTGTATAAGATGGAGGCTAGAGACACACTCGGGGGATGCTTGAATATTTGTTCTTTTGAATATATACGTCATACATCATTAAAGACCTAGAAAAAAAAAATAAGTTAAGTGTTTACAAGTTGACTGCACTAAATAGTACTTTGGAGGCTATTTGGAAGGTGAGCTATTTGGGAAGAATAACGGCATTGCGGTTGTTCATCAGACTGACAAGCTGATCACCTGAAATGACATTAACAGACTTTTGTGAACAGTGCGGCGATGAGGAATTCCTATACTGCAGTGTCTGTTGAGCTCTGGAGCTGCCAGGTACAATGGTGTATGAAACCTTCTCAACTACATTGCTGCTGCTCTGCAGGCCTAGAATTGATATTTTTAATCTTTAAAGTAATGTCTGAATGGTATGCTGTAGCATTACAATTTCCTTTCACTGGAACTAAGAGGCTCAAACCTGTTCCAGCATGGCAATACACCTGTGCACAAAGTGATTGACATGAAGATATGGCTTGCCAAGTTTGGAGTGGAAGAACTCAAGGGGCCTGCACAGAGCCCGGACCTCAACCCCACTGAACGCCTTTGACATGAATTGGGGAGCCAACTGCACCCCAGACCTCCTCACTGATCATCAGTGCCTGGCCTCACTAACGCTCTTATGGCTGAATGGACACATCCACACAGCCATGCTCCAGAATCTAGTGGAAAGTCTTCACAGAAGAGTGGAGCTTAAACATGATGCATGAAAATGTCCTAAATTGCTGCTGCTCTACAGGCCTTGAATTTGTCATTTTAATATATACTGCTCAAAAAAATAAAGGGAACACTTAAACAGCACAATGTAACTCCATGTGTTCCCTTTATTTTTTTGAGCAGTATATTTGCGAACTGGGAAAACTCACCGGATGTTAATACAGGTCATTTCTTGAAAACAGCCAAAAATGTCCGGTTGGTTTTAAGCAAAATGGAGTTTTTCCTCCACTAATATAGACTTCTCTACTTTAAATAGTGTGGAAATGTTTGTTTCGGTAAATTCGGTTTCATTCCAAACCTTGCCTCACCTTTACATTGCAGAGAAATGCATTGGGAGAAAGCAGCAGCACTGCAGCGGTAAAAGGAGTGTCTTTCAGTGGGTTTCTCCAGGCTGTCACATATATATGGGAAATCGTCATAACAAGTAGTTTCTAAAGCTTTGGGTCATTAAGCACATTCTGTATAAATTCTGTCGTCTTGTCATTTTAACGTTTCTGTAAAACTTCTTTTGCAGATGTGATTCAGAGAATCGTTACCTTGGCAACCCTTTGAGAGGAACCTGTTACTGTAAGTATGGCCATTAAGAGCAGTGTTTCACTCCATTACATCTTCAAGACTGATTATCTTTACACAATACAGATCTGTTGCATTACCGGTTGGTGTAAAAGTGGTCTTGATTTGTGACAGCAGCTCTTCTAGATTTTATCTAGATTTCTTTGTATAAATTGAAGTCGCTTTTTAGATGTACATTCCAAATGAGTACATGTTCATGTAACAAGGAGATAGTGGAATAGTGGAAGAACATGAATAAAATGGTTGGACAAATCCATCTCCCTGTATCCTCTGAGAGAACAGGAAGCGTAGGTAGGGGTGCTGCCTATTACTCAGTGTACATTTTACAGGATGCATGATGAGCCTGTGTGTGTGTGTGTGTGTGTGTGTGTGTGTGTGTGTGTGTGTGTGTGTGTGTGCGCACACAAGCATTCATTCACAGGCACACTCACAAGCTGTGCATGGTCTGTATGTGAGAGGTGCAGTGGTGTAGCACTAGGTGGCACTGTCGCAGTGCGACATTACACACGTGTATGCTTTTTGCATTCTCTATAAGTCATCATCATGGAGCTCATCCAGCCTTAATGCGGTCAGGAACATTTAGGACATCAGATTTCACTCAGTCTGCAAAAGCTGCCAGCATTATCCCTAAGCTATCGCCAGTCCACATTAAACAAACCCGTCAATTTATCAATCTCTCTGTCGCTCCTCCACTCCAAGTATATCTTCTAGATGGAGTGTGTAGGTATTGAGCGACAGCTTCTGTTTCTCCGATTAGAGCAGAGCGCTAATGTGTCCGTGTGTACTCTACTGCAGCTCCCTCATATTGTGAACGAGTTGTGAAACCATGACGTTGGACGGAAGTGAGGAAACCGGCTAATTATGACCTGGGAAGGGTGTAGAAGTTTTTCGTTAGTGCTAGCAGGAACTGCTCACTCTCTTAATCACTTTATTTTTGCCAACACGAGTCAACCCAGTGTCCTCCTTCAGCATCGGATCTGGATCACTAATAGGATTGTTTGCTTAACGTCAATGTATGTTTAACGGATATGGTGTAATTCTGGGGGGAAAAATCCATACAAGCCAAGCTGTAGACCTCTATAGTTCAGCGTGTCAGTGAGCTCTGTGGATACCATACATGGCCAAAAGTATGTGGACACCTGACCATCACAGCCATATGTGGTTCTTCACCAAACTGTTACCACAAAGTTGGATGGACACAATTGTCTAGAATGTTTTTGAATACTGGAGCATTACAAGTTCCCTATTGGAACTAAGGGGCCCAAACCGGTTCCAGCATGATGAGATCACTGCACAAAGTGAGGGCCATGAAGACATGGTTTGCTAAGGTTGGAGTGGAAGAACCTGAGTGCCAGCGTCAGTACCTGACCTCACTAACGCTCTTATGGCTGAATGGACACATCCCCACAGCCACACTCCAAAATCTATTGAAAAGCCTTCCCAGAAGTTTGGAGGTTATTATAACAGAGAAGGGCATTAATATGTGCCATCCATGTTAATGCCCATGGTTTTGGTTGGGATGTTCAGCAAGCACCTATGGGTGTGATGGTCAGGTGTCCGCGTACTTTTGGCCATATAGTGTATCTTGCTGCATTGTGTGCTGATATAAAACAGATTGGAGAGGTGAAAGTTCTTTTAATGAAACAGATTTTTCTTGTCAGTATAGGAATAACTCTGAGTGTTTGGGAGAATCTAAACCCTCTTTAAATGTCCTAACATTTAGAGTTACAAATGTACATATGTTTTATTTATATCATATGTTAGGAAATTCTTTTGCTTACTTCCTGGGCCACTAAATGAAATAGGAAATTCATTAATTAAATATATTTTAACCTCATAATACTTTGGATTTTAAGTAAAACAAAAACTGCATACTTGCATCTGCACTGGACTTTGTGTGAAAATGACAGTTTCTTGATTTGAGGTACTTTTGTTATTAAATTCAGTTTCTAGACTAATTCCAGGACTTCTTTTGCATAATGCAAAATCGACATCTATTTTCTGCAAATTATCCGAGACCTGTTTTTGAGCTTGACAGCACACACCTCGATTATTCCCCTCACAACAGTCTGTTAATGGCATGTCCGTGTGTCCTTCTCTTTATTGGACAGGTAATTACTCATTACTAGCCGAGTCACAGCTGCAGGCCTGACACCCTCTTGTAAAGATGATGTGTTCCGTCTCGCAATAAAGCAGTGGCCATTGCCTGTCTGAGCAGCCCTGCGAACAGCTACTACTGAGAGCATTTTGCCAGGTGTATGATTATCTGCACTCGTGGTCTTATCTGTAAGAAGTTACGGCATTTTATAAGGGGACATTTATGAGAACGTCACAGAGCTTAAATGTCTCGGAAAGTGTCGCTGTAATCGGAACGAATTTGGTGATGCATTCAGTTAGTCATGGAACAGCTACAGGTGACTGATGACTCATTTAGCACTTTAAAGCAAACCTTTGTGCCACTTTTTCATAACGCCACATATTTCATCCCTAACCCCTTGTGACTGCATCAGGTGAACTATTTTCTAAATGTTAGCTCCAGCTGCATGTGCCCGATTTAATGAATCATACTGCTAAAGCCTTTAATAATTGATATGTTGTGTTGCACTAGACTCTGGGGTAAAAGCTTTAACTGTAATGTCTTGCGACGTTTTGAACAGACAACCTTTTGATTGACTACCAGTTCACCTTCAGTCTGCTTCAAGAGGATGACCACTATTACACTGCCATTAACTTCATGGCCACTCCAGAACAGGTCAGTCCCTCTCACTCGCCACTCATCTCGCTCAGTACACATTACTGCATTTGTCTGAATCTTTGGTCTACATTCCTACATCATTGTTCTTCAGGGAGAACCTGTAAAGGAGCAATTATGTTGAAACATTTATGCCACAGTGATGACATCACAAATTTGATTGGTCAGAAGGTGTAAGATATTATTGTTGAACTTCCCGGGCCGGAACATGAGCTATGGGAGATTTGAGCTATATGAGGTTTATGTTCTAATACGCATTTGTTTCTATATTAACGGCACATAAAGGGGGAATTGTACAGCGGACACTCTACAAAATCTAATACTAATATTAAATCAGATTAAAAAGTTTTTTTTTTTTTTTTTTTTACAAAGTAAAGCTACATAAGTGGTGTTTTAAGAAAAAACGCTTAATCATTCACGTGGTGACGTTTTTGTTAGGAGACATTTATTTAACATTTATGGATGGAGTATTGGCTATCGGTGCTTCAGAACAGTCACAGGAAAGTCTTCAGGACAGATCAGTTTACATTTTGCGGGTTTTCAGTAAAATAACAAGCCAAGTTTTCTGATGGAGAGAAAAAGAGATGCTGGTGAGGCAAGAACTGTTTATTGTTGCTATAAAGTAAATGATAACAGGAGCTAACTTGTATCATGGACAGTCCACAACGTTAAATCTAACCATAAACCATTAATATGTTAAACATCGTAATTGTTGACAAATCGCTGTGCTGTAAGCAGAATAATACTCCAGACTGCAGATATTTGAAATTAATACAATTCAGAGTGGTAATAAAATCACACCACCCTGTCATGGATTTGTATAATAACACGACACACTAATAGTAATGCCATCTGTAATTCAAACCCTAAGTTTATGTTAATGCACTTGTTCTAATACAAGTCAAACAGCACGACGTGTCAATCATTCATAAATAAAAAGGTGTAATCGTTGGCAAATCGCTGTGGTATACGAAGAATAAAACATTTAGAGATTTGCTGTTATGGGTAATAATCAACTTTGGGGATGATTATATGAATGTTTTGTCAAGTTCTGATGATTTCTCTGGTCAAAAGAAGTTTGACAGTGCATTGGAATGTGTGTGGTGGCCTGAGAAAACCTTTCACCCTGTTTGTATATAGTTCTGAAAATTCAGCTTTCCTGAACTGAAATATGTTTCTCTCTGCTATGCATCTCAAGCACAAGTACGTTTATACCCCCAGAAATGAAAAGGGAAAAAAGCGCCTTTGACATTTCCTCTTCTCACTGTAGCACAGGAGCATCACAGACGCACTGTAGCAGACAGTATCTGATTACAAACGGAATTGATTAGACTCGTCAATTTTGCTGTGACACCTAGCTATTCAGTTACTTGATCAAATCACGACATTGTCTGTGAGGAGATCACACCACGTTATGGCAGACTGACTGTATCGAGCAAGATCTGTTCAGAAGATGGCACAGGCAACATTGAACAGCAAACAAAAACATTTCCATTTCATTTTGTGGAAATATATTTCTTACAGTTGGTGTGTCAAAGTATGGCACAAACTAGTTTTTTATTTTTATTCATTTATTTATTTATTTTTTATTAAAAAAAAAATTTACACAGAAGTTTTTGTTTTTAAGTGTTGAATTTTATTTATTTACTTATTTATTTATTTATTGGGCTGTTCAGGGTTCAAGCGCAGCAACCTCTGGCAGATTTTCCCAGACCATCACACACGAATGAAATGCAGGTGTATATTATTATAAGCTCGGCTGGGTGAGAAATATAATGATTTAATCTCTCCCTCGTTGTCTTCTTTTTAAGACTAATAAAAATTTGGACATGTCCATCAACGCGTCCAACAACTTCAACCTCAACATCACTTGGTCTGTTGGATCAACAGGTAAATAAGCTACTTTTTGATATGTTTTAGTTTTCACGCTTTTCTTTTGTAAGGCAAATTGCCTTTGTCATATCTGTTTGTGTGCAATGTCGATGTTGTGTGCCATTACGCACGCTCCTATTATTTATTTTGCAATCTCCATCAATTCAAAAAGTCAGCAGGCACTGTTTGCTGTGACTTTGACATTTTCCATCCCGTTAAACAGATTTGTCCTTCTCCCCCTTGAACTTTCCTAGCTCAGCCATTAATTTTTTAGCGCATTTGCTCCATGTTTAAAGATACTCTCCCCTGGGCAGGGCTTTTGACAATAGTCTAGCCCATAGCTCCGGATTCTGGGACTGAGACGTCTTCAGGATAACGGAATGATTTCAATTAAGATAACCATTCCCTCAGAGCAGCTCTCGCATTGTCATTTTGAGGGCTTTGTTTCATATTGACGGTTTAGAAATGTGATGTGTGAGACTTTAGAGTGTGGATGGAGTGGGGGGAGGAAAAAAAGGAGGAAACCTGACAAAAGTCATATTAAAAAGAACAACCCTTTACACGTGCGTTTTTATTCCCGCTAGAGTTTTTAAACATTATTAGGAGTTGTAAATGTTTTGAATGGTTAAACACATTTATGTTGTATGTGTGTTGGTAAATACAGAGTGGTGGGAAATGAACCCTCTTACCCCTAAGTTCCCACAGTATTATAACCCTATATTCCCCAGAGAAACAGCGTTTTAATTTGAACATTTTTAGGCCTTGAAACAACTTCTAATAATGTATTTGTGTAATATTACTTTGAAAATGAAGCAGTTTAGTGTTTTTACTAAACTTCGAGCATAATTCTTAACTAGAGAAATTACAAAAAATGCTTGCTAAAATCCTTCTACTCATTTAGAAGTACCATACGAGCATCAGTGTGGTCAATGCCTTTGAATAAATTCAAGTAAATAATAAATAAATGCATTTTAGCACCAAAAGTCAACTCTCTGGTGAAAACCAGACCAGCAGGTGTAGTGTTTTCACGAATGCACAGAAATGGTCACGTTATGACTCCAAACCCCTGCAGTGTCAATTGCACTGGTTGATGCTGAAGATGAAGACGGATCAGGAGAGTTTGCTTCACTATCAGTTTCGGTTTCAATGTCGCCTGAACTTTCACTGCTGTCACTATCTGGTATCCTCGCTCTCGCCTGTGTAACTGTGTATGTTTTCTTTTTTTTTCACTTCTACTATTACACCAATATTCAGGCTCGGATCAGCTTCATCGTAATGCCGGCGTAATAACGTAATCACGTCGTGACGTCATCAACCTTCAGGGTCAAAAAATAATAATTAAAAGAGTAAGGAATCATAGCAGAGTAATGCCGGTATACCGGACCTACAGGGATAACGTTTACACTGTAAAATCGCTATATCGACCTTACAGGGATTTGGCATAGACGACCAAGCCGGTATATTGTCGTTACGGGAATAGATCAAACACGGGCAAGCCGGTTTTTCGACCTTACGAGGTAAGAGGGTTAAAGAAGGAAACGGTGGCTCTGTTGTGCTATTTTTGGAGGCGCTTTGCTGTCGTGGTTTGGCTCCACTTGTCACTGCAAATCAGTACAATGTTATTCTGACTCATTACTTTTATCCAGCGCTGAAGCATATCTATCCTGATGATAGTCACAATGTCCCCATTCACAGGGCCTGACGGCTCACTGCATGGTTTGATGTGTATGAAAATAATGTCATTGGTATAGTAATGTTATCATACGCCATATCCTTCACAGTCACCAGATCTCAACTACACATACAGTGAGGGAAATAAGTATTTGATCCCCTGCTCATTTTGTACGTTTGCCCACTGACAAACAAATTATCAGTCTATAATTTTAATGGTAGGTTTATTTGAACAGTGAGAGACAAAATAACAAAAAAAAATCCAGAAAAACGCGTGTCAAAAATGTTATAAATTGATTTGTATTTTAATGAGGGAAATATGTATTTGACCCCTCTGCTAAACATGACTTAGTACTTGGTGGCAAAACCCTTGTTGGCAATCACAGAGGTCAGACGTTTCTTGTAGCTGGCCACCAGGTTTGCACACATCTCAGGAGGGATTTTGTCCCACTCCTCTTTGCAGATCTTCTCCAAGTCATTAAGATTTCGAGGCTGACATTTGGCAACTCGAACCTTCAGCTCCCTCCACAGATTTTCTATGGGATTAAGGTCTGGAGACTGGCTAGGCCACTCCAGGACCTTAATGTGCTTCTTCTTGAGCCACTCATTTGTTTCCTTGGTCGTGTGTTTTGGGTCATTGTCATGCTGGAATCCACGACCCATTTTCAATGCCCTGGCTGAGGGAAGGAGGTTCTCACCCAAGATTTGACAGTACATGGCCCCGTCCATCGTCCCTTTGATGCAGTGAAGTTGTCCTGTCCCCTTAGCAGAAAAACACCCCCAAAGCATAATGTTTCCAGCTCCATGTTTGAAGGGGGGGATGGTGTTCTTGGGGTCATAGGCAGCATTCCTCCTCCTCCAAACACGGCGAGTTGAGTTGATGCCAAAGAACTCCATTTTGGTCTCATCTGACCACAAAACATTCTCTCAGTTGTCCTCTGAATCATTCAGATGTTCATTGGCAAACTTCAGATGGGCATGTATATGTGCTTTCTTGAGCAGGGGGACCTTGCAGGCGCTGCAGGATTTCAGTCCTTCACGGCGTGGTGTGTTACCAATTGTTTTCTTGGTGACTATGGTCCCAGCTGCCTTGAGATCATTTACAAGATCCTCCCGTGTAGTTCTGGGCTGATTCCTCACTGTTCTCATGATCATTGCAACTCCATGAGGTGAGATCTTGCATGGAGCCCCAGGCCGAGGGAGATTGACAGTTCTTTTGTGTTTCTTCCATTTAAGAATAATCACACCAACTGTTGTCACCTTCTCACCAAGCTGCTTGGCAATGGTCTTGTAGCCCATTCCAGACTTGTGTAGGTCTACAATCTTGTCCCTGACATCCTTGGAGAGCTCTTTGGTCTTGGCCATAGTGGAGAGTTTGGAATCTGATTGATTGATTGCTTCTGTGGACAGGTGTCTTATACAGGTAACAAACTGAGATTAGGAGCACTCCCTTTAAGAGTGTCCTCCTAATCTCAGCTCGTTACCTGTATAAAAGACACCTGGGAGCCAGAAATCTTTCTGATTGAGAGGGGGTCAAATACTTATTTCCCTCATTAAAATGCAAATCAATTTATAAAATTTTTGACATGCGTTTTCTGGATGTTCTTGTTGTTATTCTGTCTCTCTCTGTTCAAATAAACCTAGCATTAAAATTATAGACTGATCATTTCTTTGTCAGTGGGCAAACGTACAAAATCAGCAGGGGATTAAATACTTTTTTCCCTCACTGTATGGAGTGATGTGTTATGGAGTGATGTGTACTTCTGCTCTGAAGCACGTTTGTGGGGGCGATATATCGTCACTGATATCGTTATCGCAAATAAATACCAGAAAATATTGTGACCTATTTTAAGTCTATATCGCCCATTCATAATTCGGGGGTGGCAATAGCTTGAGTTGTGGGTTTATTATTATTATTATTATATTATTATTATTATTATTATTATTATTATTATTATTATGTTGTCAGTCAGCTCGCCTCACTCTCACTCGTGCTAAATAAAATCTGACTCCTGCTGATCGGTGCTGTGACTTATTCGGCTCATGCTGAATCGAGCAGACGCATTCAGATGCGTTCTCTAACTGAGCTAAATGATTATTACTATAAATAGGCAAAACAACCACGGGGGCAGTGCCACGGGGAGCACCGATATAATCGGTGTGCGGCCCCAACACCGGGAACACCGGCTATCGCAGCAAGCCTAGCGTAAACGGTAAACTCCAAAATAATATATTATTTTTCTGATCACATCTGGTACTTTCCGTTATCTATAGACTCTATACCCCAGCCCCTTTCTGAAAGTGTAGTCTGGTAAAAATCTTACAATAGTTCCAACAGAAACTAAAAGACAAACCCTTTTGAAACATATCAGTGTAGATCTGTTCATGCTGGTGTCTTTTAATAAAATAGCTCATCTATGACTAAACTCTCACATGGACAGCTATAAATGAACTGCTTGAGCATGTCAATCAGTTTGCGTCGCTTGATATGATCAAATTATTGTATAATGGATTTTTTTACGGAAAATTACAATTGGTGTTCTGTTCTACGTATTCTTTCTAAAACAAAACACGGAAATCTTTGTTTTCAGCTATGTTTGTCGCATTCCTGTTTGGTTCATGTTACACTGCCCCTAGTGGACATGCTCACACTATGTGCAAGGATGAATGCATGATGCTTTGACACCATGCTTGCAGATATGAGGTCACTGAAGTGTAAATCAGCTGGAGAGACAGCACTCTCATCACCATCAGTTGTGGCAATATATTTTGAAAGAATGCTGTTCATGAATCCTCCAGTACCGTTCCTGAGACTTGTAGGGTCTATTCCAAGGCACATTGTAGCTGTTCTGGCCCAACAGCTTGCTAAGACACCTTTTGCCCTACACAGCCACGGTCCAAAATCTAGTGGAAAGACAGAAGAGTGGCATTTTATAAATTATAACTGCAAAGGGACACTAAATCTAGAATGGGATGTTCAGAAAGTGCATACGAGTGTGATGGTCAGGTGTCCACAAACTTTTGCCCATATACTGTATTTTCACAGGGCAAGCTTTGCTTTGATTGTTAATCTTGAAATATGATCAGATTGCTGTCTCTTCATGTTGTCTGTTTATTAGCGAATGCTAGGCTTGTGTCACACAGTATCAAATGTAGATGTGGCAAGATCTTGATGTTTAAAATATAGACTTCTGGTGTTTTTGTTCTCTAAAGTAATTGTTTCAACTGAACTTTTTCTCACCTAACAGCAGGTACCATCTCTGGAGAAGAAGTCCCCATTGTGTCCAAGACCAACATTAAAGAGCACAGAGACAGCTTCTCCTGTGAGAAGTTCAGCTTCCGCAGCAATCCCAACATCACCTTCTACGTCTACGTCAGCAACTTCTCTTGGCCTATTAAAATACAGGTATTGGTCGTTCATGTGGATATAGCCTCCAAAGCAGTGTTATGTCTGTTGCATGTTTGCTTTATGAAGTGACAGAAGATGGACAGGAGTCTCTCTTGTGTAAAGATTCCCATTACTGCTCTGCTGAGTTAGCGCACGCATGTCAAATGTCAGACAAAGCCGGAAAGCCAGCAGTTGTTCTCTCCTGTGGATCAGAAGTCATATCGATCACCAAGTCTAAAATGCACTTAGACAAAATGATCCATGGCTTTATAATGTTTGAATCAATTATTGAGATGTGCACTGGGACAGTTTTGCTGCGGTTTCCCACAATATTCATTCCTTAGTCTTATGATGCATAAAATTGAAACGGCTCTCGCGCGGGAATGCATCTCGCCGCCAGATGCCTAGATGACTGCTGTGTAATAACAGTCTTGGAGAGAGTGATGCCTAAAGACAGATGATCTTGCGAAGATGCATTGAGGTTGAAGTCAGAATGATGTACGTTACTACTTTTTTTTTTTTTAATGGATTATGTTTGCTGACTGTATTACAGTCATTCTCCAGCCATGCACATATATAGAACATGGATGTTGTTTTCATCACACGCAGCAGTCATGTGAAAGCAAACGCTTTGTTTCTGCTCTCAGAGCAGTTTTAGTACAGGGGAAAAGATCTTGGCTACAGCAACTGAGCCTTCTGAATTATTTATTCAGTCCAAGATATAGATTTGAAACAAATCATCTCACCTACAGTACCCTCTGGAAGTATTGGAAAAGTAAGACCAGTTCTTTGTTTTTGCTTTACATTGAAGACATGTTTACAGTTACATAGCGTTTTTCTAGACACTCAAAGTGCTTTACATATTATGGGGAAGGGGAGGGGATCTCCTCAACCACCACTTGTGTGTAGCATCCACCTGGATGCTGCGAGTGTGCCAGTACGCCCACCACACACCAGCTGTTAGCGGAGAGGAGAGAGTGATGTAGCCAATTCAGAGATGGGTATTATTAGGGTTCCATGATTGAGAAAGGCCAGTGGGGGAATTTCAACAGGACACCGGGGTAATACCCCTGCTCTTTTACGATAAGTGTCCTGGGATTTGTAATGATCACAATTGGAGGAAATGAAGCTGAAATTCTGATCTAACATCTAAATGTGTTAAACAACTTGGCAGCTTTTCTTAGAACCCACACATTTTTGATCGCAAGGCTGCTTCTCAAACAGGCTCACTAAATGTTATTGATGATGTACCTCATGATGGTAGCAGCAGAATGAATTCAGAAATGTACAAAAACATAGTCTGCCAAGTTACAGGGAAATGCATCCAGTCTAACTGGGAGGAACTTCACCATGCAGCAAGACAATGACCCATAACACAGCCAACTCAACAAAGGACTTCCTCAAGGGGAAAAGTGGAAGGTTTTAGACTGGCCAATCACCAGATCTTAACCTAATGTAGAGTACATTTCACATTTCACCTCCTGAAGGGGAGACTAAAGGGAGAAACAACCCCCCAACCACAAAAGATTTGGTGATGTCAGTGGGTCACTGGGTTGATGTAGTTATTGCAAGCAAGGGATATGCCACCAAACACTGCCATCACCAGTCCTGGGTGATGGCATTCCAAAGTTTTCTTAATGATAATAATCATAATAATTATGTTAAAAATTACAAACACAATTCATCAAGTCTTGTTTGATGAGGTTAATATACAATATTTGCATGAAATAATAATAATCTGCATTGGTTAGCTACAGTCACAGTTATAACAGATGTAATGTCACTTCCACGGAGTTACAGCTGCTCCATATTGTGTTTGAGATTAAGTCTGATTAAGTACTGACATCTGATGTTCTCTGCTGAAGCGGTAAAACCCCACTGGACCCAAATGCAAATCCTGTAGCTGAGCTAAGAAAGAAACAAAAGTAGAAGCTAGAAGAAATAAAGGACAGCATAAAGGGCAGATCTGGGTTTCATCCGACTAGGATTAAGAAGCAGATTGTTTTGTTTGTCAGGAAGAATGAAGCATTTTATTTGATTATTCATCAAATCTGTTATTCACAGAATGGATAACTCTAATGAATGGCGCATTACGTCTTTTATCAGCTCTGCGTTCTCAGTCAGTTGCAGGACATGTTCCCATGTTTCACTACTTTTAATAGTTGAGACAGACACTACTCAATGCTTGTCTATTTAAAAGTACTAAAGACTTTTTGTACATTGCTCTTATTCTTAGCTTAAGTGTAGGAGGAACATTCTTGACTTCTAAGAATTCTTTTCAAAACAAGACCAACATTTCACTCTGAGCAGCTATCTGTAGATACCGGTCCTGAAGTCTCTTTCTGTGTTGTGAATAATAGAAAGCACTGTAGTGTAATGCATGAGTGTGTGTGTGTGTGTGTGTGTGTGTGTGTGTGTGTGGAGTCTGGAACAGAATGCAGTGTTGTGTCCAGAGCTGGACCCTTAAGGGGAATGACCATGCTGGAGCCTGCTCTTAACTTTAATGCCCTTGTAGGGCTGAGTGTGCAGCCCCAGGCTGGATGACATCAGCTCTAGGTAACAGGAGGACATGTAGAGGTTGCGATCTCCTCAGGACTGCGATCAGCGTTTGGCCAAGTGGAACAGATGTAGATCTGATCTGGCACTGTGGCCTTAACAGAGTTACCCTCCAGTGAAGAAGCTTCAGTCAGGCATGTTTAACATACAGGCTCTAACCTAGAGTATCACTGTCAGGTGTCTCGGGTGTTTTTATTATTAATCAAAGCTGATGGGTCTGAACATTCACAAACATTGAACAAATTTGGTAGAGCAAAATTGGCCTATGGTCTCAGGGAGGGAGGGGTGTCGTACTCTCTCTCCCCCCATCAATCACAGTGACACCAACCAATCATGGGTGTCTGTGAGCCCACGCCCTCTCCTGATGCTGTATGAACTGCGGTTCAAAAAGATGCTTCCTCGTAGTAAACTCGTGATGGATTCACCCTCCCTGTTCGGCAGATGTCATGTAAAGGGGGAGAGCTGCCTGATGGGTGGGCGTTGGCAATGACTAAATTAGTTAGAAAATCCAAAAATAGTGCATCACCAATGTATCACTTAAGGATACGTTTACACACGTGAGTATTAAGGATATTTAATGTACAGTTCACCTGATGGCATACCAGATCAGGCAAAGACATGCAACATGACCTTAAAACACTTTGCATAATCCTCATGCATCCAACTGATCAGTGGAGATTATTTCTGCTGCGTAATCGAGCGGTATTTTAAAATGTCCCTAAGTCAAGTACTGTGTGCTACATGAAGATAATGTTTATCTCGTCATTACTGCTTGATGTCTTCTTTAAAGTTTAGTGACATTTTCGGCACATCAATATGTCTAGGAATATCTGCACAAATATTGATTTTTGTACATGCTTCCATATCTTTAGCTCATGTGAGAAATTACTTCAATAAGGTTCATTTGTTTATGGATGATTTTTTTTATTTTTTTCCCCTTCTCCTCTGAGCTACCTTCATCCACTAATAGTGAGATTTTCCAAAAGCTGGAATATCTCATTGGTCGTTGTTGACTCAAACTGTAACTGTGAGCTGGTTCTGCGCTCGTGCTTACGATTAGGTTGTCTGGCCGACATTTTAGTAGCTGATGGGGGGAGATTCAGATCGCAGATACATGTGCAGGAGTCTATACATGAGAACCTTACTCCTTAGAAAAACTTGGACTGGAATGTAAAGAGGTCGAGTAAGTGTGGTTGTGTGGGGAAACCCAATCTGATGGAGCACTACTGCTGTACACAGTGCATAGTAGCCACAGCTTACTGCTCAGAGCATCTCATTCCTCTGAGATGAGGTCAGCCGTTGTGTGGTAATGCGCTCTCTCTCACGCTCTCTCTCTCTCTCTCTCTCTCTATATATAAATGATTCCCACTGAATGTTTTGTCATTCCAAGAACCACTCAATGGTTATGACTGCTTTATCTGTGAATAATCATATTCCAGCTGTGAAACTGATGAGAAAACCTGAGGTTCCTGAGGATGTGTGTGTGACTGTTTAGATAAACCGTCAGTCTGCATGTGCCTTGATGTGTGCTCGTCTTCGGTACGGCGCTGTGTTTAGTTACCATGGGATTATTTCTGTATAGAAAATAGATAAAAAATAAAACCTCTTCCCTTTTTCCCTTTACTTAGTTTGTATTGCTGCATGCTCTGTAGGTTCACACGGTACAGGATATCAGGCTGAGGGTTAAACCACTATTGAGAAAGCACAGAGCGAGAGGGTGACCCTCAGTGACGAGACGATTAATGATCCGGTTTTAATAGTGAAGAATTAGCCTTGATTTTATAGAATGTAGAAGACACAATATTTAGCTCCTCACTCTTTTTTTTCTTTCTTTTTTTTCTATTTTATTTTCCTCACAGCAATTTCTGTGTTGATTTGGATCCAAGTTATTGGGTTGGAACGTGGTAGAAGCAGCCAGGTTGTGGTCCACAGTGTCCTATAGTGGAATTCACAATGCCCTCAATCTTCACAAGAGCCCTTGGATCACTAGTTACAAAACATCCCCATCTCCAGAATAAATTGTTCAATTAAAAAAATAATAATAATTAAAAAAAGGTTCTTCTGTGCTGTTGTCAGCATTCTCCTCCTGACTGTGTGTGTGGTCTTGTGTCCAGTTCTTGGCTAATTTCAACTGTCCCAGACTTTTCAGCCCTTATGACCCTGGTTGTCTGTCTCTCTCTCTCTCTCTCTCTCTCTCTCACTCGTATTGAATCTGCTTATTATTTTTTCTCCGTGGTTATACAGTGGCAAGAATTTGCTTTTGCTGTTATACAGTGGCTTTGGAATTTCATGATTTTCTGAATAAATTTGTCATAAAATGTGATCTGATCTTCATCTAAGACAGGGGTATTGACAAATATAATGTGCCTAAAAGAATAACACAAAAAACAATCCTCATCTTTCATGTCTTTATTGAGAACGACTAAAAAAAAACAAAAAAAAACCTCATAGTGCTTCTGGAGAAAGTATGTGAACCCTTGAGTTAATGACCTCAAAAAAGCTTTTTTTTTTTTTTTTTTTTTTTTTTTAAGCACACCTGGAGTCTCGTTAAGAAAATGAGTTTGGAGGTGTGGACTACAGCTATTTTAACTGATAAAAACCCCTCAAACCTTTGGAGTTTGCTCTGCACAAGAAGCACACACTTATGTGAGCCATGCCTCGCCAAAAAGAGCTTTCAGAGGATCTACGATCAAGAATTGTTGATTTACATAAAGCTGACAAGGGTCACAAAGTGATTTCAAAGACTTTAGAAATTCACCAGTCTACAGTTACGCAAACTTTCTACAAATGGAGACACTTTGGGACTGTTGCTACCAAGAATTGGGCGCCTAGTCAAAATGACACCAAGAGCACAAAGAAGACTCCTCAATGAGGTAAAGAAACCTGGCCAGATTGCAATCATTGAGGGAATGAGGGAAAGATGAATTCCCAAGTATATCAGACAATTCTTCAGGATAATGTGAGAATGTCTGTACGTCTGCTGAAACTGTGTAGAAGTTGGGTGAGGCAGCAGGACAATGACCCAAAACACCGGAGCAAATCCACATCAGAATGGCTTCAGAAAAACAAAATCCGCCTTTTGGAGTGGCCAAGTCAGAACCCAGACCTCAACCCAATAGAGATGTTGTGGAATGACTTGAAGAGATACATACACATGAGATGTCCAAAGAATATGACCGAGTGTACTACTCACATGGGTAAATCCATCCGTCCATTTTCTGTACTGCTGACCCTACACAGAGTCACAAGGAGCCTGGAGCCTATCCCAGGGGACTCGGGGCACAATGCGGGGTACACCCTGTACAGTGTGCCAACCCATTGCAGGGCACAATCGCACACACATTCACACACTCCCTGAGAAGGGCGTAAATCGTTACTGTATTCTAATGACTTTTTCTGATAACGCAGTAATGTAATGCATTACATTTTAAATTTGTTATTTGATTAGTTACTGATGTCAATAAAATGACGTTACTTGCATTACAAATGTATTGTTAAGAAAACAATATTAAATATAATGTATTTTTAAAATAAATTGCGGTTTGCCCTGAAGATTTTTTTTTTTTAGCCCAGAGTAATTCCCCACTTGGAGCGGTTTGTCTCTACATAACTGAACATCAGTAAAAGAAGACCGCCTGTAATTTTATATCTTCAGTGAACGGAGGCGAGACCAATCAGACAGGGTTTACAGAAAATATGTGGAAATACTCGTGTCTTATTGGTGGACAGTCTCTTAATTCTGTCAACGCTAGCTCACAGTCAGTGTGAGGAAAAATGGATATATGACGATTTTTAATTTTTAAAAGCAGTAAAGTGGTTGAAACTGATACAGTAACATCCTCTGATGCTGATGCAAGATGTGTAAATGTCTATATGAGTTCCAGTTTATGTGAACATGATTTGAGCAGAGCATAAGGAAAGATAGTGTACTTTGCATGGCACTGTAGCAGCAAAACCCATACAATGATAGCTTAGCTGTGCCTTCCCTTGGCTAGACACACCAAACTATTCTAGTTAGAAAAAAATAATAAATATATTTTACCGGTCTGATAGTCCTATATATAGTGACAACACCCAAGGCAAGTTTTATGATAAATCCAACTTTTTCTGATCATGTCATACATTGACATGCACTACAATTACTGAAAGAACTATGAGTGTCATTTTGTAGTTTTTTTTTGTCTGTTTGATAGGTTTTGAAATTAACACGAAAGTAAAGTAATTAGTAATCTGACTAGTTCTGACTTACTTTACACAGATTGTGCTAAAATCAAGCCCTCCTTGGCACCACTACATGACACTTTATCCCTTCAGATGACAAAATGGAGTATGAGCACAGTGTGGGCATTGAACACAATGTCCATTGGCATCAGTGTTATCTCCTTCAGTTAGGATGTTAGTATTATAGCTCTGACTTGGCCGTTTGTCCCAGATGCATTTCTGTCTGACCTTTCTTGCAGCAGGAGCATTATCACACAAGCATGACCTGCTCCTGCTACCCAGTCACATCTGCCGGACAACTGTCCCAAAGGTGTAGGCAGCCGGCTGCGGTGTATAACTGCCCTTTTCTAATTTGGCCACTGTTTTCTGAAGTCTGCTTGCTCTAGAGATGGTTCGGCCCTAATGGAGTGTTAACTTTCCCAGACATTCCCACTGGATCTGTGACTGGGCCAAGTGCCTAATGAAATGAATGAGCTCTTTTAAAAGCCTGGCCATAGCGCTACTGTTACATTATTCATCCACTAGCTCAGGGTGACTTACATTTGGGCCGTGAATCCATTTATTTTTTTGGTGTGTTTTGTTATTTTGGCTTGGTATTCACCCAGGCAGTTTAGCACCCTGCCTCATGGGATGTTGTGCCAGTGCTCTGTTTGACATCGCGCTTGTCAGTGTGGTGATGCTGAATTAATGATGCTGCCGTGCGCGATGTTGTTATAGTGGTGGTGTGTGCTGTAAAACGTCTTAACCGCCTCGTTTTGAACCAGCGAGGAAACTCACCCTAAAACCCCAAAGCTCGCACAGGGAAGATCGAACAACGTTGCACAAACATGGCAATTACTGTCAGCCGTAACCTTGAGTTAGCTAAAGGAGTTTGGGCTTTCTTCTTTTCTTCTGTAGTCAATGGAAATCTAATCCAGGCCATCAGTCATTTTTAAAGCTACCTTCCAGCTATGAGCAGACACATCGCAGTCCATTAAAACAGGTTGAATTAGAAGCTTTTATCTTGTAGTGTCACTCGTTTCTCTATCTGATTCCGGTATAACGGTGTTACGCTAGACCACAAGCCCACAGGAGGGAATTCAAACGTGTAGCTAATCTACCTGAGGGTTATATGGTCAGGTATCTTTGAATTGCTGTTAATGCCAGAAATGTAACAAGTCCCTAGCTCAGGGATGGAAGACTGTATCAGGTCTTAATGTCCTCTTCAGGCGAATACAGTAAGACACAGTTTCATGTGTTAGACCAAAAATGTTCACACTTATGCATATAGTATATCCAAACTGAACCTTACTTTTTGTCCCGTTACAGATCGCCTTCTCGCAGCACAACAGCATCATGGACCTGGTACAATTCTTTGTGACATTTTTCAGGTGAGTCAACTTTATTCTGCCCCACTCGCCTTCAGGAGCCGTTCTGATTGGCAATGATGAGGGCAGGCAAAGTCTTAAATCTGTTAATTTGTTAAATCGGTCTGAAATGGATCAGCCGCCTGCCTTAGCTAATTTCCTCAGCGTCTTGATACGCCTCATGACCTGTTCTTTTTGGATTAGCGAGAAGACGCTAATGCAGTTGGCTGAGACTTGTGACTGATGTCCTCAGCACTCTAGCATATCGTGTCCCCTAATCTAACATTTAAAGTGTGGCCAGCACAAACAAGGAGTTTGTGTGGGTAGGATTTTAAATTGTGTGCGCTCTTACTGAAATGAAAATACAATTAAGTAAGGAATAAAACATGACAGGTGCGTTATAGGACAATAATAAACGACATCAAAGAAGAGGTGGTGTCCAATCTTATCCGGAAAGGGTCGGTGTGGGTGCAGGTTTTCCTTCCAACCAAGCAGGAGCCACTGTTTTTGCTAATGTCTCACAACATGAACTGTAATTTAACTTGGATCAAAGACAAGGTAAAACGCCTCATTTACAATTTGGTTTGAACGATTTTCATAAACGCATAAAACACCCAGGTTTACAAAGTGTTTAGCGAGTGTCTCAAAGAGATGTACAACAACTTCAGCTAAAAAGAAAGCCACTATAACCTCACGGAGCTGTCGTCTGGCCATCTTGATGGATAACCGCTATGGGCAGAGCCCCGAAGCGTACTCTGAGCAAAGAGAGAACTGTTTACTAACATATAACTTGCATAAACGCTTTGTGATATGCTTTGAAATGCTGCCTTGTGTAAGTAAACCGAGCCAAAGAGAAAATGAACCATTGTAGCAATTTAAATCCTTGTTTCGAAACAAAGCACAGATTTACAGGTCTGAAAACACTCTTTGTCTCTGTGTGTGTTTGTGCATGCATGGTGCCCTGAGATGGACTGGAGTCCAATCCTGGATGTATTCCCGCCTCACCCGCAGTGTTCCCAGGATCCACCATAATCCTAACCAGGATAAAGTGGATAATGAAAGTGCAAACTGGGAGTAGAGACCACTTCACCTAAGCACAAATCATCTTCTCGAAGGATGAAGCAATATCAGTATAGATAGGTCCTCAATAATTAATATATATGCTCATTATAACCTGTTGATGTAAATTATTCATCTTTGCTTCAGGCCTACGCAGAGACCGCGCAGATAAAAACAGCCGAGAGAATTACTTCATAGATGCCTTTTACAGACTGACAGATGACCACTTGCATTGTTTCAAATGTACCTATTAAATATATGAAATGTAATTATTTATTTTTAGTTATTATAATTACCCGCTTAGTAAAAGACAGCACTCGAGCATTAAAAGAGTGCCTCTAATGAAAATGTGCTGTTTTAATTAGGACTCAGACTTTTCGTAACCTGAAATTAGCCAGTGTTTAACAGGACCGCGAGCGAGCTGCATTTTCCTGTCGGAATGGCTTTTTAACAGTCACTTTGTCATTTCGGTTAGTTAATGAATTAGTTCAGTTTCTCGAATCCATTTGCAGTGTTTGTCTCTCTGCATGTGTTTTTGAGACTTCTGAGTTCAGAGCACTTTCAGACTAGCTGAGGTGTGCATCTGTGCTCTTTTTCTTTCACTTTTCTCCCATAGACGGCTGCTCTTGACCAACTTTGCCCTGTGTAGCTTTGTACCACGGCCTCTGGCATTTCTAATATTAAATCTATTTTTTTCTCTTTTTTTTCTCCTCTCTCTTACATACACGTATGCAGTGTGAGGTTACAGTATGTCTCAGCACTCACTCCACTGCCTCTAACTGATGTTCTCTGTGCAGTTCTACTCCCATGACACCAAAGCTGAAGGCGATGAAGGCATTGAGGTCTGCAGATCTCTGCTTATAGACTAGTCTTTAATCATCTGCTCACCTCCGGTGGCCCGTAATGAACAGCGATGTTCGAAAAACTTGCGCAAACATGTAATTTTTTTAGTGAACAGGGTACATGGGTCTACTTCTGAGAACTGGAGGATGGAAGATTATTTATTCATATTTTATTTTTCTTACCCGGATTCTGGCTCGGAGACTGTGAAACAAATTATTATTATTAATTTTTTTTTTTTTACTACTAAATTAACTTAACTGCACAGCAGAATGCTCACTTTTTTTGCCGTAATATATTTAATTAAAATTCCTTTCCTTATTCCCGTAAAGCATTCTAATTTCATCCCTATAACAAGGATATAATGAGCCTCTATTACTAAAGGTTTATGACTGTGTGGGGAATTAAAAATGTTCTATTTTGCCTGGGAGTGGAAAAGGCTGAATAGATCATTCTTTGAAGATGCATATTTGTGTCAAGATGCAGAGAAGGGGCTTATGGGTACAACGAGGCTGCAGAAGTGAAAATGGATCTCAGTGCAAGATGAATTTCAGTGGAGTTCTGGGAACCAGAGCTTCTCAAACTTTTTGCGACCAGGAACTCCTTTTAATTGTTCAGTAACTTCCTTGGAACTGCTCAGAAAAGATTTATTTTAGGACTGTGGTCCAACTATTTCAATATTAAGCTCATTATTTACATTTGTACTATAACATTCTGGCTATTGGAGTCATGGAGTGCTTTATTTCTGGAATTTCACATTAGGTCCAAGTTGACTTTATTTATAGGCCTGCTTGTTGATGAGTAAAGCACTGTTCATGCCTGGCGTTAACATGTGTCCTTGGTGATCAGGTCACAAGTAGACAGCTGAGATGCCTAGCAGTTCACACCTGGCCTTATGAACTCTTCAGAGACCATGCCGTTTCTGCTGGAGGAAGGATGTCACGCATGTTTATTACATCGGCCTTCTGCCTTTCCACTCCATTTATTTTAAGGCAGAAATGTCCAGCGAGTCGTTTCTTGTGTTCTTTTACAGGTTGTTTCAAAAGGTTCGATCGTGCGGTCTGCTAAAGAAGCATATAATGAATGAACAAGAGACGAGAGGACGAAAGAAGCTGCAAAAAGCATCTGCTTTCGTCTCTGCTGTTATAGTACCATCTTTATCCATTAGCTTGGCGTCGGAGATCTCCATCAGCACCATTTCCAAACAGTCTCTGTATTGTGACATATTTTACAGCTATGGCAACAATGCAGTCGATTAGCTGGTCTTTCATTGCTGCATCGAGACGCATTTCGCTTTCACGCCGCAAACGTGGTGTGGCCGTATGCATCCCAGACCACCTCGGTATGTAGTGTGAGTAATCGTATCACGTTGCGTCTTCGGGATGCATTTAACCCTGTTCACACTTGTACTTAGTGCTGAACACTTATGGTCCAGTCACCCAGAAGGCATGTTGAGGCCAGGTGTCAACAAAGCTTTAGTGAGTTTTGGATTAAACTCCTCTCGTTCACATCATCTGACTAGGTGATCTATAAAAACTCCATCCTAAATATAATGAGTTTGATAATAGTGCATTGTAATTACCACCGTAACAAATGTTTCAAAATGACAGACCCCATGGCTAAGTATAACAGCAGTTGCTGCTATTCCTCTGCTGCTCATGTTTGTGATCTGGGATATTCTGGCACAGTACTGAGTGTTTCTAGATCAATAAAACATGATCATGTTACTGCGCCCTGTTTCCAAACTATTTCCCCAGAGCTGGTCTGCTTTCCCTTTCTTGCTACAGGTTAGCAGTCATCTCATAGTCGTGTATGTAAACCCCAAACTGGTTCACACTCTCCCCGCCGCTCGTGTGATGCTGCTTCCCTGATTCTCTCACATCCGCAGCAGTATGAAGGGAGAGAACCTTTTAATTGCTGTATTTCTTTTATTAATTCTGATTCCAGGTGGAACTGTAAAGGGGATTAAATCCTGTTTGTTGTCTAAAAAGCGGAGGATGAAAAGGGACAGATCTAAAGAGGGATTTCTCTCGCACAGCTACTTAATTGAGCCATTCAAGTTTTCTTTCTTTTTCTTCGTCTCCAGTTCAGCATTATCTTCAAACAAGCCCAAGATGGCGTGCGTTTGGAAGCATTAAAGGGATTTCATCATTTGAGCTCCTTTTTTTTCAATTTTTTTCATCCCTGTACAGACCATGAATTAATTTCACTCAGAGATGTTTACGAACGCTCACATATCTCCACAAATACAGATGCCAAAACCCAATTTGTCTGTGGTTCTCAGCTTCACTGTTGGCATGCTTTTGAGGAGTTGCTTTTTGAAGCGCATCACTTGGCTTAACTGTTGACTGAGACCTTTAGGATTCTCTGCTTGATCTGGGGTGCACACAAATTCTCAGAGGTTTAAGAGTCTTTGTAGTACACATTTATTGCTGGGATCTTTCATATTATGGTGCAGTTCCTATAGTCAAGACTTTTTACAGTTTCTTTGCGGAGTTTCATGTTCATTTGTGGAAATGGGTTACAAATCAACTGACACATTTTGTAATATAGCTAGATCTAAAATGATCTTTCAAATATAAGTGGGGATTAAAGGTTTTGTTTCTCTTTAATCTGCAATGTAAGGTGCTAAACTTTTGATAAATTGTAGTAAGTTAAGGTGCGCTATATGCCCAAAAGTTTGTGGACACCTGACCATCACACCAATATGTCAGCCTTCCTGAAAATTGATATTGCAGCACAGTTGGTAGCACACAGTTGTATAGAATGTCTTTGTATGCTGTAACGTTGCAATTTCCATACACTACATATTTGTAGTAGTCAGACTTCTAGCATTGGTGCGTTCATCAATAAATGGAGCAAATAACTGCCGACATTGAAGATTGCCACAGACGTTTGGAAAACATATGAAATGATCTTGTTTACTACTAACTGCTTGAAAAGGAATATTTCAAACGTTTAAAAACAGAAATCTGTGAACCAATTAGATTGCAAACCTCTGAATTCTGAAACCTGTGGCCAGAAAAGTGTTCAAAAGATATCATGATTATGGGTGAAGCATCTGAGACTAATGTGTGGAGAAACTCTGGATATGTCTCAACCAGCTCCCTAGTTCAGTAGTCAGGGCACTGATCAGGGATTCGGCCATTATAAGGGCTGTCCCAATCGCAGAATCTTTCCAGTGCTCTGGAATGTTCGCACCCTAAAAATTCCCACAATACACCGCAAAAAATGTTTCCTTACTGGAAATGCCGACATGTTTTTTGAAGCCTCTCTGCTCGAGAAAATGGAAGTTGATCTCTCTGCCAACTCCTGCAAACAAATGTAAGTAGCTCGTTGCGGTTTTTGTAGCTCTCTAATGATTAGTTACGTTTGCAAGATTGAACTTTATTTGATGGTCTATATATGGTTTGTTTGAATCGAACGAATTTTAAATGTTTAATGATTTTAAAAAAAATCCATTAGCTAGTGAACGATTTTGCTTGAAGTACCATGACACAAACGTGTGTGATTACCCTAGCAAATTTCTATTACATAAACTTAAATATTTTTATGTTTTTAATTTTTGGTTGCATTTTACAACGAGAGAATGTAATCGTGTCGCTGGAATTTGAGTTATGTCCAAATGTGTAGTGAGCCAGGGTCCTTACCAGTGCCCGAACTCGTGTACACGATATACACGATTCATTACCTAGGGAGCTGATAGAGACACAAGGTCAGATTCTCTTTTTGAATTTGTACATCTATTTGTGAAATAAGGAATGTGTTTGGTGACTCTTTTTCATATTGCCACTTGAGATTTTTTATTTTTTTTTAAGCAGGTCTTTGTTACTAATTATTTTCATCTCATAAATAATATGATTCACTTTCGCATTTATAAATACCGAATGGTCAGAATTCTGGCACAGGAAATGGCAGAAACCAATGAGGTTGCAGCATCTTGTCAGAGACCATTGTTTAAATTCAGCTTAACTGGATATTTTATTATGGGCATGGTGTGTACCAGAAATATCCATCTATCTAATATTGGCTTTGTTTGTCTTTTATTTATTTTATTTTTTCAGCTGTTTTCTCTCGCTGTTGCTGGTGGCTGCAGTGGTGTGGAAGATCAAACAGACCTGCTGGGCCTCAAGACGGAGAGAGGTACGTTTTACATTATTTCTTTTTCCTCGTATACTTTTCATAAATATCACATTCATAGATATAGTCATGACGTATGATGGAGAAAAACATCCCATCATGTCAAATGCATTCCCAATGTTGTCATAAAGTCATTCATTGTAAAGCGTGTGTATACAATTAAAACAACAATGTCAGCAGTATCATTACGGCGCTTTGTCCTGAAGTACGCGATACTCATCATACTAATTAGAGGTTCTGGCGAACCAATTAGCTTTGACATATCTAAAGCAGAGCTGACTGGCAAGGGGGAGGACAGCAGACATCTTGCAGCATGCACTTGCTTTTGCATGCTGAAAAATAGGCTTTTCATCATGCTTTAAAGTGCACCTATTATGCTTTTTCAGATATTACCTTTCATGTAGTGTGTTATAGAGCCATTTGTGAATGTAAAAACATCTGCAAAGTTTCAAAAATCAAAATGAACGACAAATTATTGACTCCCAAAAGAAGGAACTTATTCTGAACAGCCGAAACGAGTCGGTAATAATTCCAGACTTGCTTCCTGTATAATCCTACGTAGGTTTGTAACAAAAAGGTCCGCCTCTCTTCTTCATTACCACTGAGCACGGTAGACCAATCATTATAGACCGGGACATCTGACCAATCAGAACAGAGTATGCTCTCTGAAAGGAGGAGTTTAAAATGAATCCTTTAGAATGAGTCATTTGTGACACGTGGGGAATTAATGCTGCAGTTTAAATTATGAGCACATTTAATATTTTCCTTTTACCTTGGATGCATGTAAATCTATTGTATGAGACCTCTAAAACAAAATTAGGCACTAAAACAAAACCATAATAGGTGCGCTTTAACGTGTGATAAAGGTGAGTTTCTTTAAGAGGCGTTCAAAGACAAAGCATTGTACTGTTACAAGGTGAAGCTCAACTAACGTATTTTACCTTTGCAGTAGTCGCTGTCGTGATATTTGATTCACTAAATACTTTCACAGCCCATGGAGCTGCTTTTGTCCATTCTGTAAGCTGGAGCTGGCCTTGGTAATCAGGGAGGTTGATCTGTTTTGCTCTTTTGCTAATTGACATGTGAAGATAAACATGACTGATGACTGCAGTGATCCAGAACCATATTCATCTAAAGAATTAAAGCCAATAAGGCCTAATGTGGGCAGATGGGCTTCAGCTATTAGCATTCCACTCACTTTAACACTCCACTTCTCCTGTTCAGATCATCTGTTAGTTTCTGCCCTCCAGCATCCTCAACAAAGGAAAAAAAAAAAAAAGATCTCTTAATTTGAAATGATTGAAAAGCGTAAGGAGAGACACACTGGGAAAATACTTGCTTCCACAGATTTATTTTCGTTCTCTCTGTTTGTCTAAGTTTTGATCAAGAAGGAGTCAAGATGAAGTGCCCATCATTTTTCACTTTCCCAACGACTTACTCGTCAAGGTCGTGCCATTCAGTCATTTGGCCTTTGCAAATTGCAGTAGTGTTTTAGTGCAGATCCGTTATCACGTGTTTTTATTTTTCTCTCTGTTGCTAACCAGCAGTTATTTATGGCCTTGTTCTTTAGCGTGTGGTGAATACCTGGCCACAGCGACTTTCTCCACATGGCTCTCTGTTGTGACTCGTTTGTCTCGGCTGTTGTCTGACAAAATAAAAGATGCGTGATGCAGGTGGAGGATGTGTTTTTAAACTTTCATTATGCAAAGGTTCTACCGAGAATGGTTCAATCTGTGAGTTCAACCAGTCGAAACAATGAAGATCGACACTCGGGGCCAGCCTGAGAGTTTATTCAGAGGACATCTTGCCTATAAACACATGAAGTGACTTATTATTGTCAATCCGTTGCGGTTAGCTGTTACATTACTGCAAATCCAGCCATAGCCTCACATCAAGGTGGCTTTAATTAATCGCTCATATTTTTCGCTCAGTGTTTTGTATTGACTGACACATTTTTGAATAAAGTAAAAAATAAAGTAGGCTGTTCACGTAAAGAATATTCCTTCTGCAGTTTTGTTCTGATTTATATTCTGCAGAAACCCAGAAGAGTTAAAGGTATTAAGTGTGTGTGTGTTTTCAAGCAGTAATTCTACTAATATTTAGGCTAATTTATTTTTAAAAGTTGTGTGCAAAGTCTTCATTCTCCAGACCTGGAAACAATTTGGTAAATAATAAATGCTACAGTAGGTTTTAGAGAACTCATGGATTTTTATTTTCCATTGGACACACAAAGTAAAATGATTTGATGTATCAAATAGGTGTATTCACAAAATTGTTTGATACAATTGCAAATCAGGTTTATTGTCAAAATGTACAAACTTTCAGCTGTTTGCAATGAACAACTGAAATAGTTAAACACAACGAATGCTTCAAATAGTTTCCACAAATTAAACTGAAAATGCAAATGATTTCTCCAGTTTCAAAATTATTCAACCCCCTGAATATAGTCCCTTACAACAGCACAAATATGCAAATCAGCTGTTGTCTCAAGCACACCTGATGCAACTAATAAAGGGCTTCTTTAGCTGCACCAGGTGTGCTTGAGATGGAACACATGAAATACCTGAACTGTCTAGGGGCAGAAAATATTAAGAATTTATAATTATAATGCCTTTTTTCTTATTTAAGCCGCCTTTCAAATCACTCAAGGACACCATACATCAAGAACAAGAAGTAGTAATGATAACAATACATGAATATATATGAACATACAAAATAAGTGAAATACCTGGACAGGGCAGAAAAAGGAAGCTATCAACGGCTGCAACCAGATTTCTGAGAAAGCAGGTTGTGAAAAACGCTCGACTGCAAAAGACCTGCAGCAAGACTTGGTGGCAACATGCACTGAGGTTTCAGTGAGCACAGTAAGGCGCATACTAAACATAGAAGACGTGCACCACTACTGACCCAAGAGCACAAGAATAGTAAGCTCAAAATCATATAAATAAGAAACGGAAGTTCTGTGGAGCGATTAAACAAAACTGGAACCTTTCGGCACAATGGATCAGGAGGAATATATCTGGAGGAAGAAGAATGAAGAAATAACACACTGTCCACAGTTAAGCATGGCTATGGCTCAGTGATGTTCTGGGGCTGCTTTGTATACTCTGGAACTGGAAACCTTCAGCCTGTGGAAGGCAAGATGGATTCACTGATGTATCAGGAAATCCTAGGAGAAAACATCATGCCATCTGTGAGGAAGTTGAAGCTTGGGCGTCATTGGACCTTCCAACAGAACAATGATCCCAAGCATACCTCAAATTCCACCAAGGCTTGGTTGCAGAAGAAGTCCTGGAAGATTCTACAGGGCCATCACAGTCACCTGACTTAAACACCATAGAAAATCTCTGGTGGGATTTGAAGAAGGCGGTTGCAGCATGCAAACCCAAGACTGAATTGGAGGCCATTGCTCATGAAGAATGGGTTAAGATTCCTCAGGAACGCTGCCAGAAGCTGCGGTCTGGCTATGTATCTCATTTGCAGCAGGTCAGAACAGAAAAAGCATGCTCTACTTCGTACTAAAGATGCTTGCCATGAAGGGGTTGAATAATTTTGAGACCGGAGAAATCATTATTAGTTGTATTTTCAGTTGAATTTGGGGAAACTACTTGAAGCATTCGTTATGTTGAACTATTTCAATTGTTTTTGTTTGATTTTTTCATTTTAAACAGCTGGAAGTATGTACATTTTGACAATAAACCTGATTTGCAATTGGGGGTTGAATCTTTTTAATTGCAACCCCCGAATCTGACCTAAAAGCCGAAAAGCTGTATAATATCCTGTTCTTTTGTCTCATTTTTAATCTGAGCTTGTGTGCAGCATTCCATCCATCTTTCCTTCTGCTCTATTTTGCATGTACACAGAGTATAACAGGCTTATTTATCTGATTACGTTAATTAAAACATGTTTTTTGGGTGTCTTAGCAGCGCTGCATTTGTTCTGCCCTTTGCTGTGTTGTGTTATATGGTGTGTAGTTCTGAATTAATACATTAATTAACTGATTTTAATTGAACAGAGAGATGTACACTTTAGTTATGTGCATCAGTTAGGTTTAGTCTAGTGACTGCTGTGCAATGTATATACATCAGAGGTAGTGATGATGGGCGAGTTTCTAAATGTTCTAATCGAGATAGGAACGTAAACAACAATCTCCATTTACTTATTGGTATTTACTGTTTTTACATTTTAAAAATATACCAGTGCTCTTCAAACCAATATGAAGCAAAAACACAGCCTTCTTAACATGATAAACGCCTCTTACAGCCTGCAATACTCCCAAACACTGGGTGCCTTGACAACAAAACCCCACCAAGATAAACAGGTACAGACATGCGCACGTAGCATGATCATGTGACATATAATGCCGTGTTCGACTCGCCTCGTAAGCGGTAAGCACCTTCGACAGATGAAATGTTAAAATGGACAAATCCATGTTCGTCCTTTTTTTTTGGGGGGGGGGGGTCAAGTTAGACTAACTATGTCTATATCTGTCTAATTATAATGATTATGGTCAATGTTTTAGATCAAGCGCATATACAGTAAGTCTGTATGTTGATTGATCAAATACTTGTATGTACAACATAACTCATTTAAAGCTACTGTGTGTACTGCTGATGCTGTGAGCAGCCATGTTGATTTGACATCACTCCGTGAACAGTGAAGGAACTCTGAGTTGAAAAGACTACCTCAAATTGACAAATTCTTACATGTTGAGGGGGTGTTTTCTTTGACTTTTTCTAGCTGGAGGTTGGGAAGTTGCTTCTCCACTTGAACACAGCATAAGCTGAAACTGTTTCAAGCACTGTACCATACGTCAAGAAGAAAGCCATTGTGCCCATATGCCCAAGACTTGTCCCCAAATAGTATCAGCACCATCTATAGCAAATACTACAAACTACTAGGGCTGTCTGATATATCGATAAAATATCTACATCATGATAAATGATTTTGCTATGCACTTTTCTGTGATATGGTTAGTATGGTGATGTATTATTAATGTTTTTAATAATTGCAACTAAAATGGTATTGAATGAATGCTGTTGAGTTGACAATTTCTTTGTAAATAAAATCTCTGTAGGCATTAAAGAGCAGTATAGTCAAACTCAGTTATTTTGTTTATTTTAGTACTCTTTTAGTGGAGGGTTAGGGCTAGCTAAATTATATATCGCGATACACATCATGCAGTGTAGAAATGTCCTCAAGTATCCTGATACGATTTATTTATTTTTGTCGTATCGCCCGCGACTGCAAACAACATTTCTTTTAAATATGCTTTATTTAAATATGCTTTATTTAAAAGAACCATTGTTTACACTGTTTGCTATAGATAGTGCTGGTTGTATTTTTCTCTTCTTCCATACAAGTCCATTCTAATTGAAAAAATTTTTTTTGCAGTAAATTACATCATTTTATAATTGCATTATGTAAGAACAAATAAAAACTATATCATAATTGAGAATCATTCAGAAATATGGGGGGGACTTATTTTATTTTATTTATTTATTTAACAAACAATATCACTGCCGTAGTCAGAAATGACCTCTGCTTCCTTCAGATTCTCAGTATTGAAGTTTATATATTTATGTCGTTATTACTAGCAGTTTGGAATTGCCTGAAATTTCACATTGACTGTGGGTTCTTCATCGCTCTGAGTTTTAGCAAGCTCACTGATGGCTCTGTTGTTCTGCAGCTCCAGTCTGTTGCTGTAGGCTTATTACTCTGGTTTTCTTGCGGTGTAGCCTCTGTGATGGTTTGATGTCCTTGCCTGACACTGAGCTGACGCACTTGGGGGTGATGAGTTAGTTTTTTTTTAATAGCATATAGCTCTAAAAATCCAGTCAGAATGAATCTGCGATGTGGAGAGCTTAACAGTCTGTCTGTCTAAATGAAAACACAATTCAGTTCTATCTAAATAGCATTTGTTAGTGATTGCTGTCATGCTGTCAAATGTAAAATTGTTATGGTGGTTTACCTCCTTTGAACAGGTAGGGAGTCAACATTTTTTTTATTATACAAATAATGTAATAATTTTTCACTGAGTTGCGCTGTTGTCTATCTGTGAAGATCATTATTTTGCTGCTCTGATTCATTGATCGTCTGTAACTGAGGCAACTGTTGTCTTTGTTGGCCAAATTTTCATTTTTACCTTTTTTAGAAAGGGACCTCTTAATAGCATGGTTTGTTAAAGCAACATTTCAGGGGAAAGGTAAGACAGCCATGTTATTATGTGCCATTAAAAAGCTTTATCTTTGCTCTTCAAAGTACAGATGTGGGGTTTTTTCTTTTCTTTTTTTTAAAAGCAATATTATATCTTGTATTGTTTTTTTTCTCCCCCACCTTGAAATGACCAGCAGTCCTTAAACATAGATTGCATAAGAAAATGAATCATATACCTTGAATAATGTGCTGTTATAGAATTAAAAGTAATCGTTTTAAGCTTGAAATGACTGAGCATCAGCAATTGCTAAACTTTCTTTGTGAACATTAACACAATCAATGGTAAATGTCCTGCACTTGGCACTTTTTTTTTTAAGCTTAGTGGTTCTACAAAGTGCTTTACGCTGGTTCTCATTCACCCATTCACTCGCACACCAATGGTAGCAGAGCTGCCATTTAAGGCGCTAACTTGCCATCAGGAGCAACTTGGGGTTCAGTGTCTTGCCCAAGGACACTTCAGCATGTGGAGTCACGTGGGCTGGGAATCGAACCGCCAAACCTACGATTAGTGGACAACACGCTCAACTACCTGAGCCACAGCCGCCCCAATCAAGCTATTTATTTCAAGCTATTATTATTATTTAGTTACATGTAGGCGGCTGTGGCTCAGGTGGTAGAGTGGGTTATCCTCTAATCGTAGGTTTGGCGATTCGATTCCCGGCCCACATTACTCCACATACTGAAGTGTCCTTGGGCAAGACACTGAACCCCAAGTTGCTCCCGATGGCAAGTTAGCACCTTGCATGCCAGCTCTGCTACCAATTGGGGGGGGGATGAATAAGAACCAGTGTAAAACGCTTTGGATAAAAGCGTTATATAAGTGCAGACCATTTACCATTTCACATTCAGCTTCCTGTAGTCAAGAACTAGACCTGTGAGTAGCGAAAAATAAACTTGGCACAAGGGTCACAGGAACAGATTAAGACATTCAGCTTTCTATACCCGTTCTCATTTCCTTTTTGCCACAGGGAAGGATCCTGTCCTATTGTGATGCATGACTCATTGATGAAGCTCTGGAATGTTCTGGAATCACATCAGTGATACCATAAGCTGACACTGGCCTGAACTACCAGCTATGCTTTCTGGACTAGACTGACAAAGCTGTATTAGTTTCTCTCTTGCTCTTTCAGATTTTAAAATGCTTGCACCTTGAGTCTGATGCTAAAGTGACAAGAGATAGGATGAATATATCTTTTCAGAGATTCTGCCATAGCTGTTTTGAAGCCTGACACACACTGACTCTGTATTTCTGTGTCCAGTGACAAGGCTATTTGTGATGGGATGCACTTTTGAAATATCTCACTGCTCATCATAGTAGTGCAGCACCTCAAATGTTCAGCAGTTTGAGATCACTCCTCTGTTAAATCAAGTGCCCTTTTTGATGATCGGTTCATAATCAGTTTGTGTCCTGTTTGCAAATGTTAACAAATTCTAGTGTATGGGCAGTTAGTGCCATGGGTCTGAAAGAGAGGTCTGTGAAGCATAGCCAGGTGGTCTACATTTTATTAAAAAAAATTTTTTTTCCAGTGATAGAAATGAATCCACCATTTATCAATTTTCTTAACCTAGTCTCTAGAATTGTATGTGATCGTACATCAATTGCTAAATTGTAAATTGTTAAGCACCTCATACCAGCTGTGAAGCACGGTGGTGGAAATATTATGGTTTGGGGTTGCTTTGCTGCCTCAGGGACCGGACAGCTTGCATTCATTGATTCAACTATGAATTCTGCATTATGTCAAAGAGTGCTTGAAGATAATGTGAGGCCATTTGTCCCTCAAGGAATGGCTCAAAAAGAAGAAATGGAGGGTTATGGAATGGCCTTGTCAAAGCCTGGACTTTTGAAATGCTGGATTTGAAACAGGCAGTAAATGCAAGAAAACCCTCAAAAATCTTGCAACCGAGAGAATATTGCATGGAAGAGAGGTCCTGTAAGCCTGGTGAACAATCATGCAAAATGCCTAAAAGAAGTTATTTCTGCTGAAGGAGGCAATACTAGCTTCTAAGTCCATGGGTGTAGTTACTTTTTCCACAGAAGAATTTTATATCTGTTGAATAAATGATTTGAAGAGGCTAATTTTCTTTATTTTGTTCAAGTATATCAACTTTATTAATAGGCATTGTTTCAAAAAATGTTTTTGCCCAAATATGTCAAAAAAGCCAACAATCTCTATGGGGTGTACTTATTTTTTCACTTGACCATATTAATGAGATTTTTTTTTTAATGGAAGTATTTGACAAATTACTTGAAGAATCAGAGTTTCCGTAACAATTAGGTCCATAAATGGCAGTTTAAATGTAATATTAATTTTGTGAAATTATCTAAAGCCTATTATTTGAATACATACTATGTTTATAAAAGAAATCTGTAATGATGGGATTGGTGGATTTTGTTAAACAGTTAAAGTTGTCACTTAGTGTAACTGCAGCATACAGGTTGAATTAAATTCAATAACCTATGAGAGCTTATGTCTCTAAAAGCAGTCAACATGTCCATAAATACATGTGATCCAAAAACAGCCAGTGACTGGGTATTAGAAATGGTCTGTGGAAATGGAGGAAATGGATTTATTTTTAGTTTAATGGTAGAAGCAGTGATGAAAATGAAATAATTGATTGATTTCCTTTGGGCTGTTGCACCATGTTGTTAATGGCCATTGTGACCATTCTGGGTATTGACACACGGCTTGACTTTCTGTGAAACTATATACTTCTAATAATGCACAATGAATTTTCTCTTAACTGAAGTACAAAACTTAATATTTGTGAAGGTGAATAGCTAGTCTTTAAACACACACTGTTGTAAACATGACCTTCCAGAGGTGAGATTGCAGCTATGGTTGAGTGAGTGACCTGCGTGAGCCGGGTGCTGCCGGTTGTTTGGACGTTGCTGTGAGCACAGATGGTAGCGTGGTCCTTTCTAGCGAGTAGAAAGACGTCTGCGTTAAATGTCACCTCGGAACAGGAGGAGTGACTGTGGAACAGCCAGGAGGGCCGCTGACATTTCACTACATGATGGATGTATGGCAAACACACTTCCTTGTGTAGGATGCTTTAAGCACATGGATGATTCAGTATAGGCTCCTTTACATCATCAGTGCAAAGGTGCATTAATTACCTTACATATTATAGACATGCTTATTGTGGCACAGCCATTTCACAGCACGGTGATGGCTCTTTTCCACCGGATGTCACAACATGGCTCTGCTCATCCAGGATATATGGGTGGAGTTAAAAATAGTGCAAACTATTGACTGGTTAAACGCAATCATCACAGTCTTCCTGATTAATGTCTCTGGCTGGAATTGGTTTTCTGCTTCTTTTTTTTTTTTTTTTTTTAAGTATACTAAAGTCTCTTTTTATATGGAGGACTTAAAACTGCAGTGTTAGCTCTTATGCAGCTCAGTGTTTCAGATTCAATAAAGACAATAAAACGTACTTTCATACTTACAACTGTACAAAAACACTTTTCTACAGTGGAACCAAACCCGTTCTTCTCTACTGCAGTCTAAACTTGATACAAGTTAAATGTTGTAGCTTGACAATGCACTTCATTTAAAAGTCAATTAGATAACACAGTTAAATCGCATGTTCCGTGACGCCCCTGATCGATTAATATGGAAGACCAATTCACACCTGGCATGTTATGTGAACACCTTATTCAGTTCCGTTTTTAAAAGCAGATACTCGTATTGGCTTTGGTATCAGCAAATTCCACATAACATATACTTGTTCTAACGAAAAAAATGGTATAGATGCAACCCAATTCCATTTCATTTAGTTCCATGGCTTTATCTGCATGAAGAATCCACTGGTCCTGGATCAATTAAGAAAAAAAACAACTCAGTGTGGCAGTAAAGTTGGGAGGAAAAGCTGTTAAGGGCATGCAGTACTTTTTCCAGGGCATGCTGTTCTGAAAAATGAAGCACTTGAATAAAATTTCTTGGGCAAAAGCCTATCTTTAAGATAGGACTATACGTTATTAGAGATTCTCAAGGACATCAGCAAACCTCAGGCCAAGCAAACCAAGCGTTCTCTCCCAGTATTAAATAAAGCTCACACTTTCTCCTTGCATTTGAAAAGTAGTGTGGATGTGTTTGTGCTCATGTGGTGGGTTTGAAACCACAGATATGCAGGAGAAAATAGGAGAGCCACAAAACCACATGCACTCAGTTTTGTTTTGTTTGTTTGTTTGTCCCCCCTTCATTTGTTTAGCATTCAAGAGTTTGTGATGTGCGCAGTAAACAGGCAGTTGCACTGTACAATGAAATTCTTACTCTGCATTCTCTCCGATACTCCAATAATCATTACGGTACAGAATGAGTCAGAAATTGCACAGTAAGGTTGGTGTGTGTGTGTGTGTGTGTGTGTGTGTGTGTGTGTGTGTGTGTGTGTATATATATATATACACACACACACACACACACACACACACACACACACAGCACCTTCTATCTGTCTCTCTGCATATGGTAAACTCCAAGTAAACTTTACGGATCTGTATTGGAAAAGGTTTAAACAATGTTTATCACGCTTATGAACCATAGACAATTATTGCACATGCATAGTCCTTAAGACACTAACAGTTTACAGGCGGTAGGGAAGTAAGGTCACAGTTACATTAACTTAGGACACTAAAGAGACCTTTCTACTGACTCTGAAAAACACCAGAAGAAAGATGCCTAGGGTTCCTGCTCACCTGCGTGAACTTACCATAGGCCCGCTGCAGATAGGCAAGAGGACTGCAGATGTGGCCAGAGCAATAAACTGCCTGTAATGTAAACTGTCTGTAATGTAAGATGCCCTAGGCAGTGCTACAGGGAGACAGAAAGGACAGCTGAAAGTCCTTGAAGTGGAAAATTACATGTAACCATGTTTATTACATGTTAACCTCCTGACCTCGAGAATTTGCAAATGCCTCGGTGGATGAGTGGGGTAACAATCCGCAGTAAGAACTGACACATCTGGTGCAGTCCATGAGGATGTGCTGCACTGTAGTACTTAAAGCAGCTGGTGGCCACAGATACTGACTGTTACATTTGATATTGAAAGAAAGAAAAAGTTATTTCACATTCTGCCCGATGTTGTCCTTCAAACATTGTGCAAATTGAAGGTATATGAAAAATGTATTAAATGTATCTATCTGGTCTATGCTATACATGGTGCAAAGGATTAAAAAAAAAAATTAACATTATATTTTGAAAATTGAAAAAATCCCAACTGATTGTCTACAAGCTTTAAAGCAGAAGTTAAATCACTATATTAAAAATGGAAAGAACAAAAGCACAAACTGAGTGTTAATTGGTAAGAGGTAGAATGTTCTACAGTAACGCACACATTCACTTATTTATTTGAACACCGTAGCATGTTACTTTATTCTGTAAATGTATCGCATTTCTTACATTTATATACAATGTTCTAACCCCATTACACTACTGCTCTCATAAACACAACTACTTTTGTTTGTAAATGTCGCTAAATATAGCATCAAACAACATATTTGATCAAAATTAATATTTTAGTCCGAGTTATTGCACTTCCTTTCTGTTGCATGCGGTTTGATTGACGCATATGCTTGGACTCGCACTCGTTCACTGAAGTTTAATGGAGACTCACTCGCTGTCAGGACGAGGCTTTATGTAAAATGGAAATACTGGCGTGAATTTCTAACATTTCCAGATAAGGATATATATGTAAATTTCTGTGCTGAAGAAACATGTCTGGATCACATTAAAAAGCACACTTGTCTGTCACTTTATCTGAAACGATAATCCACGTTAATACACTTACGAGTTTGTTTGAAATGCTGAATATCATGCACTTTTACCACAGCAGTTCACTCTGTGACCTCCGCTGTTTTCCAGATGTGTTTTATTCATAACAATGTGTTTTTCATCATTGTGAAGATCCAACTAATCCATAATGAAATGCGTTATTGATTATTATCGATTTTATTGATTAGTTCTTGCTGCCCTAATAGAAACTCTCTAATGTCCACAGGTGTTTTAATCACACTGCTGTTATTTTGAGATGGTGAGGCAGATTTGTTCTCTCTGGAGGACACTGTGAAGATGTTCACAGATGGAGACAGGGGATGGTATAGGAGCAAAGCTGTGGCTCTGCAACAGTCCCATCTTCGCTGGTCTGATCCAGCAGTAAAATGTTCCTGCGTTAATGAGAGTCGCACATATGGCTGACTCATTTCATCCATTCATTCAGCACATGCACTCACCAGGGAGCGTTTATGACGAATGCTTTTACTGGGTTTGAAAACTTGGCTTCAAGGCGCTTACACTTGATTCACTCAGTTCCATAATGCAAAAGTCCACTGAAACTGAGCCAGGCTCCTGTATGGCAAGGGTTGGTCAGGGTGCAGTGTAACAAATCAATGTGGAGCATACGCACTGACGTGGTAACACTACCGGATCAATATCAATACAATACAATCTGCACCAAAGAGATTGACCTGTCCTCTCTGACAGTCAGCAGTTTTTTGTTTTTTTTAAATGGCCGACTGAGTCCATTTTGTAATCAATCTGCCAGATTCATTGCCAGAAAAGCTAATTAGAACATTGGCATTTGATGTTCCTTTGGAAAAATTTTATGTAGTGTATTTATTTCAGTTCCGCACGTACTTCTGGTGGGTTACTTTAGTGAGACTATGTCTGAAGGATCTTGTTCTTGTGTCTTTTTTTTTATTTTATTTTTTTAAATAGCCTCGTTCCATCCTTGAGTTCACTCACACACCAGTTTCATCAGGTCCATATGACTTTCCATGTGGATCGGTTCTCAGTGGACTGATTCTTGCTTTGGCTGCTGTACTTTCGATAGTTTAAAACTTGGTTCCAAGCCTCTTGCGCCACATTAGGCACTGCTGTTGGACAAACTTTACAAGGCAAGTGTCCAGAACTTGTTTTAAATCCCTGAAGCATTGTAGGATTTCTTCTCCTTCTAAAACATGAGTAAACCAGCACTCAGTAATTTGATGTAAATAATATCTTCTGTGCAATTTCTTAGATTTTATGCTGGATGTTTATGTACATTTACATTTATGGCATTTGGCAGATGCCCTTATCCAGAGCGACTTACATTTATCTCATTTATACAACTGAGCAATTGAGGGTTAAGAGCAGCAGGAGTTCAAGCTCCAGCACTGCCAAGCTACCATTGTTGGGCCCTTGGGCAAGGCCCTTCTGATCAGTAACCCAGAGCCTTTAACCACCGAGCTTCCACTGCCTGCCTTGTACATGCAGTGTTGCTGTCTCACAGCTCCATGGTCTCCGGGTCGATCCTGAGCACGGGTTACTCTGTGTGTGTGTGTGTGTGTGTGTGTGTGTGTGTGTGTGTGTGTGTGTGTGTGTGTGTGTGTGTGTGTGTGTGTGTGTGTTTCTTTGGGGCTGTATGGTTGTCTCTCATCTGCTAGTTGGTTTGGCTGTGCTAAATTGACCTTAGGTGTGAATGAGTGTGCATGGTTTTTTGCAATCGACTGGCATAAAGGTTTATTCCCACCTCCTTCCAGGATTCCCAGAAGATTCAACGTCCACCACAACCCTAATCAGAATGACGCACTTACTGAAGATGAATGACTAAATCTGTGTGTTCTAGTGTTAATGCCATGTTGCATTTTAATAGTTTTCTGATGCTAATGAAAGCAACCATATTTCAAAGAGCTGCAGTCATATCTCAGCCAGAGATTGTTATTTCACTGCTTTGAACCAGTTTGTAAATGAGGCATCTGTTATCATTCCTGGCCAATTTATTATACTTTTTTTTTTTTTGCTTGTATGATGTTCACAGTACATAGCAACAAAAAGTTCTTTAAGTATCAAGAAAGCACATACACAATCATGTGCTATTAAAAGGCTTTATCTTTACGTCCCAAAATTTTGACCAGGAACAATATTCTTGTTCAGTTTGCTAATACGTTTATGTTGAGACCAAAATCATATTATTTGGTCCTATACCTTTTTTACGCTGGCTAAAAGGATGAGGAATAATTCAGTTTAACACCGTTCATTGAGGATGAAAGTGTAATGTGCATGCTTCCATCAGACTCAACTTGTCTCGACATATTTTATTACTGTTCATATTTTTGGTGACTTGTAGAAAACCTTTGCTGCTTGTCACTTTTGGAAAGGGCAGAGTGTCTCTATAAACTTTTACTATCTGTCACCCTGCAATCTCTTGGATTTATAGTTCTTGTCAAATCTCTGACAGCAAGCGTCTAATTCCATAGACCCGTTTTTGTGGGCTTAACATGAAGTCCACAGAACAATCGATACACGATCAATCTCAATTTCACATCAGTGAAGTCTTTGCACTGTTACCCTCGGAATTTTTTTTTTTAAATGTGATTCCGCGAACGAATAACACCTCTGAATTGACCTGACCCCTACCCTGGCCTGAACTGCACTGTTTTTCTGAGTGTGGACCTTTTGGTGTACTGTATGTGATGAAGATTAACTTGGCCATTGTAACCTTTCACAGTGCTGTGTGCAAAATGAGAAAATAAAACGGAAAGTAACTGTTACTTGAGGTTTAGACACGAGTTTTCAGAGTATTTTCGTAATGCAGCTGCATTGTGAGATGTCGGGGTCATGGAAGTATCGGCCGATTTATCAGTGACGGCCCAACTTTGTCTGACGGATTATTATGGAGAGCTGAAATGCTAAAGGCAATGGACCTGATGAGTAATAGCAGGTGATGTCGAGAGATGGATAAATTGCAGATGGTGCTTTTTGGCTGTCAACAAAGGCAGGCTGTTGCTCAGAGAGTGTCTATTAGCACAAATGAGTGCATGCCACACTGCTCTCCCAGGCCTCTTCCTCTCTCTCTCTCTCTCTCTCTCTCTCTCTCTCTCTCTCTCTCTCTCTCTCTGGCTTGCTCTTTCTCATTCCCACTTTTACTCCTTTTTTATTAAGAATCTTATTGATAAGTGCAGAGCTGATTTAAGATGGTGTTATTGATCTCTTAACACAACAGGAAGGAAGTTTGTGCCCTCATCGGGCTCTACATTGGATCATGAGTGTGAGTATTGAACAGCTCATTGGTGTCAGTATTAATGCTTTCCAGGCATATCTCTATCTGTTTCCTGGTTTTGTCTTTTCTTTTTTTTTCTATCTTTCACTCTGACTGGATCACCAGGGGTGAAACTGGCAATCTATTCATTACAATGACTTGATCGTAGCTCACCCTGTGTTTTTGGTCAATTACGGCCAACTCTGTGATTGATATACCCTTCTCACGGCCTCTGGTTCTCTACTCACTCACACATATTACTGACAGAGGCATTTCTCATTCTGCGCTGCAGTGATCTGATTGTACTGTTAGGAGAAGCTGTGAAGCATGTTGTGTGTCTGTGTGTGCAAGGCTTTGATAATTCCATTATACACACATTCTCTCAGTGGGATTGGCCAGAGCAGTGCTTCAGTGGTGTTTAATAGAATAGATAATATACGCTTAATTACTCTGGAGCAGACGGAGTTCATTCGAGTTGAAGACTCTGTTGTGAGAGCGAGAAATATTTCAGTAGTGATCAGTGGTTACATTTGAGAACCCGTGGGTGGAAGACATACTTATTCCATGATGTAGTCCTTGAAACTCTGTTTAATTTATTTATTTTAACATGTAACTTTCTTTATTTCCATCCATCTATTTTCTGTACCACTTATCATACACAGGGTTGCGGTGAGCCTGGAACCTATCCCACACGATCACACACATGAAGACGGGAATCGAACCCCTGGGTGGGAGGCAACCATGCTAACAACTAAGCCACAGTGTCCCCCACTTTATTTATTTATTTATTTATTTAAATATTTTTAACATAAGGTTCTTTCGCACATATTCATCCAAGTCCGAAATTTGTTACAGGGTCTGGACGCCTGACCATCACACCTATACAGTATATGGGCCTTTCCCAATCTATTCCTTCAAAGTTGGAAGCACACAATTGTATAGAATTACTTTGTATGCTGTAACGTTATAGTTTCTCTTCACTGGAACTAACGGGCCCAAATCTGTTCCAGCGTGACACTATCACTGTGCACAAAGTGAGCTCCATGAAGGCTTGGCTTGCCCAAGGTTGGAGTGGAAGAACTTAAGTGTCCTGCACAGAGCCCTCACTGTCAACCCCACTGAACAAATCCCCACAGCCACACTCCAAAATTTAGTAGAAAGCCTTCCCAGAAGACTGGAGCTTATTAAACTAGAGAAGGGGGGTGGAGTGAGATGCTTAACAAGCGCATATTGTTTTGATGGTCAGGTGTCACAAACCTTTGGCCATATAGTGTACTTTTGCATTGTTTGCTCTTCGGTCTGGTTCACACTGCACATAATTACAAACCATAAAGAGAAAATATCTTGGCTGAGTAGTGTGTAGAGCAGAAAATGTACTTTTAAACCTCACTGGTTCATCAGTCAGAATTATGGCAATGGAAAAAGTAGAACGAGATTCACTCAGATGGTCTTACGGGTAGAAAATACAGAAATACACCAGGGTTGATTGACTAACAACCCTAATAAGCATGCACTTAACCCTTCAAACATATGTTTGCCCATCTCAGGCAGTGATATCATTTTTATTTCAATGCTTCTTTAGTGACAGAATGGCTGCAATTTGCTGTTCTATAAGAAGCAGGGTTGTGTTTTTCAGCATAGAATTAGCAAAAACATAAAATGTGGTTAACTAGAATCCATGCTAATTGTATGAGGACATTAAGGACATTCTCATGATTTACTTAAAAAAAAATAATAATCTTTATTATTATTCCCCACATGATCGGCATAAAATTCCAATGAAGTGATGTCACTTCCTGTTGAACATTGAACTGTTCCTGTTGTGTCAAATATTCCAAATATTTCCTAGAAGTGAATGTGGCATGGTTTGAGTAAATATTGTGGGAATCAACTTAAATGTACATTTTTCACAAGTTCTTATGGATGATCCGTGGGAAAACGGTGTTTTAAATATGAGATGATAAATGGATTCACACACGCATCTTTAAAAAGAAAATGGATTTATGAGGTATTTTAATGGCAGGGATAGACAAAAAAAAGCTCATAGGTTGTTATGGAGGACACATGACATACTGTATGATTATTATGACTTTGCCTTTATTTTACATACATATTTGTAACTGTAATACAACCCAAATGGATTCCCCAGGAATCAGCCACATAACCTTCTGTCTTTCTATTTAATTGCTCGCCATATTGCTTTAAAGCAGAGTGATTTCGCACACTCTCTTCACAAGGAGTCGCGCTGCATGTTAAGTGTAGTAAGCTTGGTAGATTGAAGCATGATTGCTATCAGCTTAAAATGTGTTTGTATGATTGACTGCTGAATGCTAATGCCTCAGATATTGATACCTTCAGGCAGACCTGATAAATTGCAGTGGCTTTCTGTGAGCTGGCACTGATTTCTGCCTGCAATGCTCCATACTTCACAGCAAGGACTAGGCCATTTAACATATTAGTCTCCAAGCAAATTGCTGTTACAGTCAGCTGCTTTGTGCACACCATTGAGCTGTAATGTATTATTGTACTATTTCTTTCTGGGAGATGCTGGAAAAAAAAAGCACATTCCCTGCCCAGCTAAATGCTTCACAACACCTAGTATTTAATTTCTTATTAAGCAGCCAGTAAAAGCTTTTGTTACTGACGTCCCTTTTGTCTGCAGAACTCCATGTTGGCTGAATGGACATGATTCCTTTTTATTTTATTTTATTTTTTTATGGACAGTGATGAAGCAATCTGTGAGCTTCGTTCGTTTTCACTGCTGCCTGTGAGCATTTGTAAGGTCAGTTGTGCATGTTGGGTACGTGTGCGTGTTTACAACATGGAGGGATTCATATGAAAGCAGAGGAGAGACCGCAGCACAGATGGCTTTGCACGCTAATCTGCGAACCGATTAGTGCTTACTGTGGCACACCCCTCTTCATCACAAATCCAATAGCAATCAGCCTCGTCCTTGGCACCCAAATCGGCCTGTGTTAAGATATCGATCGTCTCCGAGTAACAATGATGCTGTACTTTTGCTGTTCTACACTATCGATTAACCACAGATGATTGAAGCGTCACCTGCGAGTTAATCATAACAAAAAGGAGAAAGGCTCAGAGCTTCCATAGCAAAACTCTGAGACTCTTAACTTCTTATATTCTTATTTGTCTTCTTATTAAATGTTTGTGTGCACTCAGTGTCTACATGACAGTTTCTCATGTTTATTATTTTGAGATTTGCAATTAATGGGAAAATTATGACTGGTAATTTATATTACTTTAAATCCTGTTTCGTTTTGAGAGAGGATAGGAGAGGAAGAGAAGGGGAGAGAAGAGTGGGAGAGGAGAGAGAGAGGATATGTAAAGAGAAGAGAAGAAAGAGAGGAGAAGGGGAGAGAAGAGAGGGAGAGGAGAGAGAGAGGATATGTAAAGAGAAGAGAAGAAAGAGAGGAGAAGGGGAGAGAAGAGAGGGAGAGGAGAGAGAGAGGATATGTAAAGAGAATAGGAGAAGGGGAGAGAAGAGGGAGAGGAGAGAGAGGATATGTGAGGAGGATGGGGAGGAGAGAAGAGAGAGAGGAGAAGGGAAGAGAAGAGATGGAAAGAGAGGAGAAAGGGAGAGAGAAGAGGGAGGAGATGGAAAGAGAGAAGAGGGGAGAGGAGAGAATCGATAGAGGAGAAGAGACAGCGAGAGAGAGAAGAAAGGAAGAGGAGAGAGAGAGAGAGACTTTTACTAAAAGCCGTGTATTTTGGAAAATGTGTAAGTGAAGGACATCACCTCCTTCCTGCAATTTAATTGCTTGCTCTTTGCTCAGATACAGCCTGATTAATAATGTCTCCTTGGCTGGAAAGTGTTACGCATGTTAAAGGAATACTCAACAGTTTTTTAAACGAATTGCTATTCACCATTTCTGTAGTGTATGTGCAAATAACAGAGAACCTAATTATTACTTCAAACACACTAAGGACACTTGTTGAACTCTGACATGAAATCTTTACAAATTGCAAGCACAATATAAGATGATGTCAAGACTATTACCGTTATCCAAACATTATATGAGAGACTGACATGAGGGAAGTCTACTGCATTAATGTGTTGAAGAAAAAAGATAAATAAAAAAGGATACAGAGACTCACTACAAATGGACTATATATTATATACATATACTTATGCACTATATAAAAGAGTAGACTAGGTTTGTGATAAAAGCAGCATTTGGGATTTTACGTACAGAGACAGAAGAACTGTAGTGTAAATGCTCAAGCCTGATACAACCTACCAGTCATTTAGTTAGAAATCTGCATAACTATGGACCTATGTATGTAAATTATTATTTGATTCTTGTCAAATTATCAAATGATCATTTGTTTATTGGTTGCCGTACTGTTCAGTGCTATGTTTAATTTTTTTTTATACTTTTAAATCATTATCATTGAACTCTTATTTGGCCGAATTTCCGCGTGTGAGAAGAAGCGTACAGTACTGTCGTTTTATCCAGATTTCCAGCAGGGGAAGGTTACACGATCAAACCCCCCCAGTTAGATGGGTAAAGTAGTTTCAGCTCTGAAATTATACACATTTAGAGCTTTACAAAATACCCCTAACTGAAGATCTTATCAAACGCTTTCTGCACAAATGGACGTTTTGGTAAACATAACTGTTTATTGACTTGCCCAACAACTGCCTTTTAGACTTTCAGATTGAGTTTTGAGTAAACAAGTTTTCTTTTTTGTTCTCAGTACAGCGAAATGACATTTTAGTGATTTTTTGAGATTTGACCGTTGGAGATGGTTTACAGTATTTATGGCTTATGCATGCTTTATGGTTTAGGCACGTTTTTAAGATAACATATGTTAACGTATGTTTTTAAGGTTATATATTACTGTGGTGCTGCTTTATAAAACTGAGTCACATGGAGAAAGTGAACAGGGCATCAATTAAACTTCAGCACTGAAATACCCATACTGCCACTGCAGACATTTCATCAAACAGTTCTGCGAAACATTATTATTATTAGTAGTAGTAGTAGTAGTAGTGGAATTAGTAGTTAATTATTATTATTTATTATTAATAGTAGTGTTATTAATAGTATTATTATTAGTAGTAGTGTTATTAATAGTATTATTATTAGTAGTAGTAGTAGTGTTATTAATAGTATTATTAGTAGTAGTAGTGTTATTAATAGTATTATTATTAGTACTAGTAGTAGTGTTATTAATAGTATTATTATTAGTAGTAGTGTTATTAATAGTATTATTATTATTAGTACTAGTAGTAGTGTTATTAATAGTATTATTATTGTTTTGTTATTATTATTAGTAGTAGTAGTGTTAATACTAGTATTATTAATTATTATTATTATTAATAGTAGTAGTTGTGTTATTAATAGTAGTATTATTATTAGCAGTAGTGTTGTTATTATTATTTATTCATTTCTAAACATTCTTATTATAAAAAATGAATGATTCATCCACATACTACTGTCTGGAATTGACTGAAACTAATTGTGTATCCTACAGTGCTTCTGTCTTTCTCTCCCGTCTCACTGCCTCTACTCTTTCCAATCTCTTCTTTTGACATCCATCGAGCTCATTGCGCTGTCTGCTCATTGCCTCTAACTGCGAGGTGCTGATTTGACGTGTGTACGTGTCTGTGTGTGTGTGGAGGCCTAAGAAAATTCTTCACACCGTAAAATGTGTACATTTTCCACTATATAAACCCGAACTGAAATATGTTTCTTTTATGCGTGAATCGAAACCACAAGTAATACAACTGCTAGCGTTTTTAAAGTCTGCTTACATCCAAAAGTGAAAAGGGAGAAATTTGCATTTAAAGATTCCATTCTGAATGAGGCACAGGATCACTGCGGACATTATGACCGCTGGTAACTGAGTTCAAACTGAACGCATTGGCTTTATCTCCATTTCACTACGACACATAGCTATCCAGCATCTCAAGATTCACATGAGTACAGTATCTCAAGAACGTGTGGTTGAATGTTTGTAGGATTTATATGGATTTGTCACTGTAACCAAAATTGATCCAAACATGGTCAGCAAGGTCAGATTCCTGAAATCTGCTGTTTTAGAGAATAAAGATTAAAGCAATTTCAGAAATTCTGACTTCTAAGGGTACATAATTAATCATAGTCTCTCTTTTCTCTACTTATCTCTCCATTTCTCTACTTCACTCTACTCACACTTCCAGCAATTGATGAGAGAAAGGCAACAAATGGCAAGCCGTCCCTTTGCTTCCGTTGCCATGGCACTGGAGGCGGAATGTGATCAGGTGGAGCTGCTACAAGGAGGAATAGAGGTAAGTGTGTGTGTGCGCGCACGCATGTGTCTAAACCTTATGCTTCTGTTGTTCTCAAATGATACAACCCAGTCTACTTATACACACACATTAGTCCCATGCATACTCTCTTATTGATAATACTCTCTCGTTTCCATACACTCAGTGTTTGGTTTTCCGGGATATATATACAGGATGACTACACACTTACACACATCTGAGGGCAGGCTAACCTGCTGTACAGCACAGATGCTCAATTCACATGTCAAGTAGCCGGAGAAGTGCCTCTTCTCGATCCATTAGTACAAAGTGCATCGGCTCTCCGTGCGCATTATGGACTGTTGAAGGGCATAGCAGGAGCAAAATTGGAGTGAACAACATGCTGTTCAGGCCTTCAACTGAACACTGTTAAGCACAGCTCTGTTTTAAACAAACTTCAATTCTGCTCTCGTACATCTCTGATGCTCTTTTAGGCTTCAGACGCTTCTAACTTGCATGAACAGACACTTAAGGCCTATATAATTATAACTGTCAAAACTGGAAAAATGCTATTTTCTATTTTAAAATAGCTTGTTTGGGGCCTTTTAGCCTTTGCTTTTTTCACTAATGGCATTCAAGCACATTTTGTTTCAGCAGATATTTCATTAGAACATGCAGGGTGACAGACTGTGACTCCAAACACTTTCACACACTGATGTAAACTGAGAACACACATTGTCCTCTGTAAGAAAGACCGACTTCCCATCACAGTCAATTTCTTATATGGAAATCTTTCTGAAGAAAAAATCTCTTTGTGAGATTAGATTCCCGCTGGATTCTTTCCTCACCATTTCAGAGGCTTTATTTTCACCTGTACAGATTGCCCAAACATCTGCTGCCTCAGATGAACCAACTCTGCTCGAGACCAACAGTGAACAAACACTTCTCAAATCTGACACTTTTCATATCTGGAGTGTGAGTGGCTGGAAGTCCAGAGCTTTTCATCCTGAGCTTATGCATTCACATGGAAGCAATCAGAATTCATAAGTCTGTGGCCAAGCATACATACCTCAAAGTAGTTAGAAAGTTTTACTTCATACAGAAGCCTAGAAAATGCTAACTTTATACAGAAGCCTAGGTAACCAGACTGTGATTACATGGTTATTTTCTTCTATTTTCTTCAGTTTTTACATTAATTAAATATTTCCTTTAGTTACTTAACTTTGGCACCAAGACGTTAGCAGCAGATCCTTTAAGTCCTGTAAGTTGCTAGGTGGGACCATCATGGATTGGACTTGTTTGTCCAGCACGTCCCACAGATGCCTGATCAGATTGAGATCTGGGGAATTTGGAGGCCACGTCAACACCTTGAACTCTTTGTCATGTTCCTCAAACCATTCCTGAACAATTTTTGCAGTGTGCCAGGGCGCATTATCCTGCTGAAAGAGGCCACTGCCATTGTATTTGGTACATGTCACAGTAACATCCACATGAATTCCATGACCCAAGGTTTCCTAGAAGAACATTCCCCAGAGCATCACAATTCCTCCGCCGGCTTCCTTTCTTCCCATAGGTCATCCTGGTGCCATCTCTTCCACATGATGTAAAAGAAAACATTATTCTGAACTGATTCTACAGACCAGGGCACTTTCTTCCTTTGCTCCATGGTCCAGTTCTGATGCTAACATGCCCATTGTAGGTGCCACTGAAGCTCTTCTCTTCCCCACGTGCATCAATGAGCCTTGGGCGCCCATGACCCTGTCACCCATACCCATGCCCTTACACTTGCCTATTTTTCCTGCTTCCAACACATCAACCTAATATATCCCATCCCTTGACAGGTGCCATTGTAATGAGATGGTCAATGTTATTCACTTCACCTGTCAGTGGTTATTGCTGATCGCTGTATACTTGGTGTATGCTTTCTTCTAATGAAAGCTGGATACACACTGCGTACAGCATTGCACATGGTGGTAGATAGATTTTGGGCTCATGCCTGTGAGAACATGTAAAAGGATGTGTGCCTCTGTGCATGGCAATGGGTGTTGTGTCCAAGTTTCACATCTTATCCTCTTTTCTCGCCTCACTACTTTGCTGTATCAGTTGCTGAGTGGTTAACATGAACATGGTCAAAAGGCTGTAGATTGCAGACCTGGATGTAAGCCCTGGTTTTATTAAATCTAAGAGCAACTGGAGGTGAAAGATATAAAGAAATCAGTTTAATTCTGCTGAAAAGCGGATGAGACAGCATTCTTTGCTCTTTGGCATTAACCTCCTTATGAAAGTGAGGATACTCCACTGTCCTGTCAGCAGGCTTAGCTCCCGGAGCTGCCCATAGTGTCACATGCTACAATGACTGTACCAAAGGCACACACTGCCTGCTTTCACTGATTTGAAATGTTTAGATCCTGAGCATCTGGTTTAAACTGCTGTCCTGGATAAGAAGCAGCTATAGATTTTCTGACACACGGTCTACACATGCACAGCCACCACAACAACCAGCACGGTAGTCACGCCTTTCACTCACGTGTAAGCCATGGAAATCCAAGCAACTTAGAAATGGTGTTATTGGTGATTTGTGAGAGAGTGAAATTCTTCATGAGCGAATCACCAGCAGACTCCGAGACCATGATGCACGTAACATGAAGGTGCTGATGATAAGTTCAAGTGTTTGAAAATCTAAATTCTGTTGGAATTTCATGGAAAATTTGAATGCATGCATCCTGATCAATTAGTATTTCTGGGGACAGTTTGCAAAATGATGACCGATGCGAAGTCTATACACTGTTGCCGGATGTCCTGTGTTTTGAGTGTAAAACACAAAGAATATAACTGCACAATTCTGATCAACAGAGAACGGCCATGTCTGAAGCAGGTTAGGAAAACTGTCTGTTGTTCCAGGTCTTTGGCTGTACAGTATGCACAGATTTAGAGTGAGCTACTTATGTGTTGAGGTCAATGGATGTGCAGCACAGAGCCAAAGAGAGACAGATGACACAGATGTTGCCATTACCTGGCCGGCATGCCACATATGGAGCCACTAGACTGTGATGGATGGAAGCTGTCACCACATCTACAAATTTGTGTGCACATTAGCTACAATAATACACACTGAGGATATTCAACAAAGATTGTTGGGGTGTGTGTGTGTGTGTGTGCACGTGTGCATGCTTTCAGTCCTTTGTTAGGACTGAAATTGTGTTAGGACTGAGAGTTATGATTTTACCAATTTTTCTTTTTTGTTTTGAAAAACGAAGAACCCGGATATTTGCTTTTGATTACCGACGTTACAGTTCGGTTTAGGTTAAGCGAGTTACACTAGTTAGTGCCTCATTACGAGTTAGCAACCTACAAGACGGCAAGTATGATGGCACTGACAGCAGTATTAACATGAACGTTGGAGCTTTGGAAGCTGATCTGTTTGAGCAGAGTGTGCAGATGAAGAGGGGAGAGAGCTGAATGGACTAAAGGACCAGAGCGCTACTGCATCGGTCTCTTCAGGTAGAGCTGAAACCCACTGGTGCCTCTATCAGAAGGCAGTCTACCAGCATTGGGAGTGATGTAAGAAGCTGTTAACAAAGCCTAACATGTTGATGGAAGTCATTTAATCTTGGAGTTTCATCACATCACTTGTAAAGATTAATATGCAAGTCATTCAGGGTGACTTTTTCATTTTAATGATCGCTTATGGCTACCATGATATATGTAATAATAATCACATCAATGGATGGTCCTCATAAAGATGGTAAAACTAACGTGTGTTTTGTAGTGTTCCCTTATCTGTAGTGCACTACTGATATAAAGCTGAGGCACATGCTCTCACTCACTGTTAGCCATGCAAATGAAAAACACTGCAGCACTTTATTTATTTATATATACATTTATGTGTGTGTGCGTCTTAGTGGTTCATGGCTTTATTTGCTTTTCCATTTTCCTTATCCCATCACTGTTTATGCCAGCAAGCCTATTGGCATCATCTAAGCAGTAAGCAGCCAAATAGATACATATTTTTATAATGGTTGGGAATAATGAATCAGCCAGAAGACACAGAGAGAGGGAGGAAATGTAACAAGTAGACAAATAGAATGAGAGTAGTAAAGAGATGAGAAATAGCATGTGTATGTCTGTGGGATGAAAACTTGAGAGACGATTCAAAAGGGAGTGTGAGGTGAAGCAGTTGTGGAGGTGAATATTGTATCGGGGGGTATGTGTGTGCGGGCGCATTGTCCTGTGTGATGGTCTATAGACATCAGATTAATAAATGCATGAGAGCGGGATGAAGCGGGCCGACTGTAAGCAGTAAATCTACAGATCTGAGATAGAGGCGCGTCTTTTCTCTTTTCTCCTGGATCCAGAAATGACAGGGTTGCACTTTAATGTTATTGTTGATGGAATTTTGGATTCACATGTACCTTAAAGTTCCCATGATGTATTTTGAGAGCCATGGTTTGATTCCATATGTTGGCGTATTGCGTTTTGTTGCAGGAAGACAGTCCTACAGCTTATTGAAGTACTTGTCGGATTTACGCAATAGCCAAAACCATTTGAGAGATGCACACAATCTTGACCAGAGCTTAGCAAACTAGCTAAGCATGAGATGAGAGAAGAGGTTAATGAGAGGCTTTTTCTGCTGTGGAGGATTTCTCACCACCGCTTTCACACACACACACACGCACACCTGTTAACTTTAACAAGGACCCACAATTCATTTTCAGTTGTAAGCTGCTCATTAAAATGAGATTTCTTACTCTTACTGATGGGGAAACCCTGGTGGTGTGTAAAGACAGATTCGCGTTATCGATCAGTCGGAGGTAGCGTTCCAGCAGTGAACAGCTCCACACTGGACCCGCCAGCCAATTTTACTTCGTACGGGGAAGATGCACAACTGAAAACCCATAGAGGAAGCATGATGGCTGCTAACAAGCTGCTACTGTAGACCAAGGCGGGACATGTATGTTCTTGAGTATTTAATTGGACAAGCCCAAGTCAAGTCAAGTGGCTTTTATTATATTATATATTTTTGTATTTCAACCATATACAGCTTGAAGAGTACACAGTGAAACGAACCAACGTTCCTCCAGGACCACAGTGCTACATAAAACACCACACTAACCACATGAGACGACACAGAACTAAATCAAACCTACACATTCTACATAACGTGCTAACGTGTGCAAACAACGTGACAGTACAGTAACTACTAAAACAGGACAGTGGGCACAGTAAGTGAGAGTTTAGTGCCGACCAGTACTGTACACAGTTCTAGTGTGGAAGTGTCCGATATAACAGGCAGTGCAAAAGAATAATACTATAATAAAATTTAAAAAATGTGAATATGAACATAACCTACTATGACATAGTATTCAGCAGATTAGCTTATGCCGTACCATTTGTGTCATCATCACAGCAAACCAGCGACTCCATTTCCTAGAATGCACCACCAACTACAAACATGGCCAAACTCCTCGGCATTCTAATCACACACACCTGTTGCCAATCCCGCACACACTCACACCACACTATATTCGTGACTATATTCGTATTTGTGAAGTATATGCTCAGTTGACTAGATCTGTCTATACCAAGCCGTGTTATCGTGTTTGTTTTCCTGGTTTGACTTTGCTCTCGTTTATTACCTCGTTTCTCTGCCTAGCCTTGTTTAGACTGTTTGCCTGATCGCCTGACCTCTGCCTGTTTATAGTTGTGGATTTTTGCATTCCCCTTTGGACTTGTTGTTTTTCAGAATATTTCACTTCAAGTCCATCCAATTAAAATATATATATATATATATATATATATATATATTATGTTGGCACAATTATATTTTTGTCTACTACACAGATTTCAAACATTTAATCATACACCTTCATACACCATATAAAAAGGTTTTTAAGCTCATGAGATGCATTTCTGTCAAGTGTCTCTAAACTTTAGAACAGTAGTGTATTTTCTATAAGTACATTAGCAGCACAAATACAGTAGTCAGTAGAGTAGTCTCCTTGCAAAAATTGCAAGCAGAGTGGCATGGTGTTCAGTTCAGTGTGTGTGTGTGTGTGTGTGTGTCCGTCAGTCAGTCCGGTCACTGAGTACCGAGGAGTCTGATGGCTTGGGGAAGAAGCAGGTACACAGTCTGGCCGTGAGAGCCCGAATGCTTCGGTACCTTTTTCCAGACCGCAGGATGGTGAAGAGTTTGTATGAGGGGGGTGTGGAGTCATCCACAGTGCTGGTGGCCTTGCGGATGCAGCATGTAATGTAAATGTCTATGGTGGAAGGAAGAGAGACCCCAATGATCATCTCAGCTGTCCTCACTATCCACTGCAGAGTCTTGCGATAAGATAAGGTGCGAAGACGCAAGAGTGGTACAGCGTGAATACTCAATAATATTAAATGAGAGTATCTCCAAAACAATTTGTATATTCTAGATACATTTGATCTTGATATATATTTTTATTTCCCTAGATACATACTTGTATTTGTTTCCATAATGCTATGGGACAGGTACAAAAAATTTAATCAAGGGGAAGTTTAAGATCAATTGACTGTATTGTAGGGTTTGGTTTGAGGGGTAGCTCTATAATCATCACTGTATCGCTGTGTAGTGTGTAACCGAGTAGAATAGAATACATGTGCAATGTTTTTGGTCTGCAAGGTTTCTTACCATCTAGATGGAAAATAGGTCTCTGTGTTCAAATTGATTGTGTGTGTGTCCATGTGGAATAGAACGAGGTACAGTCTCATTTACAACACGATGCATTAGCCTGCTTGCAGTGCCTCTAAACTTTATATCTGTTCATTAGCTGTATCATTGCAGTGCTTCCTAAATGGGCTTCAATTGGATTACTCCTAATCTGTATAGAGCAAGATTAATGTGAATGCGAGCAATATCACATCGAATCTGAAACCATAATGCGAGCAAATGCATAAAAATGGATTATTTGAACTTATTGGATTCGATTGATAGCCTCATTAACTAGTTTCTATGTGGCAGGCAATAGCTTCTTCCAACCCATATCAACCTAATCAGATTCATTTAGTCATACTGTGTGCTAGAATTAGATAGATCTATTCCTTATCACTTTATCGTCGGCTTCAAATCTCATTTGTAGCTGTTATAATTGTCAGTGTCGCCCTAAATGTATGAAACATTTTTACGATTAAATCTTTTCTTGGAAATTAATTTGTGCATGCCGGTTGGTCAACGTGTGGTAGACTGGTTTTGGAAAAACAAGGATGTTGAAGATTTCGCTGGAAAATCAGAATTAGTACTGAACCCGCTGAACCGCTAATAGGCTCTTTATATTTTATTAATCTAAAAACTCTTGCTTATCACAGTCTAATATGCAGATGTCTCCTGTTATTACACAGGATTACCAAGGAAAGGGGGTTTACGGTGTTGGAGTTTAAATTTGCATATTATGCATGTAATTTTGTGGCCTTATGCCTTTCTTCAGTGTTTTTTTTTTTTTTTGTAAGATGAACTGTATTACAGAAACAAAGATATATGGTCTTTACAAAAAAAGAAGCTTTGAGACCTTTCCTGGCTCCATTAAATAGTATTATTGGAAGAGGGAGACAGCGTGTGTTATTACTTAGTGGTGCACTTTTATATTGAATCAAATCTTTCTCACAGAAGACATTTCATTTTTTTGTTGCTATAGAGAAGCAATAAAAGCTTGCAATCTATTATATTTTCTGCTAGTGTAGGAACATTGTTGAACTATTTGACCTGGGATGTGTTTTGAGGAGGTATGCCTGTGATGGATGGCGTGGTGGTCCAGTGGTTAGCATTGCCTCCTCACAGATCCAGTGTTCTGCTTTTGATTCTGAGCTCAGGTTACTATCTCTGTACAGAGCCGTACGTTCTCTATGTGATTGTGTTGGAGTTTTCTGTGTCTAAAAATGGTGGATTGTTTGAAAGAGAGAGCGAGAGAGAGAGAGAGATAGAGAGAGAGAGAGTGATGCTGTACAAGGGAATCAAGTCTTAACCAGGAAGTATTCTTCTTTCCTTCTATCAAGTGTTGTGGAACCACTACGACCCTGACCATGATAAAGTGTTTACTGCAGATTTAATGAATGTGATGGTTAAATTATCTGGCTCTTGATATCTTAAAGCAGTTGGCTGCTGGCTCTCTAAGGCGACCTTAAATGAACTTTTCAGTCTGGTATTTTTTGTGGTTTTATGCCATGTTTGATGCGTTCTTAAGTAGTCCTGACCAGCTTTCACGTTGTAAAGAACATGGCATAAGACCTTAGCATTGCCGTCTATCCCCTGTGATCTACAGTCAGTCTACCAAGCTTTGTATTCACGATTATTACAGTGCAGAATACTGCTTTGTCATGTGCTTTGTGCTTTTATGACTCGGGTAATCTGGTCTAATTCAATTTCCTGCGTTGTCCCCCAAACCCCCCCCCCCAGTATTATATTTGAAGTGGTGCATATTCAGATTAAAATGTACTTCAGGTCACCTTAACATGAATATATTTGTTTTAAAACATGCGGTTGGGCAGGGTGAGATTCAAATGTATATTTAAAATATGCATACCAACTGGGCTAAGACAATGGCAACAGCCAGAACAAGACATCTAAGTGTAGGCTTGAAAATGGAGATTTATAATTAGCTAATTACCTGTGATATTTCAGCCGACCTTGAGTGGTAGATTTTAAGAGAAATAATAAAATATGGCACCATGATGAAAGGGAAGTGAATTGCAGGTGCAGGAGACAGATGCCAAAGCGATCAACTGAATTGCAGCTTATTTATTATGAGAATGGAGACTTCTTTTTTTCTTTTTTTTTTTCTTTCTTGGAAGGGGTAGCGGGTGGAGGCTGGATCCCTACAGCGCAAAAGGCAAAGGCACGAAGTTTATCAACATTGCAAGACCCTATGGTGGCCATTATCAACAGTAAACACACACAGTCATACTTCATGGTGGAAACTAAGTAGTGTCCTTTCAAGGTTTTGCGTAGGAATGTCAGGATGGGGATGGATGTGTACAAACAGGCTGAGTGAGGGACGGTTTTGTCAGGGAAATCACGTCTCTTAGTGAGTGCTACATAGTGCAATAAAGAGCGAAAGAGAATTCACAGAGGAAAATGGAAAAGAGAGAAATTCTGTACACGCAGCAGTAGCAGGGTTGAAAGGAAAGCCAGACGCCCGCTGCCACCCCCCATCACTCCGAAACAATGGCTTTGAACTTTTAAGTGCAGCACAAGTGGCCTCTTTTCCCCTCAAAGAGACAGATATTGCTCTGATAACAGCCTCTGTCTGTAGGGCCTGATTGACGTCGCTGTCAGCACAGGCTTAATTTGACCTTTCACAAGCCCCTCCATGGATGGGCCATCTAACGCAATGAGTACCCTTACAAAGCGTGTGTGTGTGTGTGTGTGTGTGTGTGTGTGTGTGTGTGTGTGTGTGTGTGAAAGAGAAAGCGATAAAGTACCTGAAATAATATAGCTATACCTGAGAGAATTTAGTCATATTGATGTTTGTACATCTTTTCACTCATAATGTCTGCATTGCTATATATATGTGTATATATGTGTGTATGTGTAAGTAAATATATATATATATATATATATATAATGTGTGTGTGTGTGTGTGTGTATTTATACATATTATACACACACTCTTTTAGTATAAATGTAAAATATCCTATAAAGAAATATGGTGATAGAGGAAACTTTCATATACAGTATATTCATATTGTTAGCAATACTAGGCAGTGTGATTACTTTGACTCTGTCACCTAACTGACATGAAGGAATGTTCCAAATTATACTGTCATATTTTTAATGCATAACCAATCATAATAATATTTATACATATTATCTGTCTAGCCCAGTAGGAAAATATCCTTTATTAGGTAGAGTGAAAACATTTTAGCCATTTATATTCACTGTCATGATGAATATAATTTAACCTTGAATCAGCTTTTAAATTATAATTTCTGTAAAATGTTGGTAAGCTGGACTTCATTGTATAAGTAAGTTATAGTAGCTGGAGAATATTGTTGGTGTACTATTCCATTCTGGTGTGCTTCACTAACCGTACCCTCCTGAGGTCAATGTTACTTCCATACTGAGCCATGTCCTCTGTATTCTAGTTATTCATCTCATGGGAGAGAACTAATTACCATGACAGATTTGTACTAAAGATGTGATTTGGGGTTATTAAATTGATGATAGAACTGTGCCCTGGAACTGTGCCCTGTAATCAAAGCTGTTTCTGTGGTTGAGCGCAGTTATATTTATATGATTATATGACTCAGGATGAAGCTTAGCACATTGTTTAAACTGACCTCTTGGGTTTGGTTTTTTTTTTGTTAAATACAGTAATGTGTTGAACACTTAGTTAACTAATGAAATACCACTGTTTTTCTGGCAGTTTATTAGCAATATATACAGTACTGTGATTCACGTCATCTGTCAGGGAAATGTTTTTTAGTATCTCATGATATTTTTGTCATATACCCGACCCATATTGTCATGTTTTTTGTTTTTTTGTTTATATATATATATATATATATATATATATATATATATATATATATATATATATATATATATATATATATATATATATATAAAATCTTAAAAGTAGCCCTTTTTTGATGTACTAAGAGAAAGTAAAAGTTTCAGGAGGCAAAGTAGACCAAAAGGAATCTAAGTGAATTTGAAACGAGCTCACAAAACACAAACAGCCACACATATGTCCGGAATCTAAGCAAAGTGATCCACTTTGAAAATTCAACCAAGCCTCATGTAAGTTATGCTGATGTAATATTTCATGTGATGTACAATTTTAGTGCCGCTTGGATCAGTGACTACATCTTTGAGCTCAACAAGTGTGTGGTTACTGTCAAATGTTAGTGACTTTTTATGTGTAATGTTTTAGACAGTGTTTGTGTGACTGAGTGTGAATTTGTTTCTCAGTCAGTGAAATGATAGTCATGTTGACTTGTAAATGTCAGCCTCCACAAACATATGAAGCTTCATACTTGGCCGGTATTGAAAAGTATGGCTTGTGTGAGCTGTTACTGTAAGTATGGAGTTTTATATCTAATGTATTCTGCCCCACTTCCTCTCTTTAAAGGCTCCTCCCAAACCTATAGCCTTGGAGCCATGTTCGGGAGGCAAAGCTGCAGTTCTGACAGTGCTCTTGTGCCTCCCAAGAGGACCATCAGGGTTTCCACCTCCTGGACAGTCAGGTATGCATTTGATTAAAAATACAAAATTTATATATATATATATATATATATATATATATATAAAAGAACACCAAAAAGATATTTAATATGGAGTACATTATTTTAGCACTGAGAACGATATTATAATATATGCATTACAAGATGCCTTCATATGTGCTTATTTAATCCATATTTAAGCATATTAAAGTGTTATATACAATCAAACTCTGGCGCACATAAATGCAATGAATGCTGACAAATATTTGGTTCCATCATAGACCACATTATAGGATTTTGAACATAGCATTGTGATGTACCATGTTTGTCCAACCGTGCTCTAAACACATTTGACAACACACATTTCTCACACTGTGAAACACAAACATATCGTGTAGAATATTTGAAAGCACTTCTGACACTAGGGAGCCAATTTTATGTGTGAAAGTGCCAGTAGATGCTTTCAGAATTTCAGAAACAGTACATTCTGTCTGCCTCTGCTGGGAAGCAAAAATTTCATAGAAGCTAAAATGGTCATTTTGTGAACATGTAGCGGGACAAAAGCAAAACGTGTCCCTGAAAATGCAAATAAAGATAACTACAGAATCAAGCTTTTTCACTGAACATCCCAGGAGAATTAGATAATAATAATTAAAAAAAAACTATCAACAAAGCTAGACTTCATGACAAAGACTCTATTGAGAAAGCCATATGAAATCTGCTTTGGAATTTGCATTTGAAAGCTGGAGACTCAGCTGGAAACAATAAATCGAATAAGAAGAAATGTTAACTTTTTGGCCTTAGGATTAAGCGCTACATTTGACAGAAGCTGGAAAGACGCCACAGTGAAGCATGATGGTGGTAGGATCATGTACTGATTGAGGAGAAACTTGTCAGGGTTGAAGACACTATGGTTATAACCAAATAAAGGACAATCCTTATAGAAAACTGCACAGTATCCAGTAAAATGTCCAGATCATGAAACAGCAATGCAGACAAACTGCACGGTGTTGATGACAGGATGTGAACCATAATGTTTGAATAGTTGTGAAATGTTTTGCCCGCATTAATCATGGTGCCACACTTTTACTGCTAGACATGTCTCAGTGCTTTTAGTGTGTGGCTGTGAAACCTGCTTTGAGTAACACATTCAGCGCTTTTCCTCCCAATGTGCACCCTTGTGATACTGACGGAGACTTGAAGGTGCTAAAAGCATGGTGAACACCTCACTGCCTCTCAGCGCTAACACTCAGACCTGTTTTTTATTTTTTTAATTATTATTATTTTTTTATCAGCAACAGATTGGCAACAATTGAGTCACAAATACTGTCTAAAAACAGCATGTGCCCACTTCATGTTCCTGTGAAATACGAAGGGACCTGCCGTAATATTGTCTCATTTTGCCATCAGTTTGCAGTTTTCTTTTTCTTCCGGGTTAAATTGTTTATCCTTGCTGATTGGATTTATGTTTTGATCGTTTAATGTATTTGCTTGCTAATAATGAGACATTCAGCTGAATTATTGTGAAATAGCAGACAGAATTAAATGTGGTCTAAAATAGGACCCGGTTGTCAGAATTTTAGCAAGTGTAGACATATCTTACTGCAGATACACTTCAAATGGGTTATCATGTGAATGTCTACGGTGTGCATATTGCTACATAAGATCGTTCAGAGACTAGAAACCTGAGCTCAGACAGGATGTCAGCCCATTATATCCATGATGGTGGTTTGGTGTAGCGATGGCTGTATCCACTTACACCATAGTGACTCACCTCATGTCACTGGTCTTTGGTAGAGCATGTCTACAATGCTTTGTGGCTAATTCTTGCATGTAAATCGACACGTATGGTAACTGCTTGTCTCCTTCCTCGTGTTTCTCCCAAGTGTATAACATTCTATACAGTGGAGTTGGTGAATAAAGGGATGTGTTTTGTTCCTTTCTTAGAATCTTTTCTCATGTGCACAGCCTTTTCTTCCATTTTACATCATGCTTTTGTTGTTAGAAGACTGTTAATAACAACAGTACTTTACATTTTTCTGGTGGAGTCAATCTGCTATCATATTATTCATATTATTTACATAATATTGGAGATTAATTATGAATGCTTTTAAGACAGTTTGAAGGTTGTGATGTGTTGTGCAGCCTTGCTGACCTTTAGATCAAGATGATAAAAAAAAAACGCCTTAAGTTACAACTATTCCGTCTTAGGTGTTGGAAGGTCTTGGATAGTTGTCTAGATGTTCTAGTTTATCTAGACTATATGTAAAATATTTCATGAAAAAAAAGAAGAATGCACTGAAATCAAGCTGCATCATGTTGCATCAAGCTGCATTATTAAGCTGTTCTATGCTTGCACAAATCATGTTAATCCCTGAACTAGATGCAGTGCTGTTGCTGTGGAAGTCAAATGTTCCATCCTTGCTTGCAGTTATGGGTTTCAAAAAGATTTTAAAACACCAAAATATACAGTAAATGTTGTTTGGGTTTATTTTATTAAAAACATTTTTTTACACAAAATCCTTGAAATTTTCTCTTTGGATGCTATTTTGAATGCCTGCTTTAATAAACGTATCTGCTGCAAGTAATGGTGCTGGCAGAGTGATGGTGTGTGCCAGAGAAAAGCCCTATCCCTCCCTCTCACAGCTGGCCTGTCAATCAACATGCTGCTTTATGAAACCTCAGCTCAGCTTCCTCATCACAAATTGAGTGATCTGGACAAACCTCCTGTTTCAGAGCATCTCTTCTAATAGTCCTAGTTGACAAGCATACCAACTCCAAATGGATAATAGCAACAGCTTTTACAGCAGAAGAATGAGCTTTTCATATTGAAGGCTGGCTGTTTCATGTCGTGGTTTGTCATTATAGCTAGTGCTCAGCAAAATATCTTTTTCCTGTCAGTTGAAAGAGACCCATTTGAGTTTGCGATGTGTGCTTTTTAAAGGTTTGAAGCTGTAGAGCTGCATGGGTGTAGATTTCAGCAGTCATCACCTACTCGCAGTCATCACAGAGCACAGTGCAGTCATGTTGGCTGTCATCACGATGCAGCTGCACATCTCCCACTACCTGCCATGTGTATATAGCACTGTTTTATTCAGATGTGTGATCTGCTTGCAGCTTTATTAGATCACTAACTTCTGTGTTGTACTCACACACAGTTCAGTCAGCATCATATGACTCCAGGAATTTAATTTTGGCTCAGTATAGCTTACTGATCAAGCAGCATGGTTATCATCATGTGGGGCGTGTTGATAGCAATATAGATAAGCAGGTGAGTCGGTGACTCTTGGCAACCTTATGTACTCTTAGCACCTAAAAAGCTCATTAGTCATACCAGTGCCACTAAAACTAATATTAATGACCTAAAAAAAAAAAATAGACCGGATTGCTGTCCCTGTCAGAGCAACACACAGCTTCTGTGGAAACGCATCCATGATTTTTAAGCTTTTTGGACTAAGGTAAATATCAGCAATATTAAAAGCAAACATTGACACACATCTGATATTTGCATCATGTCTAATTATATGTAACGATTTACTAGGCTGTAGCTGTAAGGACAAGCACCAAGTCAGTGCTGCTGGGTCCATTTCTCCAACATTCATAGCAGGGGAATTGTTCAAAGACAACTAAAAAATCACCTTGCAGCATGTATGGACTTCAGCCTTCGAGGACCTGATTTGTGCAATCATGCTTTAAAAAAAATACAAACAATTTTAATCCTGACTAGCTCTGTGTTTTCAACTTACCAGGCAACTAAAAATGAGTTTTGGTCCCATAAACAAACAAACAAACAAAAAAAACGATTTTGATTTCCTGAGTGTCACGATACTGGATGCAAGTGTGGATTTAATTGAACAAAACAAAAGTGCAAACTCAAATGATTAAACACATGAATCAGGTGGAATCAGTCATGTGACGTAGCAGTGCTATGAGATTTTTGTGAATCACAACATAAACACTAAACTAGACACTGTTATGGCTTCTTGGCTTATGTTGACATTTCCTCTACTCTAGTTCAGCCATGATGCCTAATAAATCAAATAAATTAAAGCAGGCTGGAATGGCAGTCTTGGAGTCAGTTTGTTCTTGGATGTAAATCCTGGTCGCCTGGAGCAGCCATGGCTTCAGCTTGGCAAGCTAAATTCAATTCATTTGGCCAGCTATTTCTGAAGTAATGAATTGTTCCCTCAGATAATTGTATTTCTTAAATAGCAGGGAGGGAGCTGAACCAGGTCAAGGCTATTTTGTTTTGGGGATGATTTGTGAGAGGGATCTGTGAAAAATGGTCTAGGGACTGTGCTATGGCTCTTTCCACAGCCTCCTTAAAACTGAATGCAGGCATGAACGCAGCAGTAGGGCACACTGGGCTCTGAGCCAAGCTCTCTACACACCAGAGATGTGTGAGGGATACCCCACAAAGCACAAAAACCACAGTGGATGATAAAAAAAAAGAGAGAGATTTACTTGATGGAATTGTTGCTTTGTTTTAATGTTGGATCTATCATTGGGGAAATTCTGTTCCTAGCACTTTCACTGAACTGTCTCAGTGAAAATCGTTTACACGAACAGCCAAAACACAGAGTGTTTACACTGAGTTTAAGGGCCTGAAAACTCAAACTTTTGAAAGTTTTTGAAAACGATGCCGTTATCGTCTCAATGTAAGCGTACATAAACAAGAATCTGTGAAACAATAACCTCATGCGTATTACGTGTTCAGTCTTGCATGTATGCGCGTGCGCGACGTTCAAAACTACAATGGCGGAGTACAGTACTGTGTTTGTGCTGCTCACGATTTTGAGTTTATTGACGCTTCTCCAGCAAAGTGTAGATTTACTGCATCACTATTACGACCAGTGAGATGCATTTCTTACATACGCCACATTATTAACCCACCTACACCGACGAAGGGTTTTCAAAATCTTATTATGTTTGTAATTGTCTGTTTCGGAGTATATCTGTATCCTTTTATTGTTAATAAAATATAGAAAGCGGACTGACTGCCAGTGTCTCACTATTTGATTTTTATTTGCCCATTTTGTTCCATTTTGGTACAATGATGGTTAATTATTAGGACTTAAAGATTTAGATTTTTTTCAGTATTTAAAAATGAACGAGCTTTGTTAACAGAATTCTGACCTGGAGCCCAAGAAAAGTTAAAAGATAGGTTTAAGACAGAAAAAGCCATTTCTACAATGAAAAAAACTTTATGCACTTTTTATGTACATTAAATGATATAGTAGGGACATCTCAGCATTTATTAACTAAGAAAAATAAGACAAATTTATACTTGGCAAGCATGAGTTTTCACCATTTCTTATGACAATTAATAATTTTCCAAGTCTAACTATTGAGATCCTAAGTAACTGGAGATTTTTTTTTGTACTCCACGTAGAGCATAATCAGTTTTAATTGTTTAGGAAATGTAAACATTGTGCTTTTTATCCAGAAAAACCACAGCTCCCCCGTTTACTTGTATTTGTTAATAGGGCAGTCTTGCCCAGATAAATATTGCGGTCATGTTGACGGGAATGCTTCTGTGCACAGACATGTAATGTTTCTGTACAAAGTGACATCACCACCTACTGGTATGGCATACATAATACAGCGTTTTTAGTCTTTTTCGTAGATCCGTGTGAAAGGGGATTGTTTTAACAACGTTATCGTTTGTACACAAAGCTTTTCAAAAACGCGAAGGACATTTTTTTTCTATTTTTAGTACATCGTTGTCATGTAAATGTACCCTCAGATTTGGTTTCTTTCACCAATCTAGAGAGTCTGAAGCGTAATTATTATCAAAAAGATGTCTTTCTGAGACACAATTTGTCTGTAACCTGGCAGTCGCTGTGCGTGGTTTGTCTAGGTTAAATGGCTGCAACACTTTCTGCGTTTACATGGATAGCAGTAATCTAATTATTGACCTTATTTTGAATAAGACAGTATTGTAATTAAGGTTTTTATGAGTTGTTTTTAGAATACTCCTTTCATGTTCCCGTTTTACCTGTTATAGAACATATATCGATTAACGGCTCGTTATGGTACCGTATACAGTTTTGGGTGGCTTTATTTTTAATTTTACGAAAGCTTCAAGTGCAGTTAATTATTTGTCATGCTATACATACAAATAGACGACTGCTTGAAGCCGTGGGCCGCATCCCAAACTGCATACTTAGCTACTTTATAGCAGCCGAAATACATGTATTTCACCCACTGTATAGTAGGTAAGTACGCAGTTTCTGACACAGCCATACTCTCTTGTTTGCCATCAAACGGTTGAGCGCTGCCGTGTGTGATCGTGTCCTGTCGGAAAATGTGGTGAAAACTCTCACACAATGTTAATAGTGTGATTAAGGTGTGTACATGTCTGTAATGCACATCGATTATGCACATAATTGGATTAAGGTCATCAGAAATTGCTGTTTACATGCTAGTTTTTTAATCAGAGTATTGTCTTAATCGGGTTAATATTGGATTATTGTTGTCCATGTAAACGTACTGTCTTAGACATACTTTTCAAGAAAAAAAAACATGTTTTTCATATATCTTGCTGATTTCTAAATTAGGCTTGAATCATTTGTCTGATCTCACAAGTTCGCAGCATCGTTATAAAGTTTGATTAACAGATAAAAAGACCACTGTAAGACCTGTGCCACGGTGGTGCAAAAAGTACTTGCAAAAAATGCTCAGACCCTGGAGACCGCTGCTTGCTTTAGTGCATTTTGAGTGAGCAGATTTGGAACTTGTGTCTAAAAAGCACGAACAATTTGAATTGCAATTCCCAATACTTAGACATTATTTACAGAATCTCTGCTTACAATATAGCATACAGTATACAGTATAGTACATTATAACCTTGTTTGAAATGTTCATTTTCTTTCATGTTATGGTAATAATTATGTGCGGTCATTTGCTTGGTATGATTGGATTCCAGCAGCTATGTAAGCATGTCTTCTCTTTCTGCTCTCTGTGTGTATTTTTTTGTACAGGTATTGCTATAGCTAGTGCCCTGATCGACACCTCCCAGCAGAAGCCTATGGAGTTTAAAGAGAAGAATCCAGGCTTAAAGAACCGCAAAGCTCTGCCTACAGCTCACCAGGGCACATGTGTGTGAGGCGCATGCCCTCTGCAGCTGCCATCTTACCTGGACTATCCTTTTCCAAAGAGCTGTGCTTTGTTCCAGTGCTGCGGGTCACCGGCAACATCTTTATCCACAGAGGGGCCAGCGGTGACGGGGTTTTGCTAGGTAGCAGAGTGCTTTGCCCTCCTCTTCTTTAACACTACACCTGTATCAAACTCCTCCTGCACTCCAGCACATGGATCTAGCACATTTCACTATTCCTTCAGCTGATCAGCTGTATTTCACTAGAAGTCTTGTCTGACAAAGCCTTTTCTAAAGTCTCTAAATTCAGTCCTGTTCGAGTTTTAAGGCTCTAGTTGTGAGTGACCACCTTAACCAGCTTCATGGTCCACTGTATTCTGTAAAAAGGTGAAAAAAAAACAACTTATAATAATTTAAAAAATAATGACTCCACCCACTTACAGCAGTCAGACTGCCGTGCCTCTCATCTGGTTCGTACTTTATTAGTCAATGAGAACAGAGGAAATGTGTGATATACACTGCTTACCCAGAGAGCCTTTCACAGGTGACATTATAGACTTTTGATGGTATTGTATATGGGTGTAAACGCCTGTTTCTTTGCTTGCCAAGTAGACTCCGTGTTTGCTTAAAAAAAAAAAAAAAAAAAAAAAAGCTTCTTATTTACCATTAAACGCATTTGTAGCCAATTCGGGCTTTTGTATTTCAAATCCAACAAGTTCTGTCATACGTAGCACAGAAGAGCGGTTAGGTTTGTTTAAGCTAATGAAGTTTTGCTGCTGGTTATATATAAGGTCTGGGAGAAACTGATCATGTTTGACTAAAATAACATATACTATCAAAGTTTCTATGTTTCATCTGTCTGCTATTCTTGCAAAGCTTTTGCATGACACACACTAGATGCTTTAAAAGTTGTTAAATCAGAAGATGAGTCTTTATTGAGTTAGCATATAAAACAATGGTTGCGAGAACACAGCCAGGCGTCACCTGCCCGTCATGGAAACAGACACTGACGGGATGGACTCACTAGAATGAGACGTAAAACAGGGACTCAATTGTATAGTATTCTTATTATATAACGTAAAAGAACAGGCGACACGGGAAGCGTTTGTCTTCATTTGTTTCGAGTTTTTTTTTTCTTTCTTTTTTTTTTTTTTTTCCTCCCCAGAATGGCATGGTACTGATCGCAAACATGATCGTGTTGTGGCCTTGTGGTAAACATTTCTTTGTAATGGATTGTTGGTCTCTTACGTTTCACATATTGTGAATGCAGCAGATGGACTCTGGTTAAGGACGTTGTTGAGCCACTCGAGGCTCGCAGTGAAGGAATTTAACTCCACATGCTTCATCCAGCTCTTGCAGGAATGCCACCAGGACAGGCTTTTCCACAGCCCATGCACTTTCTCCCTCCAGCAGAAAGAGAGCCATTAGCAATATTACCAATACAGGACCTGAGGAAGAACACGTGAGGAAGTGTATAGCGTTCTTCCCCTCATATGTTTGTGTAACACACAAACATGTCAAATGTGAATCACTTGCTTCTTCATCTAGGTATTCTAATGGTTCTGTTCCCATTCGGTTTCATTCTTTTTTTCTTTCAGTTTTTAATAAAGAACATTTAAAGGTCACACATTTCTTTTAGGTCAATCCTTTATACAATACCCATTGCAGTGGTGGTGGTGATGGTGAAGATGACGATAATAATAAACCATGTCTTTTACAATGTTTGTGAAAAAGAAATGTTAGTTTTGTTTTGATAACTGATTCTTGTGTAATACCTCTGTTTTGTACTTTAGTCGTTGAAGTCCTGTATCTAGCTTTATTAACCAGTTTTTTCTTATCGTGCGTACAGTTGCAGTTTATTGCAGCTGTTCGAGGAGACTACTTTGGGCATTTGTAGTTACTTTCGAAAGTCTTCTGTGAATATGAATTCTATTTTCATCAGTTTTTGTTTTTTTTATTTTAAGCCTGCTTTTGAATGCGAGTAGTTGTATGCAGTAGGAGCACAATGTACAGTCCCATTACGCAGGAATCTCACTGTAAAGTGTCACAAAATGTGGAAATTGAATGAAACACTCATTCTACAGTGCATATCATTCATTTTCAGTGTATTTTAAAGATGGACTGAAAAATAAAACAATTGATTCATAGGGCCACTGATGTTTTGCACTCTTTGGGCTAACATGGAAATCTGTTTTTAGGTATCTTTTAATATTCAGTTAATGACGATAAACATCATTTAATAGCCCCACTTACAGTTTAAACCTAAACACTATTGCCAGGTCTGTAATTATCCCACAGGGCTGAATTACTTTGAACTGCTGTAGTGGGATTTATTTTATTTTTTATTTATTCAGTTTTTATTTATATTATATATATATATATATATATATATATATATATATATATATATATATATATATATATATATATATATATATATATTAGGAAACAGTAAATGGATTAATAATGTGATTATGATTAAAATGTGGTTTATTGAGCTCCTGACTTGCACAAGAGGAAAGCGTTCACTCTGTTGTCAGGGGATCCACAAATCCTGATGCTGCCACAGACGAACAGTGGCCAGAACGCGGGAGTCACATTAGCTGTGCTCTCTGACTGACTGAGATGGATTGCATTCTCTCTCTCTCCCCCCCCGTCCATCACAGTGACACTGGCCCATCACGGGTGTCTGTGAGCTTACGTATGTGGAGTAAGGTAGGTATCACTTTCCTCAGAGTTTGTTACTTGGTTGCAGTACTACTTCATATATTTCAGTAATTTCTGCAGTGGTCATCATGTACACTCACTGAGCACTTTATTAGGAACACTATATTAATACTGGGTAGGGACACTCCCCCTTTGTTCTCAAAATAGCTTCATTTCTTTGTGGCATGGACTCTACAAGATGTTGGAGACATTCCTTTGAATTTCTGGCCCATGTCGACATGATTCATTCAATTCCTGTAGTCACATGCACTTTAATACTGTGTATCTCCCTTCTAACACATGCCAAAGGTGTTCTGTTGGATTCAGGTGAAGATCACTGAACTCATTGTCATTTCATGAAACCAGTTTGAGATGATTTTCCTTTGCGACATGGTGCATTATCATGCTGGAAGTAGCCTTTAGGAGATGAGTAAATTTTGGCCATGAAGGGATGCTCATGGTCAGCAACAACATTCAAATAGGCTGCAGCATTCAAGCAATGATTGATTGGTATTAACGGGCCCAAAGCGTGCCAAAAAATCTTTCCCCAGACCATTACACCTCCACCAGCCAGGACTGTTGACACAAGGCAGGTTGGGTCTGTGGATTCATGATGTTGGCAAGAAATTCTGACCCTACCATCTGTGTGACTAAGTAGAAAAGGAGATTGTTTTTCCAGTCTTCGGCTGCCCAGTTCTGTTGAGCCTGTTCTCACTGCTGCCTCAGCTTTCTGTTCTTGGCTGACCGAAGTGGAACCCAACGTGGTCTGCTTTTGTAGCCCATCAGCCTCGAGGTTTAAGGTTTCATGTTGTGCACTGAGATGCTTTTCTGCTCACCACAATTGTACAGTTGTTATCTGAGTTACCCTAGCCTTTCTGTCAGCACAAAGCAGTCTGGCCGTTCTCTGTCAAATTCTCACATCAACAAGGCGTTTCCATCCACAAAACTGCTGCTTACTGGATGTTTTTCTTTATTGCACATTACATTCTGAGTAAACTTTACAGACTGTTGTGTGTGAAAGTCCCAAGACATTAGCAATTATAGAAATGTATCAAATCAGCCCATCTGGCACCAACAATCACTCCACAGTTATAATCACAGAGATCACATTTTTTCTGATGGTTTCTCCATTCTGATTACCCGAAGCTGCTGGCCAATATCTTTTATGCATTGTCCTGTTGCCACATGATTGGCTGCTTAGATAATTGCATGAATAAGTAGGTACACAGATGTTCTTAATAAAGTGGTCAAGAAGTGAATATGATCTGGAAGGTCATATTTATTTATTTATTTTATTCAGATCTGGCAACTCTTGAGACTAAACAATTTTCTTATGGTATTGGTTTGCTATTCCAAAAAAGAAAAGTCCTTAACATGACAGCTCAGCGTTCATTATTTGTAGTAGGAATGAGTACATAAATGTGTGTCTTTTGGGTTTTTTGGGTTTTTTTTTTTTTTACACAGAATGTGAGTATACTTGATTTCCAGGACATTCTGTTTCTCCCTTAATTACTCAGACCCGTGTGCCTCGCTGCATGTATGTCACTAGTCTCTAATTAGACAGAGTTTCTGCTCAGGTGTAAACATTGCCCAAAGTGACGGAGACAGAGTGAGCTGTCACTACTGACTAATGTCCATAAACACACACTAGGGAGTCGTGTGAATAACTCGACACGCATTTGTGGATGTGAGTGAGAGGATGTGTGTGAGGATGCATGCAGGCTGTCGCTAAAGAATGACAGAAACAACCTGAACACTGAGCTGTGTTTCACAGGCTTTGATTTAACTCAACAAGTCTCTGCAATATGCAGTGCACTGGACACACTTTAAATAAAGCTAGCATGTTTATCATATTTATAAATATAAAATGCTTAGCATCCAGTGTGTTTATCTAGTTTCTCTCTTTTAACTTCGCACTGGAGCTGAGAAGAAGAGGGTTTCTGTGCAAGTCCAGAAAGGTGCCTTTATACTTTAAAGGCACTGGGTTTTTTTTTCCTTTTGTAAAATATTTTATTTATTTATTTATTTATATTTTTTAAGATGTAGACACATGATATGTTAGAATACATTTTAAGTCCTATTTATTGATGAGCTGTGCATCTCTAATGCATATCACATTTTATGTTTTCCCTTTTCATGATACAGCGAATGACCTTTGAGTTAAGAAATTTTAACAGAGAACAGCAGGAAAGTAAAAAATAAAAAGTGTTCTGTTTTTTTTTTATTCCGGCCCCCCCCCGGAGTGTGAGTGTGTGCGAGAGGGAGAGTGTGCGTCTGTGAGAGAGTGTGCGTCTGTGAGAGAGTGTGCGTCTGTGAGAGAGTGTGCGTCTGTGAGAGAGTGTGCGAGAGAGAGAGTGTGTGTGTGTCAGAGTGTGTGTCTGAGAGTGTGCAAGAGAGAGAGAGTGTGCGAGAGAGAGAGAGAGAGTGTGCGAGAGAGAGAGTGTGCGAGAGAGAGAGAGAGAGAGAGAGTGTGTCTGTGAGTGCGAGTGTGTGTGTGTGTGTGAGAGAGTGTGCGAGAGAGAGAGAGAGAGAGTGTGTCTGTGAGAGAGTGTGTGTGTCTGTGAGTGTGTGTGTGTCTGTGAGAGTGTGTGTGTCTGAGAGAGTGAGAGTGTGTGTCTGAGAGAGTGAGAGTGTGTGTCTGAGAGAGTGTGCGAGAGAGAGTGTGTCTGTGAGAGAACGCACAAATTTCTCTGTGACTATTTGGTTGGAGCTCTTTTGATTCCACTGGTGATGCTCCTCTTCAGAATTCTCGGCTAACGGCTGCTGATGGAAACATTCGACGGTTTGCATTTTTTCTTGCCGACCGTCTTAAAATTCATAAAACATTTAAGATGGAAATGCATCGTCTTCTCAATGTCTCTCCTCACCTCTTTTTTTCAGGAAGGAGCATCAAACAGCATTTCCATGGAGATGAATCAGTCAGTGGCAGCATTAGAATTCACAGTGAGTGTGTGTTCCAGGTTGCTGTACGTCTCGGATGGATGTGTCAGCAGACGAGTGGAGTGAGGGATCCCTCTGCTCTCATAGCTGCAGGAGGAGCCCACTGTAAATCAAGGTGTCTGCTACTAACATTAAGAGATATTAATGAGTGTGTGGCTAACTGCTAATACAGAGGGTGAGACAGACTGACTGATGGCACGGTTATATCACTTATCTTTCGGGGCCAAAACCACATGAAGCAGTAAATATTTCTCTCTCTCGCTCTCCCCTATATCAGAAAGCAAGGCTTTTCTGTAAAGTGAATGTTTGAGCGATCTGAGGGTAACCTGTAGTGTGGTAAAGCTTATTTTATTATAGAGCACTTAACCCTCATGTTCTTTTCACTAGCAGTGAATCCCTTTGTCCCACCTGCCTTATACTGTAACAAATATTGAATCTGTTAGGAATGACACAACAGATAGCGCTGTTATACGAAAATAATCCACTCCTTTGTTGCGTGATGAGGCATGATGCGAAGCTTAGAGCCACTGTTATTACCTTAAAGTGGATTATTTTGCTATCCACAAAACCAAGCAGTCTGGAGTGTTATATATTGCTTATACCACAGCGATGTGCAATGTTGAATTTATTAATGAATGGCACATTGCACATTTTAATGGATTATAGAGGGTGTCCCAAAAGTTTTGATGCACCATTTTTAGCAAAATGTCTTCCAGCATTGTCATATATGGACGTCCACGAACATCCGCTGACGAAAGCACAACCGACGTGGTGCTGGCAAACATCGTCCCCTGTGTATGGAGATTTTCCGACACCCTGTAGTTAGAGTTCATGTCATGGAATGTCAGTGAGACAAGTTAGTTCCTGTTATCACTTAGGTTATAGCAATGATCGTCAACGCCGTGAATACTTTCCGGATGCACTGTAGTAGGTAAGTACGCGGTTCAAGCAGTCGTCTATTTGTATATGTAGAGCATGACAAATAATTAACTACACTGGAAGCATTCATAAAATTAAAAGTAAAAACACCCTACGCTGTATGGCACCATAATGAAGACGAACTGTATGAAATTCTGGAGGGAACATTGGACGGCGTGGCGTGGGGACGTAATGACGTGTGCCGTTAAACGGGAACATGAAAGGAATATCCTAAAAGAAACTCAAGTAAACACCTTAATCACAATCTTGTCTTATTCAGAATAAGGTCAATAGTTAGATTACTGCTGTCCATGTAAACCTAGTCAGTGTCCTTTTACATTAACTTCTGACCTGAAGACTTTTCTGTGCTGGGAAAGCACCATGACCGTTATAAAGCATGGACAACTCAGACTCATTTCGGGTTGAGAAATCATCTCCAAACCGTAAAACGTCCTTACATCAATGATTATCCATTTTTCTTTGTTAAACAAATTGAATTATTTTTCTTTCTTTTAATCTCTTTATTATGTTTGGATTATGTGGAGTGTTTCCTGTACAAGTCCCTGTGTATGAGCTGTTACAATAAAAAAAATAACGCATTAGAATGAGCACCTTAATATTCATCTATCGTTCGTGTTACGGTCAAAACTGGTGTCCGAGCTGTGCACCTTTTGACCAATCAGATTTGAGAATTCAAACACGCTGTGGTATAAAATGTTTTAAAATATATAATGGTACAATTTAGTTTGAAGGTCCTATATTGTGAAAAAAAAATGTTTGTGTGGTTTTCTCAGCTACATAAGCTCTGCAAATTTTACACACCCTTCAAAATTACAGATTTCCTCTAATGAAGAGGATATTTAGATGAAGAGAGACATTTAAAAATATGACATTGACCCATAGCTGAAATTAAAATACAGTGCAAGAGAGTACACAGCACAAGGTGCATTTGAATAACTTTGTCCCCAAAATGCTGTCTGATCACACAGTAGAGGACTTCCTGCATCAGTCTTATTGTGTCTGTACATCATTACGAATTTTCATTTTCTTTATACTGAAAATCAATTTTCCAAATAGTCAATTTATATGGAATCAGCAGTACATGTATACATACGATACGTTTAATCACCTTTGTTGAGGTACTGTTTATTCTCTCCTGAAGTATCGAGCAATTTTAGCAATTTAATAAATCTTTCACCTTTTTATGTTTGTGTTGTACATTAAAGCCAGAAATTCTGTCCCGAATATATAGTGGCTGCAACGTAAAAATGTGACTGAAACGCAAGAATACAACCATTCTAAGTAGAGATGCACCAATACTAAATTTCTCAGCCGATAACCGATTATTCAGGGTGATATCGGCCGATACCAATCGTTCTGCCTTTTTTGCCTTCTTTTTAATTAATAATAATTAATTCCACAATTCTGAAAGAAATGCAAATAAAAAATTTATTCTCTCCATTTCAAGAAGTAACTGGTCTCATAAACTGATAACACATTATTCACGTTAACACACAAACTAAATTCTGAAGATTAAAGTAAGATTTCTTAACTTATTGAATGTTATTAATTCAAATTAACATTGACTGAATTATAAAAAGCCTCCTGTTACTCTCACATTCACTCTCCACAAACAAAAGCATTTCTACTTCATCACTGAACATCAAACTGGTAATATATACTGGTCATATAAACTTTTTTTTTGATAATATTAACTGGATATGAAATATACTACTCTCCAAATATATTTTTTTGTGCTTTATATCTATATTTTTTTGATCTATCCATCCATCCATCCATCCATCCATCCATCCTTTTGTCAACTCATCTTTATTTAAATCTTTCAACGTTGTACTGGTGCTTTAATTTAGCACGAGCATTTGACTCAATGCCGAAACTCCCGCGTCACTGTTGCAGCATCCAGTGTAAAATTTTAGCAGTGCAGTGATTACAAACTGCAGTTTTGTCATCATTCCACACAAGAGACATCCTCTTTACACACAGCACGAAATCGTGTGTTTTCCTGCCCTCTTTTGATTGACAGGATATAATCGGCCCTGATCAACGGATGTTCTTAGCGTGAAAAATTGCCTTTATCGTCCGATACCGATTATTGGCCGTTACATTGGTGCATCTCTTATTCCAAGTCATTGTAATACATAAAGTAACAAAGTAAAGCATCATTTAGGACAATGCACACAGCTCTCTAGTTAGTGCTAGCAGTGACATTAACTCGAAATGAGAGTAAAGAAAATCTACTCTCTGATCTTATTCTCACAGAACAGGGTCTTTATTTCAGGACTGCACTGAAAGCTTATCAGTTCCAGTACAATGATGAATCAGTGTTTTTCTGAAATGACTGGTTTCGAAAAGGAATTCAGTGTATATTAACATGTACATTATTTATTTTTTTTACTTAATTGTAAAGGCTCTTAACAGTCAGTGAGCATTGGGGTCTGCGTTATGAATAGTAATGACTAGTGGGTGGAGTCAAAGAAAACCAGCCGTGAGTAAGAGACTGAGAAAGGCACTCTACAATACTTTATTACACATTCTGTACATAGGCATGAGTTTTTAGACTAAACATCAGAAAGGTGTTTCAACAACACAGGAATGGCTATATGCAGGATAAAACATCTTCAATACAATAACAATGTAAGCAATATTTATGGAAATAAACACAATCACCTTATATACTTGGTGTGTGTGTGCGCGCATAGGTTGGGGGGTAAATGAGATGGATAGTGACTAACATCAGTGTTATATTTACAAAGACCTTTGCAGTGTCTCTGTTTCAGCTTGTACTCTATCTAATATCTTCAAGGTTAGTGACAGAAACAATAGTATACAATGTTTGGGGAGAAAAGTGTAGTTCCACCTTTTGGGGAAAAAATCTCAAACAAGACTTTTTGACTGGAAGAGAACACAAGGGTTAAAGCTAAAGTACATTTACTCAAGCACCCTATTGAGTATTTGATGGAAATGCCATCTTGCTGAACAGTATTTTACCTAAGAGGGTAGGCTGAGCAGTCAGTTCCTGTGAAGTGAAATGTGCTCATGGTCAATCATGCAACAACTCCTACATAGTAATTTTCCTTCTCCCTTCAGGTTGTACAAGCTCTTCTTTGGATATTGCATATGTGCTTAGTTTTCTCTTTGTTCTGCTTTGTTTTCTGGCACTGCTCTCAGAAGCTTCTTTATTCGAACTTTCATGAGCACCTTCTGAACTGAGCCTGGAACTCTCGAGGAAATTGGCAAGCAGCTGACCTTGCTGAGCAGATAAATGCCCTGTCATTTCCCTTCGAACCTCTGGTCTTTTTTTTTGCTTGTAGGCTGCAAATTGCATCGACATGGATGAGCTGGTCACAAAGGCTTTGCTTATCCTCCAGCGTTTTAGTTGCCTAAAATGAGCATGAAGGATGTACAACTATATACCATCTCAGTATTCTTGCTTACAGTAACATGTTCCTCATGAGCTTCATGTGTCCTGTGTCTCTTGTCCCAAATTAATGATTAATTATAGGCAGATCTCCGTTTTATCTTCTTTTTTCTGTACTTGTTCGCAGGATGTCTTATGATGCACTTGCAGCTAGTCATGGCTTTAGATATGAATGGGTGATCTGCGAGTAGTGATTTTTCACAAGAGCTGCTCATAATCTGGATCAATTTAGCAATTTGTTCGATCCATTCCAACATTTTACAACTTTAAAGCAAGAGATTTTCTACATTTTCCTTTTCTAGTGCACTCTAGTCATATTTCTCTCTTTCTTTTCATATGTAATTGTCACCTGATCTTTTATAACTTTGTGCTTGAAGCAGAAGTAATCATTTTTAAAACCATTTTAAATCCTTGTCCTTCATTCTTTATTCGGGTTTTTGCAGATTTCGATAGAGCTATAGTTGACTTTCTGGGCACAGTTCCTCCTCACTGTGTTCTTGTGTATTAAGAGTGAATGGCTGTCTCACTTTTTAGTTTGGAGTTTGCAGAAATGGGGTCAAACATGGCCGACATTATCAGTAAGTCAAATCCTTATCCCGGCTTATTACCTGTGCCCTTCTCCAGCTCTGAGGAGAAATCATCTGTGTGCACACGCTCTCGGTAGATCTCTCAAGCCAGATACACACAGTGTGACATTTACTGCATACAATAACATTAAAAAAAGCAGTGTGTTTATGTTGGAAGAGTTGCTTTTCTGTGAAATAGTAAAGGTGAGTTCTGCAGCAAGGGTTTGGAAATGTGAAAATGTAATGTGTGCGGTGTCAGGCACTGAGGTCAGAGGTGAAGTAATTAGATATAATTTCCTCTCATGGCAGACACTACACTCTGATTACATTATCTCTCCTGCTTTGCTGCTTCCCTTTATTTGAAGAAAGTCATTATCTCAAGGCGACGGGTCACTTTCTCGCTCTTTCAGCTCTGAGGTTTTCCTGTTGCTATTGATTTTCTTGTACAAAGAAATGTGTTTCCTTCTAATCAGGGTTGCTTTCTTATTGAACAGCTACCCGAGATAAACCAGGCACGTTATTCATTTATTTTGCTACCGTATCATTTTTGCTTTTCATTTGGTTTCACAGCTCATAACGGAGCTGATGCAGATCTGGCAAGCTGTGCAAGTACAATGAAGCATTTGGACTCTTCACAATAGTCTCGTAAGATCATATTAAATCTCGCCTCTGGTCTTTTTCTTTCTTTTTTTTATGTTCTTGAAACCGTCGCTCCAACAGTCTGATTTCTACTGTCACTTTCAATCATAAATTGCTAAGAGTGACAGAGATGCAGCGAAATATCTGTGGGATATCTCTCTAAACATTCAAAACAAAAATGAATACAAAAACAGTGTCAGATTAATATTGGATTTTTTTTCTTAACCTCATAAAACTGTTCATACGTGGAGGATATTATTATTCAACAATAATCCTAACTGCATAAAGTACTTTAAATCAGAATTTAATTGGTTTATTTATCCAAAAAATACAATGGAAAAACCTTTATAAAATCTACTGTATATTTATTTATTGTTTTATAAACATTTAGCTGAGCAAAAATAAGTGAAAGAATTTGAATCTGCACGTTAGGCTGTAAAGTATCATGTAACATGAATTCATTATTCAATATTATTTTCCTTTCCTTTCAGTTCTTTACTTAAATAGAATAATTTGTTGACTCAAACCGCTTTGTTTTAAACACTAGTCATGTAGTTTTTAAGTTAGAAAGACACTGAAATGTTGCCTGCAAATAGTGTTGTTTCATATTTTATTTCCTGATGTGGACTCCTTTTTATAAGAAGTGATATTATAGGAGGGAAAAAAGAAACTTCGTGACTTGTGGATATTTGGATCTGACTAAGGTTTGCCACTTTTAATAAAATGTTAAGCAATGTCTTTTAAACCCATTTCCCAATGACAAACTACAGTATACCCAGCAACGTGTGTTAAAAAAGGAAAATGCCATGACTGTCTGGCATCCAGTGTATGTGATGGGGACAGGCTGTGTCCTTGTGTGTTATTGTCCCTTGTGGAACAAACAGATGTGATCTGACTGACAATCACTCTGTGTCCCTATTATCACTTAATCCTGCCTGCTAGGACTTAGAGTTAACACAGGCTGATAAGCAGAGCAGACAGACCAGCAGTGAGGCTGCATCGAGTCATAACAACATAACTTTACAATCCAGGTAACACAGACCTAAAGCCCTGAGGGGGTAAAAACAGCAAAACTTCTCACTGAGCTGAAATGCCATGCTCATGCAGGAACCAAGTCTGCTAGCTATAAACACCTTTCATTATCATGGCTGAGTGTGATCGTGTGGCACTGTTATAATCATTTGTATATTTGCATGCTCTCCCCATGTCCACCAGGGTTTCCTCCACATGATCTGGTTTCCTCCCACTTCCCAAAAACATGCCAGTAGGTTTATTGGCTGTACTAAATTGCCCCTAGATGTGAATGTGTGTTTCCTGACATTGATTTGGTGTTCAATTTTTACATCATGTTCAGGGATTTGGATCCACCGCCACTTTGACCAAGATAAAGTGCTTATTGAAGGTTAATGAATGAATGTTTACTGAGGTTATAGCCATTATTGATATAGAATCTGTTTTATGGCGTATTCATGTTGCTACTGGTAAAACCAATACTGCTTTATAACTGCCAGGGAGACAGAAATTGAGTCAAAGCAATAGCCAGCATTTTATGACACCTCATTTAACTGTCAACTGTAGTAAAATGTAACGTGCTGAAAGGATTCCATGGCATCTGCTGGATTTCTACAGCATACAATTAGCAATGACTGCATTTCTGTTCTGAATGAAATAACCAAGTGGAAATTAGCATCTGAATAGTTCTCCAAAATCAGTGCTCTGATGGTTTTGTATCTTGCTCTCCTAGATGAGCAGATAGACAGCGATGGTCGTTAGAGAGTGTGTGTGTGTGTGTTCAGTAACAGTGACCACCAGACTCCTCACATTCATAACCTTAACTCTTAGTTTCACTGTAGTTACTGAATAATTCATGGTAATACTGAATACTAAACAAAGTTTAAGAGGTTAATGCATTTAGCATCTGTGTTCTAACCTGTAATTATCAATAAAAAATAAAATATAAAATAAAGTTATGACTCAGTCTCATTACCAGGGCCTCTGTATTTCCTGTACCTCAGTAGATGAGAAGTGCATGATATGCTCAATGATGTAGGATTTCTGAAAGGACAAAGATTAAAGACAAAGATCTCACAAAGATTAAAGGCTCTTCCTTGATGCTTTTAATGTATTCTTTAGTGTATCACTACTTACAACCCTATGATACATGTACCTTTATTTCAATTTAATTTTTTATTATTTTTTAACAGTTCACGGTACCACAACAATGCTGCATTTTTTTTATTTTTTGTTATTTTTGGAACACCTCATCTCAAAGAGAGTGAAACCATGTTCACTTATTTTACAGCAGATTATACATGGGGGCGCTCTAGATTGAGTCATCAACCTTTTGTATGGCGACCTTTGCTTTGATTGATTTAATATAGAAGCAAAAAAAAGAGACCTAAAGATTTGAGTGTTAAAAGAAATTGAATTCTTAATTAAAACATTTTTGTACACCACTGAATAATACATAGCACTGAAATACAATCACCATCCACTTTATTATGAACACCTGTACACCTGCACATTCATGCATATATCCAATTGGCAAATCATTTGTCTGCAGTGCGATGCATAATATCATTGACATCAAACATCAGAATGTGAAACAAATTTTGATCTCAGTGACTGACTGTGGTAAGGTTAGTTATTTCTGAAACTGCCGATCTCCTGGGATTTTCACACACAACAGTGACTAGATTTTACACAGATTTTACACACTGCAAAAACAAACAAAAACCAACCAGTTGTTGATGAGTGAGATCAGAGGAGAATGGTCATACTGGTTTGAAATGACAGGAGGTCTATTAAATTCAAATAACCAGTCTCTACAACTGTGGTGAGCAGAAAAGTATCTTGGAATGCAAATCATCAAATCTTGAGGTGAATTCATTATTACAAATTCAATGGCTTTTAACATTCAAATCTTTGTTTCTCTCTCTCTTTTTTTTTTTGGCTTCCAATTTATTTAACATTAATGTACACAGTTAAAACACATCAGGTGATCTTTTAACAGTGGTCGTCATATGACATAAATGCACAAAATTTATGTTCAGATAAATTAAAACCCATCCTAAACAACAAAAAAGTGGCATTTTAAAAGAAGAGTAAATGTTTCTCCTCCAAAAAATAATGCAATTGAAGCTGAACATTTATCCTTTAAAGTCTTACTTGAACAACATCGAGCAGCAAATATTCCCCTGTTTGTAAAATAGTCCTGAAGGGTTTTTTTCTGTCTCATGTTTGGGCCCTAAGGCTCAGTCTGTATCAGGGCCATGCTGGAGACACACAGGGGAACAATGACTGTTCATGTTGAAAGAGCTAATGGACTGGATTAGAAGGCAGATGCTTTTCTGAGAGATGTGGGATTTTGGCTGCCGCATGGACATCTGAGCGCAAGAGTTTACAAGCTTGTCTCCAGGAAAATTAACATCTGTAAATTGTAGCGTCCTTTCCCATTAGCCAAAAGGGACTTTCTGAAGTAGGGGGTCCATCTTAATGCATTTAATTATCCTTATTTTTCTCCGTAACTCCTTTTCAACACCATGGATGGATAAACTTCCAAAACAAAATATAATTTCCAACACAATTACCACATTGAGAGCAAATGTGTGACAAAGGTGTCCACTTAATTTTTCTTTTTTTTGAGCGGTGACCTTTTATTTCCATGTCAGTAACACACTCTTCATTTTTGTCCATCAGGAATCAAAAAGGAAATTGGCTTTAGCACATCTAGACATCACACTTGGTACAGCATCAGTTGCATTAGAGGAACTGTGAGTATGGTACAGGAGCAGTCTGGAACTGAGAGCGGCTACAGATTCAACAGCTGGAGAACAAAGAGGACAGCGAGTGAGTGGACAAGGCTGGATGAGCTTCCTGATATAGCGTTGAAGCTACTTGGGTCAGCCAGAGCAGGGTCCTGTAGAGCACAGAATTTTAAGAGCGAATGAGCTTTCAATAACAATTTTAAATGAGAGTTATTAAATGAGTATAGTTATTAACCGTATTAACGCCAAAAAGTCAGCCTATAGATAACATCTACTGGGATCTAATGTGTTCTGTGAATGGAAAAAATCTCGATAGTTCTAATAAATTACTAGAATATTATTGTACACATTTAAATAATGTGCCTAGTATTCATATATCTGGATTACATTCATAAAAAGGTGGAGCTCCATGGAATTTATTTAATGTTTGTTTTAAGGGGTCTGTGGCTGCAAATCATTTAAAAACCATTGATGTAAAGAATCTGTGTAGAACCCTATAACAGAGTGTTTAACTTTCAGAAATGGTCCAAGTACAATCTAAAACCATTCATCAGCCAAATAATCAGACAAATAAATTCCTTTTGTATTGCGATTTTATTGTATCTCTAGTATGTCAGTGGAAAATGACGAGTGTTTCTGAATACAACTGTATTCCTGGTATTAATTAAAGCATTAAACATTCATGAGCTATTTAAACAAGAGCTGCACCTACCACACACACAACATCCACTGTGATGTTCAACTTTAGCTTCTGCGCCTAAAGACAGAGACAGCAAACAGACAAAAATGCAAGACATTCATCAGACTGTTCAGTAATAGAAAAACCTATGAGGCTTGAAACATTTCCCTACTAAAGCCTGTCTGCTGGGTCAAGCTGATGTTTTAAAGAAATGTAATGTTATTAAAATAATCCCTGCTCATTGCAGTGAACTCTCGCTGGAGGTATCTCTCCTAATAGATCTGCAGTGTGAGTATAAGTATGTTCTGGCACTACAGACTGCATTAGTGTGTATGACAGAGCAATACATTACAATACCCTTAAACTCTGCTGTGCTTTTCACAATCCTACACACACCCAGATGGAACTGGTGGCATGATAAAGTGATTCCATAGAGAGTTAAGAAAATAATAAACTTGCTGCACAATAGAGAGAATGGAAGTAATTTTGGGGACTAGGGATTGTGGCAAAACATGATTAATGGTCTTCCTGGAGGTCTATCCTGCTGAAGAAAATGTGCCCACTAATAAATCATATTATGATTATTAAAACATTATGATGTATAGCTGGGTGAAAGATATGGGTGTATATCTAATGTGATCGGATTTGGTTATAAGGATGTTCCTACAGAAATCTTTAGAAATTCTACAAATCCAAGAGCCACACTGAACCCCTGCGTGCATGCGTGGGTTTCTCTCCGCTGTGTGTGAAGCTGCCTGTCAAGCTAGGCAAAGTCAGATGATGCAGATAATCAGGGCAGATATGGGATGCTTTGGGTGAGTCAGCGTGCTGCTGGTGTTAGGGGACAGTGCTATGGATGGGTAGTTCCTGCTTAAGGGTGTTGCTTGTGTTAATGTGACAGCTTTATTTAATTAGCCGTGACGTGACCGCTCTGGTAGCTTGATGTATCTCTTTTCTATCCGAAGGGCTTGCGTATGTGTGAGTGTGTGGGTATCATTATGTTATCATTATGACAGCCCACAGACATCCGTCAAAAGTGACCTGTCATCTCACTAGTGAGTCCTTACTGAAAAGTGAAAGATCTCATAAGCAAACGTCATCTGTTGAACAAATGGCTGGCTGTAATATTGACATGGGTCATGCGTTGCTGTAAAGGGCCACAGCTGGTGTGTGTGTGTAGATGTCCACAGTGGCATCAATCAGTCTGTATCTGAAATTCTCAGTGTCTACAGCATAAGCTTACATTTATAATTATTCAATGGCTGATGCTTTTCAATGGTGACTTACAAATGAGACCGGACACAACGGAGCAATTAAATGGGGCAGTGGTGACTTGGCGGTTAAGACTCTGGGTTACTGATTGGAAGGTCAGGGGTTCAAGCTCCGATGCTGCCAAGCTGCCACTGTTGGGCCCTTGAGCAAGGCCCTTAACCCTCTCTGCTCCAGGGGTGCTGTATCATGGCTGACCCTGTGCTCTGACCCCGACTTCCTGGCATGCTGGGGTATGCGAAGAAAATAATTTCACTGTGCTGTGACCAATAAAGACCCCTTCCTCATTAAAATGGCCATGCTCAGTAACCTTTGGGTTATTTGTATTTGCCATGACCACATGTGCTAATGTGCAAAAGGTAATGTATAGAATGCAAGCTAGAGCCAGTTTTTGAGTGAGGAAAACAATTGAGTGAGGAAAGATATGTGTGATGGAGTAACGGAGTAGCTGACACAATTTTGGATTGTACATGCACGATATGGTCAAAAGTATGTAGACACACAACCATCACAAACAGATGTGCTTGTTGTAGATCCTTTTCCAAAGCCATAGCTGTTAATATATAGATGGTTCCCCTCTGACTGTTATTACAGCCTCCATCCACTCTTCTGGGAAGGCTTTTCACTAGATTTTGGAATGTGACTGTAGGGATTTGCACATTCAGCCTATGATGTTGGACAAGAAGGCAGTGGCATTCCGGTTCATCTTGAAAGTGTTCAGTGGGGTTGAGGTTAGGGCTCTGCATGGGTCAGTCAAGTTCTTACACACCAATCTTGGCAAACCATGACCATAGCGTTGTCATGCTAGAACAGGTTTGGGCTTGTTACTTCCTGTATGCTATAGCATAAAGAAAATTGTATGCTTCAAAAGTTCAGGGAAGGCCTACATATAGTTTTGTTGGATTACTAGATGTCACCTATTCCCAATACCAAAAAGAAAAAGAAATTCAGAAATCTCTTCGCTGAAGAGAGAAATATTATATTTACCACATAGTAAGAAGCTAATCGTGAAAAAATGTTGGAAATATAGTTTAATCACCAAATATGCTTCATGACTTTTGGATGGTTTACAAATTGTGTTTTCTATTTCAAGTTTTCAGTCACAATCCATTAAAAGTTTAGTTCTTCTATCACACTTATCTTACCTGGAGGTTTCCACAGAAGCTGTAGAGGTGGTGACCATTGCTGGGGTTCAGTTCATTCGTGAAATCTGGGTCATCCAGCCCATTGAGTGTCCTCTCCTGTCCTCTCTGAAGAGTGCTGGAATGGCCAGTTGGTTGGATGGGTGGCTGAGGCTGCCAGACACCAACATCTGTACCATTCCCAAAAGCTTGGATAGCATTACCTACACAGATGCACCCAGGAAGATTAAAATGCTGCCCACGTACCTGCTGACCGAGGAATTATATTAATCACTGTTTGTTTTGTGTAGAACTAATATTAATAGGTATGGTCCACTCTATTTTGTGCAAGAGCCGATAAGCTGATAAAGATCCCCCAGTTCACAGAGGCACCAGACAGGAGTATTATTGCTTAAACATACAGGACTCAGGAGGGTTGTGTAATTTTTGGTTGATAAAGAGAAGGCTCATTATAACAGAGGTTCCTCTGTTAAAACAATTCATCTTTTAACCACCTTGAAAGGTCACTATTCACGCTTTCTCACTTTTTTAATTAGTGTAAGAGGATAAAAGACTTCCTGATATGTTAGTGTCTGCATTTCATAGCAAACATAGCATATGAGAATGTGATGGGTCAGAGAGGGCTATCTGATCTCTGAGAGTGGGACTTCTGTATTTGAATCCAGAATTATTGGCACCCTTCAAAAGAATGGGCAAAATGATTGTGTAACATCATAATTTCACATTTAAAGAGGGCAGTTTGCATGTGCAAACATATATAAGAGAATATAACCTTATATAATATAAGGTTGGAATGTTTTAATGGAGAACTGGTTAAGATCAGCTCAGTGCTGTTATTCTCTGAGAGAGGTGTCAAGTATTAGTTGTCAGGGTGCCAATAATTTTGAAACCAGTATTTTGCAGAGAAAAAAAAACTGCACTATTAAAAAAATGTATGTGCATGACAAAATATAGTATTAAAATAATACTATTCAACGTCCCAATGTTAAAGCTTAAATGATCACACACTGCCTGTGTTATTAATTTTATATATTAATTTTCACTCACCGTGACATTATACAATCGCAGGTGTCTGTCAGCTCATGTATGCAGAGGGCGGTAGATGACTATTTCCTCCAAGTGTGTTAAACGGCCCTGACTGGGGAGAGCTGGCTGGTGGCTGAGAACTGGCATGTGACCAAATTGGAGAGAATCCAATATATTAAAGTTGATCATTTTGACTAAAGAGTGGCAATAATTTTGGAGTTAACTTTATCCAAAGGTACAGCACCTTAAAATCCAAAGGCACTTAGTTTCATTGTGCTGCCTCATTGTTGTGCATGCCCTGTTCTGTAAATATAATGTCTGCCACTTGGCACAATGCTCCACTGATCAGTATCTGCACACTCTGGTCCTTGGCAAGGCTCTTGAGTGAGTTTATAAGAAATGTTAGTGTCATTTCAGGTTTATTAGAGAAACTTACATTATATTGCGAATAAACCAGATTAATTTATTTTCCTTAAATGCATTTCTGTTCGCTGACCTTTGCTTAGCATTTTTTCTGTAAACAGAAAGCAACTCGGAAACTTGATCAATCTCGGAGTATAATCATCATAAATTAATAACGTCATGACCATAACTGCATCTCAATTGGCATACGTTGCATACTTTTATTGCATACGAAGCGTTGCAAACCAGTGAGTGAAATGTTACCATTTATTTGACAGCTTACACGTCTTAAAGGTTTGTACTATCCTACAATATTACATACTCAAGTACATAGACTGCATACTGCATTGCATCATGCACAGTATGCCATTTGAGTGCCTCTCTAATTGCATTTTTAATTAATGTGTCATAATACAAGTGTAGCTTTCTCCACAGACATTGCTGTCCTTCCCACCAGTGCCTCACAAAGACATATCCTCTTTCCCATCTCCGCACTGTCTATCTCCCCACACACACTCCATCTAAATGGATGCTTTTGAATGTGCTGCTGACAAAATAATGCCAGTTTTCCACTTCTCTCCAGCTCAGACACCCAAATAATGCTTTATTGCCTTTCTCTGTCAAGGCCTCCCTGCAGCTGTCCCACTTAAGTGTGATTTGTCTGTCTACTTGCTGTCTGGCTGCCTCTGACGAGCGTGCCATGTTCACACCGTGCCCACAGATTTGATTTACAGGTACGTTTAATGAATAATCACAAGGATGCAACAAAGCAGCATCGGACACGACTTGTTTTACTGTAGGAATCTTGTCAATCAACCCACTGTGTAGTACAACAAATGACATGACTGCCAGACACCGAATGAGCTGTCTTTCAAACAGGAGTGGACATGTAGGAGCATGCTGATGTGAGGAATTAGTGAGAGCAGGGGGACTCACGGAGACAGCGGTTGTTAGTGAAGAATTCCGAGAACTTGTCACACTCGGGCTTCCCATTGCCACTGCTGGTGCAGTCGCACCAGGGAGACACGCTGATGCTTGAGCGCAGGTAATTTGGGGTCATCACTGTACCTGGTTCACAAAAATCAACTGCCAATTTAGAGACTTCTTAATTTCTTCACATAGCACTTTTTTTCATTTACTTAAAACATTAAGTATTCTTTGATTGAATAATTTCACTCAAATTAAGCCAAAGGTTTGGCCACATAGGTGGTATAGCGTGACAGCTACCATCCTAATCACATCTATAAAAGAAGTATTACTCATCTAGAATTAATTCAGACATCTAGAGTTAATTAATTGTACCCCATGTTGATTTAATTAATTGTTGGAAAAAAACTATTTAAAGTGGCTTAATAAGATGTTAGACCACCATGAGCTACCAGAACTGCTTCATTGAGGCTTGGCACAGAGTCCCTGGGACTGTACTGGAGGGACGAATACCATTCTTCCAAAACATATTCCCTCAACTGCTGTTTCGATTATGGTGGTGGAGAGAACTGTCTAACAGGTAGGCCAAAATCCTCTCATAGGTCTTTAGTTGGATTGAAATCTGGTGATGGTGAAGGACATAGCAAATGATTTACAGTACATCATATATACCTTGACACTCTTGTCCTGTTCACGGGGACATTGTCATCCTAGAAAAGACCACGCCCATCAGAGTACAAATGTTTGATCATAGGATACAGGCGATCAGTCTGATTAATCTTGTATACATTCACATTTGAGAACAGTTGGACCCAAACCATGTCAGCAACATGTCCCCTACAGCATAATAGAGCCAACTGCTTTTCCGTTCATTTCTCACCCATCTGTATGTCTTGTACATAATTAAGTTGTCCAACCCCTTTGTGTGCTACTACCTCCCTTTGTGACTACATGGCTAATAACTTGGACAAACCACTGGAGTAGATGTTTCAATTATTTCAAAATATCATGATGTGTACATTGTAAGTATACTCTAATTACACAAGATAGAAGAGTAGTCCGTGATGTTGAGTTTAGAGTGTACTGTAGCCTAGACAGTTGTAGTGATCTAAAACATCGTCAATCATGGCTGGTGAATACTCGAAGGTGATTGGTCAGAAGGTGTAGATTAATTTTCTATAACTGCAGCTCTGTCAGTAGGTCTAGTCAATGGCACATTAGAGGTTGATATAGATGCTCTTTGTTCTGCATAGCATATACAGTAATGTGTAGCATATTGTTTCTATAGTAACAACACGCACAGTAGACCGTTCACATAAACATATTAAAAACACGAGTAATTGGTGATATGGTGAAATTGTCTAAGATGTTTATTTAGCATTTATAGTTGGAATCTCCAGTGTCTGTATTTTATAACCGTCAGAGGTAAAGCTGTAACATTAGGTATTGAAATTGGGGAAAGTCTTGAGGATAGAGCTCTTTGGGCATTGTCATTTCTCAGTAACAATGCGAGGCATATTTTTTTTTGACTTATTACCTTTTCTAGGAGAGTTAAATATAGAGGCTGGTGAGTGAAAACTGAAACAAACATTTTTACAGATGTTCCACAACATTAAATATAAAGAGATAAAATGTACAATGTGACATTCTTTAATGAGGAAAAAAAATTGAATTTGGCAATTTACTGTGGTAGAAGAGGAATGAAACCTTTCTGGAGATGCTATAACAGCAAGCCCCATCATGTTTTACTGTATTCCTTGAGATGATATTTCTTTATCTTTGACTTACCTATAAGGCCAGAGTAAGCCAGCAGACAGTCAGCATAGCTCTCCTTCAGGCAGCCGGATATCGAATGAGCCTCAGGCTGGCAGTTGGTAAAGAAGTCAGCCAGGCGAGACCTAATATAGCACACCAGGAATGAATAAAAATCCATCTTGAATCAGATCACCTCACAAGCTATGAAAAACATAGTATGAGCGACGACCCATCATTTCTGGTAGGAAAGAGACATTTGGGAAAGTGATGATTCATCTGTTCACTTCTACTCTTAATGACATTACCACCTCCCTAAAACCTGGGTTCAACCTCTCCTTAAGCTCATGGCCCACCTGCAAATGTAGTTGGTCTTGCAGGAGGCTTGCAGGGACAGACAGTTGGGCTTGTCCTTGTCCTCATAGGAGCATGCTGGCACGATGGTCTGACGTCTGCGCTCTGAGCACGCTGAGTGTTCTCCAGATGGACACGAACAGAAAAGCATACCATAGCTGTGCTTGGCTGGCACCTTGTCGAAGAACTGGCGCAGGGCTTTGTGACACTTGCGCTTGTTGCACACCTCAGTGGTGGAGACCCTGCTGGTACATGGGCTGATGTAGGCCGAGCGGTATTTCTTACACGTGTCGTTCAGGTTGCAGGCCTTAGCTGCATTCAGGCAGTTGTTGTCCTTGCTAAATGCTGCTTCACCTACACAGACAGAGGAGGAGAGGAGAATGGCACAGGAGTCATGAAAAACAGCCTTAATAGTGATTTTGTCTCGAAAATGTCAGAGTTTGTGAATGTCTACATGAGTGCATGATTAAATCATGTGCATATAAATTTATGTGCATATAAACATCAGCAATGACATTTAAATAATGTGTCAGGATTGTTTTGTCTAATGCATGGGAGTTAGACTCCAGTCCTCAAGGGCCACAACAATACGTAGTCTAGCATTCTGCCTCATTTAAAACATCGTATTCAACTCATAAGCTAATTACTGAGGCCTTCTCAGGGAAAACATAAATCTCTGCAGGGCTGTAGTCTTCCTCTACCTCAGTCTGACGTTCCTGGTCTGGTGGGACTGTAAACATATGGCTACTTTAATTACTGCTCTTCTTCTTCTTCTTCTTTTTTTCAGTAAAATTTTCTATTCTGGCTGATTTTTTATTATTATTATTATTTTTTTTTTTAGAACATATTGTATTGTGCATCTACTCAGTCATGTTCCTCCCATCTTGCCATAATATACTTGAGCAAACATTTGAACAACCCAAGTAGTATATGGATAAAATATGTGATCATGTTTTACTTGGAGGACTTTCAAAGTACAAAACAACAACAAATTGTAAAAATGCACAAAATAAGAAATGTACGCTCCAAATATATTCGTATTTGTTCAAATTAGTCTATAAAACCGGGCTGCAAAAGTGATTGAAATAACACAGTACAACGTGAAAGAAAAGGGTGTTTTCTGGTGATTTTAAAAACAACAACAAAAAAGCGTGAAACTATTCAATAGTTATGATAAATAATAATGTGATTTATCATGTTTAGTCTATCACGCAGTACTGCTTAAAAGATATATTTTGAACATAGATTTATGTGGTTAATATACTTAAATTTTGATGACTCGCACTGTACTCGTCTGCATCCAGTTAAACTCTCGCTAGAATGTATTTGCCCCACCCCGTAAACACAGTGATGGTCCACAGTGTCGAACTTGGTGTCAAACATGGGTCGTTGGTGTGCTCCTGCAGATTCCTACATGTTAATCCCACAATTCTCTCGGAGTGAAAAATAGGGTTGTCTGCATTTATTTCTCCTCTAAAATCTCGATCTCAGCTCAAACATCATGAGCTGCTCTAATGGTCCATGTGCAGCACTGAGCGGTTGATACACATGCAGCTAACGTGTATCTGTGTAAGACTTGGCAAGCAGGCGAGCGTTTGGAGATTCTGTTTCACATTAACGTGTGTGTTTGTATGTGCGTGTTACCTAAAAAGATTGTTTCTCATTAGTTTTATTTTCATGCCTTGTGTTTAGTCTTTTGTCTCTCCCACATGGGAAGTCTAATGCCTTGACTTCTGCGTAGGAGGGAAAGAAAACTGATGAGGCGTGGTGGATTTCCGCAAAGCTGCATCGTGAAAATGTCTATTTTTAAAAGCATTATACAAACAAAATTTAACCGAATGGCTAGGAACCTCTGCTCTAGGGTGCTGAAGACAACAAAGTCGCAGTGGGCAAATTAGCAGTGAGAAGTGATACACAACTGAAAACAAACTCTCTCTAAACTCTTGGCTGCTTTATTAAGCAAAGTTTTGTGTTGGAATTCTATTGCCGTTTGTGGAAATCACACCCAATTCCTCTGAAATGAACGACTATATATTTAAAAAGGCAGTTATTATGCTCTTACAGCGTTTATCCCACAGTATATATTTAGTATAATTTACATTTCATGCAGACCCTCATCTGCTCTTCACTTAGCTTTTATTATCCTGTGCATTCACTAGAAGAAGGAAATGAAGTTGCTTTGTGCTTTTAAGTCTCTTTATTAGCTTCACAAATTTCGCTTCACTAACTCCTGCAGTGAGAACTACTTTCACTAATTACCCTTCTGATGTAGTATTTAGGCTTTTTGTGGATGTTTGTGCATCAGGGAGTTAGACGTGATCAAATGTGAATGCATATGGGTGTAAAAAGAATGTGAATAAATTAGAGGTTAACCACATATTTTAAAATGTTGTGAGACAGGATGATGACGGGAAGACATGGTGGTGCATTCTCACAGCCCCGGATTCCCCGTTTCTCCCCGTGGGTTTCAGGTGTACTCTCTGCTTTCCTCGCACCTCTCAAAAACATGCCTGCATGTGGATTAGCAGCTCTTAATGCTGACTCTAAATGGGTGTATTACTGCCTTGTGCTTAGTGTTCCTGGGACAGGCTCCAGATTTACCATGACTCCACCTCCACTAGGATATAGAGTTTATTGATGAATGAATGAATGAATCAATAAGAAACACAAGCCCACTAATGTGACTAACTGACTTAAAAATATTCTGTCCTTAAATCTTAAGAGCAGAGCTTGAGTAGCAGCAACAGCTAATTTCATTCCTGCTCTGGATGCTATATTATAAAATCACGGAGAGGCATTTCTCCTGGGTAACTGTGCCCTTCTATCTTCCATCCTCAGTGTACAGAGTGTTGGACAGAGTATCTTGCTATGAATCACTCAGAGAACACCACTCCAATATGAAATGAGCCATGCATATCTCTGTTTGTGTGTGTGTGTTTTGGCACAGTACTGGTGCAGCGGTCTGGCTGGCTGACTGTGTGCTCTGGTTGTTGATGTACAATAATAGATAGATTAAATGTAGATTTAAAATAAGTGGAGGCAGAAAGTGCTGATGGAGGGCACCTGACGCTCTTCTGAGTGGCTCTTAATAGTGTCGCTGCCTCACTTGAATAAAAACACACACTGCTGCAGCAAATCAAATCATACAAGGACTCGACCTTTATAATAGAAATAATACTCTCTCTCTTCCTCTCTTTCATTTCTTATCTCACGTGCTCTCTTTCTATCACTCTCGTCCTGCTCTCAGTTCTTCTTTTTTACAGCACACTCATCTACCTATTCATCATTAGTTGTTCTTACACATGCACATCTTCTGAGGAAGGAATTAGAGCAGCCAAGTCAATATGCTGTCAAGTCTCCATTAATCGGTGCAGGTGCTGTTTCAGCACACGAGTCATGTTATGAGATGGACTCCCTTATGGTCATCTTTTCATTCTTTAATGAAGAGGATTCATTACTTAAACAGCACTGTGTGCTCTGTGCAAATGGTCATTCCAATAAACAACTGCCCAGGGACATTTAATGGAACTCTTTGAGGCAATCCTGCCATCAGATAGATTTGGACAAAATATATTGAGGAAAAGTCTATTGATTTATCGGTGATTTCATTTAGCTTGCTTTTAGCGGTAATTAAACTGTAAAGTGGATCAGTTCGCAAGTGAATTCATGCAATAACTAGACTCTTTTTTTCGTAAAAAATACATCGTACAATTTTTGGTTAATGATACAAGAATTATGATACAGAATACAGAAATTAAAAGAAACATCCAGAAACTTATTGAAATCATCTAGCAACAAATGTTTTTTTTTCCATTTTTCTTTTCCTTGTCCTGCAAGAAAAACCCTTAAAGGGTCAAGTCTCCAAGTACACCCCGCTTAGAAGGTGAAGAAACCCTTAACTATCCAAAGAATGCCTGAAGCACGTTTTATATAGTGGTAAAATTTTAAAAGAAAAATCATGTCACAGAGCATAGTATTATCCTGACAGATGCCAAAAATCTAACTATGCAGAAAAAACCCCATATGAATTAATCACGCATATAAATATATAAACATATCTCCCAATATTATAAACTGAAATTTACTGCTTTATTAACTTATTGAACTCTCAACATATCGGTCACAACATGATGTTATACAGCTCATGTCTCGAATTACAATATATAACAGAATAATTTCAAGTAGCAGTGTTACTCATTTCTATTTTAACACTGTGTCATACTAGTGAGTGTAATGTGAGGGTCCGCAGTGTGTGTCGGGTTGTGAGTGTGTAGCTCTAGAAGTAATAATGTCTCTGAAATATCTACTTAGCATGAACTCCTGTGCCATCTTATAGCTTATCTTTTTTTCTCTTTTTGTCATGCATACTGAAATCCAATACATAAAATCTATATACAAACATCAGGTGACTGGACAAAACACATCAAATACCACATGTGATTTAAAAAGCATCCACATATGCGTGGTTCAATTAGTAGAAAAATCCATGTCTAATAAGCTTATTATGTCATTTGCTGCTTGAGCACTGGCCATTGCCATTTTTGTACTCATAGGGCAGTGCTTTCAATCTCCATGCATTAGTATTGAACCACTGTTTATTAATCAGCAAGAAATGAAGCCAACACTGGACCATTACAGGAATGAAAATGAAATACAGTGACGTTACTCGCTAGACCCTTTCCAAATGGCGCTTTCCCAGGCTTCTGCTCATTCCAGCTCCATGATATAAGAGAAATGTGCAGAACTGGATATTGGACACTCTTTTAAGCTCATTATTCAAGGTACTTGCCACTCAAGTATTTCAGTGCCAGGATGTGAGTAGACATTACAAGAGGTATGTTGTGTTTTAATTTGTGTTTTAAATATGCTGCGTATGAGAGACCAGAGCTACATCCAAGAGATAAATTGGTGCATGGTAAGCCCTTCAATCCCTCAACTGTCACGCAGCTCATGTCTCAAGAGCCATAATTACAGCAGACTTCATACATCTTTCTCCCTGTCACACACACATGCAGACTGTGAGGAAGCAGCCCCCCCCCTCCGTTCACCCCCCCCTTTCCCCCCCCCCAATTTTTTTTTTTTTTTTTTTTTTTTTTTTCCGCTTTTTTCTATGTGACAGCCTCGCTTATACACAGCATGAAGGAAGTCTATTCACTTCCTGATCACTACTGTGTGTATGTAAACATTACATTTCTGATATGTTACTGTATCAGTTCTTAATCCAGGGGTGCAAATGAGGTCTAACAAGTGGGGGACATACAACAATTTAAATGTAAAACTATATGAATAACGTTCATCTACGATTAGTCACTATACTTTAAAGATATCTGATTAGATATGAAGAATAACCTTGTGCATTTTCTAATAACTATTCAGTATAGAGAATCAATTTATTGGAATGGCCTATTGTTATCGGTATTTTGACAGACATTTAAAGTCATAGTTTGACTTGCTTGTAAACAGAACGATTATATGAATTTGTACAAGTTAACACTTTACAGCTTAAGAAATCGATATTGATTATATCATTGATTATTCTATAACAGTTAAAACAGGGTTAACCCAGGCTTACACTATATGATTAGTGATAACTGCTTTATTTAATCTGAGTGCAATGGCAGAAGTCCCATGACAGAGTGCTCGTGCTGTATGAGGACCTCTCGACTAGACGAATGTCAACTAGACAAATGTCAACCCACAGGCTTAAAAAAACAACAACTACCAGATAGTGCTGATGTGTGTAATTTTATGTGCTAAAACTTCAAAGGAAATGGGTCACACAAAAATATGGACACAGGGGTGGTTTGGGAAGCAAGGTGTCAGACAGAAGTAGATATCTGAAAACATATTGGCACGATTCGCAAGGTCGGGTGAGGAAGCATAGCCAGGGGTCCTTCTTAACATGTTAAGAAAGACATGTGGCTGGTTTAATTTCTGTTCATTATAATTGATTTCTTTAAAATTCGAAGCCTAAATGGCTGTCCATCTAATGTTCGGTAACTCAAAAATCCAAAACCAGTCTAAATAATATCAACTTAACAGTTATATATGTCAATTATACAAGATGTTTTAAAATCTACAGTTTAACCCCAAGGAACTGGTTCAGTTTTTGTAGGTAGAACTTGTAGGGATCTCTCATGGCATAATTAATAGAATAGTGCATGTTTGCCTAATGTAGTAGTTATGTAAACAGTAAGATTATGTTCATAATATTACTTTTTGTCATCTTAAGGGGGGGTCCAGGATTTTTTTTTCCTTTCATTGAAAGGGTCCCTGGACTCAAAAGTATAAGAACACCTGGAATGCCATGTTACTGGTGAAAAGTTTGGTTTTAACTGATAACGAAGCAGGCTACACTAGGTTTCTATGCATATGGAATCATGACACAGCTCACAATACACAATTAGATTTTCTGTCAAAAGTGTCTCTCTCCCCTCTGGAATGTTTGCCAGTGCCTTAATTGTTTTATGAGCTGGAGGTTTTTATGAGCTAGAAGTCAGTGACTTTAACAGCATTCTCACCTGGATGCACCCAGTAATGCTGCGGGAACAATTCTACTGTTTATGATGGATGAATCATTGCTAATTCTTGGGATGCAATGTCAATTCTCCGTAGTGCAAACTGCTACAGAAGTTGATGTTCAATATGGTTACACCATACTTATCCCATATTATTTACAGTCGCAGTGTGACCCATGGTAATGACCAATAACTAATCATTCTCAATCTCTTTCTGAGGATAATGACATTACGATAAATCAGAAGGAATTATGAATTCTGTGCGGTAGAGTGCTGTAGGAAATAAATATTTAACTTTATGTGAAAATCATTTTAATCATTATAAAATAATTTTGCAGCAGTTTTATGTTAACAGGTGGTCTTCTTTTCTTTTATTATATGCAGTCTGAGCTGGGAATAAAGAATAGACTTGAAATACCATGACTTAAAACTGATTATTACAGTTGATATTCATTGTCCACCTACTATATAAAAGCATAGCAATGCTTCTGTCTAGTCCCATGAGTTCACATTGCTCATTACAGCATCTTAACTTCAGGTCCAGAATCTGCCATTTTAATTTGCCTTTACAGTTAATTATGATTTAGCTTGATATTGATCTACCAAGATGAGTAAATAATTACAACCATGCAGGCCAGGAAAGAGGTTCTTCAATAAATAATCTTATTCTCAAATCGATTACCTTTAAACCTTTAGGTCAAGAAGGCTCGGGATGCATACAACATGCTAAACTGCTTAATCTATTCTCCAGTATATTTTAAAAAGTATATTTCAATTCTATAATTATCCAAATTGTGATTGACAGGTTCAAGGACAAGTAACATAATTTAATCATATTTGTAATGGGTTTTACATTTTAGTCGGCTGACAGGGAGTAATATACTCTGTATATTCTCACTGTCCAATTTAATAGGAACACCTATACATCTGCTCATTTTTGCAGTTATCCAATCAGCCAATCATGTTGCAGCAGCACAGTGCATAAAATCATGCAGATACAAGTCAAGAGCTCCCATTAATGTGAGTCAGAGACTCACTGACATCACCAAATTGTTGGTTTCTTCTTTTGTGACGCTTTTCCGGGCTTTTACCGCAGCCTCTTTCAGTTGTTGTTTGTTTTGGGGGTTTTATCCATTCCATCTCCTCTTCAGGAAGTGATATGCTGCTTAATTGGATTAGGGTCTGGTGGTTGTCTTGGCCAGTGTAACTGCCCCCCCACCCCCTTCTTTTTTTTATTTAGTTGGCAGTGTGTTTTGGATCATTGTCTTGCTGCATGATAAATTTCCTCCCAATTAATTTGGCATTTCTCTGTAAATTGGCAGACAAAATGTTCCTGTAAACTTCTGAATTCATTCTGCTGCTACCATCATGAGTTACATCATGAATAAAGATTAGTGAGTCTCTTCCAGAAACTGCCCTGACACTACCTCCACCATGTTTCACAGATGAGCTTGTATGTTTTGGATCATGAGCAGATCCTTTCTTTCTCCACACTTTGGCTGTTTCATCACTTTGGTAGAGGTTAATCTTGGTTCCAGAACTTTTGTGGGTCAAATTTGTATTTCTTTAAGCTCCTATCTGAATTTCAGATTATGCTGATGAGTGGATTGCATCTTGTTGGTCTGGCCTCTATATTTCTGCTGTCAAAGTCTTTTTTTGAATGGTGGATTGTGAAACATTCATCTCTGCTCTGAGGAGGTTGGTGATGTCACTGCTTTTGGGTTTTTCTTCACAGCTCTCACAATGTTTGTCATCAACTGCTGTTATTTTCCTTGTCTCCTGCTGAGTACACAAATGGTTTCTTTCTTTTTCAGGACATTCTAAATTGTTATATTGGCTATGCCCAATGTTTGTGTAATGCCACATTATACAAACAGCTTTTAAATGGCTTGCTTTTGTCCCATAGACAGCTCTCTGATCTTCATTTTGGCTTATCCTTTTTAACAACAAATTCTGAACAGATGAAACTAAGCTAAAACCAAGAGTTAGACAAGATTTCTTGTCTAAAGAATAAATATATCTAACAGGACGCACATGGGTAATAAGAAAGACCTGTCAGTTGTGTGTTCCAATATTTTTTGCTCGCGTACAAATTGGGTGGTCTGATACAAAGCGTGTTTTTATATAGAAAAGTGCTGAATGATGTCAAACACATCAGCATTACTCGCTAAGCGAGAAAAACCAGCACTGAGGCCATGTTGGCTTATTGTTAGTAAGCAATTTATATTTCAGTGTTCCAATATAACTAGGGACTTTTTTTTAGTATTAGGACATTCAATGGTATGTAATCTTTCAGCCTCATTTAACTATGCCTTACTCTAAATGCTATCTGGTTTTATGGTATATAGTAAATGGTCTGCTCATATATAGTGCTCATATATAGAAAGTATATAAAATATAAAAATAAAGATATACTAACAAATTAACAAATAAAGGCTATAATAAAATAAAACTTCTCAAAGTCATCTTTTGATCTCAAACCCAAATGTCTTCAGTCTACAGTAAAAACACTGAATTGTGAATTGGCCTTGCCATTCCAATAGTTTCTAAGGGGACAAAAGGCCATTTATATAATTCCACACTGCTCTGGGGTTTTGGGTGTTCTGCCTAAAAAAACATATCGTTACATGTAATGTTTGAGGTCAAGGCCAAATCACAAGCTTCTTGGAAGATGTAGGTATGAAGGAATGTCTCTTAATCAAAGCGAACACTCTGTGTTGACACTGGTCTGAGGGGTTCAGAGTTCACATTCCTGCCGATATAGTGTGATATGTCATAATCTCACCAATAGTGTGACAGGAGGAAGGTTCATTAAGTTCACATTACAGCATTGTTTTGTCCAACACTAAACATCATCCATGTGTGCCACGTGTGCAGGTGTGAAAAACAGCAGAACATTAGCAGTTAAACAGTACACTTAAGTTGCTTTTGATGTGTAGATTGCTTGCTATCCTCATTTCAACTCTGTTCTCCTTCCTCGATCTCCCTCTCACATGCTACTACTGACTGGATACTTGGCATTCATACACAGTGCATGCACCAGTGTCAATATCAATGCTGAGAAATGAGACCGAATCGAATTGCACTTCCAAACAATAACCGCTGACAGGGCCATATTTCCATTTTTAATAAAGTCTCTCCCTTGTATAGCCTGGTTGAGATTCATGCCAATGGCAGAGAATGAATTGAATAGATTTGTTCTGTCAAGCAAACTGCAAATTCGTCAGAATATTACGTTAGATGTATGATTTAGAAGACAAATATTTAAAACAATGAGAGACTCTACTGTCTGGAGTATGAGCTATGACTTTAGAAGCAAGTATTAATAAAATCAAATCCCACTCAAAACATATTCATATCCAAAATTCAATAACAGTCACATCAAAAGCATTTTCATATAAAAAGGAAATGAAAAGACTTTCAACTTTATAATTATTCAAGCTAACAATCGTTCAGCCTCATTCAATAGATTCTTAATAATCCCCACATTTCCACTCTAATTATATGCTCATGCTGTTTCAAGTCCATCCACTTCCCTACGTCTGACTGACAGACCCACACTATCCACTCACACACTTTAACTGCAACAACCCACTCACGGAGTTGCCGTCTTTCAGCGTCTTGCTGAAGAATAGCCATGATATATGTTCTGGACTTTTACTTTTATCAAGAGAGAGGTTTTGTTGGATTTGTTACTGAATTATTCAGGAAACTTGTATACTTTGAGATGTGTTATGAGGAGAACACATGCTGCTTTCTATATATTTCATTTCTCAACTGTTCACTATAGAATGGAGAAAATAAGAGACCAGTTAAAAACCACTATCTTTCATTACCCTATTAAAAAAAATTGTTTTGGCTAGGCCATTTTAAAACCCTCTTACCCTTTAGTTCCCAAAGTATTATATCCCACAACCCTATATTCCCTATAGAAACAGCATGCCAACCCTGAGTATGTTTTCTTTTGTTCACTGTTTTAGATGTACCTGTGTTCACTGTAGGTGTAACTTTAGCTGGAACACAATTAGCTTTTCGCTTTGGCATTTTTAGTTAACTAAGTTTATTAACGATATTCACGCTTGGATCTTCAGTTTAGTAATGCCGGCGTAATAAAGTAATCACGTCGTGACGTCATCAACCTTCCGGGTCAAAAAATAATTAAATGAGTAAGGAATCATAGCAGAGTAATGCCGGTATACCGGACTTACGGGGATAACGTTTACACTGTAAAGCCGCTATATTGCTTTATCGGCCTTACGGGGATTTGGCATAGACGACCAAGCAGGTATTTCGTCTTTACGGAAATAGATCAAAGATGGGCAAGCCGGTTTTTCGGCCTTACGGGGTAAGAGGGTTAAAGCACATATATTTAAACTTGTTCATTTTTGTTTCTAAGGTGTGTATACACTGCTTTGTTACATTTACTTGAAAAGGAATTAAGAACTGATCATATAATATATCTTGTATATTCATATAATATGTTTTAACATATTCAATATTTCCTCGGAATACTGCTAGTCAGCTGAAAGACGATAAATAAACGATGCTGTGTCCCATGCCAGAATTCCAATGCTTGTATAATTTGATTGTACAAGTCTCATCAGCCAAAAGCAGAAGTGCATCTGCAATGCCAAATTAAATTCTGACGTATTTAAGTTCGGGAAGCCTCACAGTAAAGATTCATTTCAACAAACTGCATTACTTTTCATTAATCAGATTACTTTCTACATTCAGTTGAATTGTCATATGCCCCAACCATCTACTTAACATCTCATTTAACAAATTCACGGTACAAAGAAAATCTAAGCTTCTCTCCTCCCCTCTAGAAAGTTGTCCTAGAGACAGTGTTTGTAGCATAGAATAGTGCTTATTTTTTCCACATTTCTTACATTTACAGTTATGCATAATAGCATAATTCTTAAATTATGCTTGGAAGATGTGCAGGATCTGGACAAATGAATGACATTTTGTGTCTAGCAGATGATTAACAAACTTGTAGACCAAAGCAGTGATATGAGGAAATCAATCAGCAAGGCTTGTTGCGAGATCTATAACCATCTCAGTGGCAAAGAATAGTTTATCATTAAATATGGCCCTTTCAGTGTCCGAGTGGACACCACTTCTTGCTCCAGCCCAAGGCTGTATTCACACTAGTGGTTTCTGTGCAAATGAAGATATAGCTGGAGCTTTTTTTGTGCTGATATATGCACTGTTACTATTGAGTTCTAGCTACGCTACTGAAAAATTTAGCTTGGTCTAACAAGCTCTCAGCTTTAAAACACAGGCCAAGCTGGTCAAACTGGTAGACCATCTTTACCTTCCTTATTTATTTATTTTTACATTTAGAATTTTATTTTTATTTTTTATAAAGAAAAATCTTACGATAATAATGGGACATATGACTATGCTCAGAATGAACCAATCACATTCAAACTCATGTTCAAAAATAATTATCATAAACCTGTCATCACTGGTGTGATTCTGGTTAACCCCAAATAAAGACCTGCTGTTTCTGTAAGATATTCTTTCCCCATTTCATTTCTGCTGAAAATTATTTCTGCTGAACATGTCTACCAAACATGTCTGCTGAACCCTTTCTCTTCTCTCCTCCCTTCCCTTTCCCAAATATTTCATTGAGAAGAAAAAAACAAATTGAGCAACACACAGCAGTAAACATTCACAGTTTTTTTGTTTTTCTTTAAAATTAAAAATACAGAAAATCCGCCCCCATCTTAAAAGTACAGACACCCCCCGGCTCATCATGGCTACATAGATATTGTAAAACCCAACAACAGGCACAAATATTTAAGTGGAAAGTGTCTGTAACTCCATAAAGTATACTATAAAGGGATGCCATTTATAAAAAAAAAAAAAAAAAACTTGTCCATACAACCATTCATCGTATACCTTATTTTGTCGAGTTTTAGAAAAATGTACCTTCCTTATTAATTGACTAAACTAATCAAGATATGTATTTACTTTTTTTTCCTACTGTTTTCTTTCTGTTGTTTTTCTTAAAAATAACTTGGCTAAGTGTGTTTTGGTAACTGGTTGCTGGCCAGACTAAGTTGTTGTCAGCAGGGGTAGACTTACCTTAGATAACTACCTTAGATCTAGATTACATGTTATTAATGATCAAGATTAGGTTTATTTTTTTAACATATTGGCAAAATGGGTGGCAGTGGCTCAGGTGATAGAGCGGGTTCTCCACTAATCGTAGGGTTGGCGGTTCGATTCCCAGCCCACATGACTCCATGGCTGGACAAGACAATGTGCCACAAGTTGTTCCCGATGTAAAGTTAAGTTTAAGAATGGCAGCTCTGCTACCATTGGTGTGTGTGTGTGTGTGTGTGTGTGTGTGAATGGGCGCATGAGAACCAGTCTAAAGCGCTATATATGAGCAGACCATTTACTATATACCATAAAACCAGATAGCATTTAGAGTAAGGCATAGTTAAATGAGGCTGAAAGATTACATACCATTGAATGTCCTAATACTAAAAAAAAGTCCCTAGTTATATTGGAACACTGAAATATAAATTGCTTACTAACAATAAGCCAACATGGCCTCAGTGCTGGTTTTTCTCGCTTAGCGAGTAATGCTGATGTGTTTGACATCATTCAGCACTTTTCTAAAGAGTTGTATAAAATAAATCCCTTAAAATGTGATCACAACACAAAAGGCCATTTATTCAGGTATGTAGAGAAAACCATGCATCTGCTTGTTTATCTGAAAGCAAACGAGCAACTGATCATTTCAGTTTTATGATATGCAACTGCTCATTCATGTGTCTCGTATTGCATTTGTTTTATATTTTTTGCTGTCTGTTTTTCTCTCCCTCTCTCTTCACCTATTGTAGGTGGCTTTATGAGTGCTCTCTCTCAAGGCTGTCTCCTCTACTGATTTATAAAGTAGAGGCATGTTTTTTAATTCAAAGACTTCCTTGTGAATTCATTCCTAATGGGTATTCGTCTGCGTCACACGCTGCTTGGATTGAATAAATGGTGTAATAAGCCCATCTTAGGAAAGGCCTGAGTCACAGTGAGACTCCTCACAAGCCACAGAGACCATAATCGCTATAACTGTCATTACCTGGACAACATGCCAGCAACTATTATCCAATTTACTTTACATGCATGAGAATTTACCCCTGGATTCTAGACGCTTTTCTCTAGGACCTTGTAGTTTGTCGCCCTTCCCCCGAATCATTTGGTAACAACAGGAGATTTGTTACTGAAGCCTAATGCTGACAAAAGCCATGTGGACCTCCCGGACATGGTGTAACATCAAAGAGCAAAAAGCTGCAGTAAAACCCCAGCTGTGAGAGTGGCACGCCACTTCTACAACAATGCCAGCCTGGATCCCATTTTTACTATCAGAGAGATAATCCCTATAATTATTTATCATTATTTTTTCTTAGTTGAATTACGTTGATATTGTAGAGGAAGGCTTAGTTGTGTATGAGTTATTTTTCCTTATTTTCCCTGGTTATGATTCAGTCATTTAAGATCAGTTCAGTGTTATTTTTGCTTACTCATGGTCTCAAGTTTTGGGGTTTCTGTCCTTGATTATGCTTTTGACTAGGTGTTGTGTCTTATGTTTTTCTCTTATCTTTTCCTTAACTAGCCTTGGGTATGTTGCTTGCATGTACAACTGAATATAAAAGCCAACTTTATCCAACTTATGTTTGGATTAAGACTACGAAACGCTGTAGTTCCCGGGGTGTCTCTGTGCACATAGTAAACCATCTCTTTGACTATACCCTGGTTCTTGGTCTCCCGATTCTCCAACCATCTTACTTCTGGTGCAGCTGAAGCATCTTAATCATCCAGAAAAGATTTGCATCATTAGGGTTTGCTCTGTTATGGTATGTAAGTTAAGTGACTTCGTCAGCAATAAGCTGATTGTTAATGCAGCTATTTGTATTGATCCCACTGTGAAGTATTCCTTAAAGGAAGTGTAAAGGCCTGGTAAAGGCATTTACTAAAATAATGGTGTTTTGTTTGTTTCATTAAGCCCTCTTACTGTAGCAATTAGAGAAGACATTTCTGTTGGTAACTTAAAAAAAGAGTAGGTGAAATTGGATACTCTGATGACTACATCGCCTTTTTGTTGAGCTTCAGGTTTCTTCTAAAGATGTGGTGTATTGACCTGTTGAAACTTGCTTTATTATCGAGAGATATACAGTGTAGTGCAAAACCACTAGTGAAAATGCTTCTATTTTGCATTCTTTTCTAATTTAATACAATGATTTTCATTATAGATTATATTATTAATAACAACTTGACTAAAAAGTTTGAAATGTTTACAAGAATTTCAGAGTCTCTTAGTATTTGGTAAGTCCTCTTTTTGCTTTAATTACCATGTGTACTCGAGCTGGCATGGACTCAAAACCTTATGATCCATTTTAAATCAAACCCATCAGAGTGTCTTCTGAAAACTAGTTTCAATAAGAGATTAGACATGAGTGAAATCTGACCTTTTGTACAAAGCGGTTAGCATGGTCAATATCACAATATTGCTTACATTTACATAGAGCCCTAGAAATAATACAGAATCTTGAATGTTAAATATTCAAGATATTGAACATTTACTTTGTGTTTTAAATATTTCAAAAGTCTAAAACCTTCTGTTTATTTCAAATTTTAAATTAAGTTTTATTTCAGTGTGTTCTCAGACTTTTGGATCCCACTGTAAGTTACTATAATAAGTATACAGAGTAGCTCAGAGGAAATGGTGGAATTAGTATCGGCCATTCATTATGTTCCATGAACACATTTGCCTTCAGGTGGTTGGATTAAGTCAGATCCAGGCCTTCATGTTACTAGTAAAATACTTCAGACTGCAGACTGCAGACATTTAACCCTTTCATGCATAAACTATTGTAAAAGATACACAGATTATTCAGATGTTTATTACTTAAAATTACACAGCATTTGAATTTTGACTTCTAAATACTAGTGTTTAAAAATACTTATATTAAAAAGTAAATGGATTATCCATGGTCAGCAATACAAAAGATTTTAATTCAAAACATGGGGGGAGATTGTGTAGGAGGTTTAAAAATATATACCAGAGACATGCTGCACTGAGAATCACAGATAGTCTAGAGACTAACAGAAATCAGGATCCTGATTGATGTTAAATTACAGTACTTGTCTTGAGTGATCTGGGGGGATTTTACAATTTACTTATCTGATACAATCTGACTGACCATTAGTGTAGCTACTAGGGCTGCACGATTATGGCCAAAATGATAACCACTATTATTTTGATCAATATTTGATCAAATTTATTTGATTATTTTTTTAAAAAAATTCAATCAAATTTATTTGATTGATTATTTAACACGATTATTCATTGATTTTAGGGACAACATATTTTTTATTGCACTTTTAAATTTAAATAAACAGACCGCTGCTTTCACCTCCATGTTGTCCTACAATCCTGCTAATGTATAAATCTTTGCATCAAATTAGACTGATCATCTCATAGAAGCAAATATAAATAAAATTTTACCCAAAATATAGGATAAGTAAAAAGTAAAAATGCCATCAACCAAATGAAAATATGCAATCAATTTTAACAATATACAACCAAATGAAAACAATTCAGGTTTACAGGAGGAGAGACTCAACCGAATCACCCAATAGAGCGATGCAGGGATGACGTCATTTTGTACTGGAACCCGGAAGTTAGCGTCACTGGTTCCCTCAACAAAAACCCAACAGGATTTTCACATAGGTTTGATATCCCTTCGTGCAAGCTCTGGAGCTCGCAGCGTGCTCTGAAACCCGAAACGAAGCTTGCAGTGTGAACGCACGCTTCCGGGTTTTTTTAATGACATTGACTTTGTTTACTTTCTACATGTGCTGTATTGTCATTGGTTATTCCTTCACATCTCATCGTTAATCTCAGCTGTTTCTGTTGTGTTCACCCTTAATATTTATCATTAATATATTTGTCATTTAAACCTCTTGTGCCTCTGTATTGCTTGAGTTTTCCGTGTACCAAGCTTTTGTTCATAGTTTCACTGCTCATAGTTTGATCCTGTTCTCAACCTCGTTGTTTGATTCTTGTTTAGTCTTGTTTACGCCCGTTTGCCGATCACTTTTGCTTGTTTTTGTCCACGTTATTGTCTTAAGTTTTGGATTTGTCTGTGTCTCTTCAATAAAGTTCATATCTGCACTTGCAGCTGTCCTAAACCCTCATTACGTGACCGTTAGCAACCGCCTTTTTCAATACATGTAAAAGCTTTTAAAAAATCCTGAGTCGGGTTTTACTGGTGTATTTTATGTATATATAAATTTTATAGAATAAATATAGAGTAAATATAAATATATAATGAATAAATATTTGAGCCTGTTTGCACCACACACCTTATTTCAGGCTTTTAACCTTACCAAAATCCCATTTAAAAAAAAAAACCCCACTGATTCAGGACGATGGAACCGGAAGGGATAAAATGCTTTCCCGGTTTTGACTTCCCGTGTGCCACTCTGTGGTGACTGACTGTAAGTTGGAAGTGCGTGCTTAATTTGATATGAAATGAAGTTTTCTGTGAGCGGAGGATGAACTTTAAATGTCAATATCGTGAACCGATCATGTTCATGTAATCATGGGCAGTCAAATCGAGATCAATATTCAATTCATTGCGCAGCCCTAGTAGCTACTCTGCAAGAAAGGGTTGAAACTGAATCTGTTTTACCTCTAAAATGTAATATGTTCTGCCTATGAAAGTTTGGTTTTTATTTGAGTTACACAGTGAAGCTGTATGTCTTATGCCTCCTGTAGTGAGAGGCTCAGGATAAGAATCAGACTGCTCTCACCATTCAGAGCACTGCCAGATGGACTCTCAGTACAGATATGTGGTGGCGGTATTATAAAAATGGTGCCTGCTCCTGTATGGGACAGCTGTGAACAAATACTGAAGGACGCTGTGACCAGCCAAGACCACTGCACCACTTTATAGTGGCCCTTTATTCACACAAACTCTGGACTTTAGAGGGATAGGCAAATTGATGCATGATATTGATTTGGCTCCAGATTAATGTCTCGTACAATTCTTCCAAATATGGAGATATTTCTGCTAAGTGCAGTCCCCTTGCTCAGTCTGTAAAACTCGTATATTATTTAATGCACCTGCAGCGCACTGACGGCACACTCGCGCAGAGTGATGCGAACGTTACTGAGGCATAAAAACACCTCAATCTTACTGCTTCGTTATTTATTTTCCACCAGTGGGCAAAAAGTAATTACATGACTTGTAGAAGCCTGACCGTTCAGAGCAATGTTTCCAACCTCCACTGCGGTGTTCTGTGTTTATCTGCTCCTACTGGGACAAAATACTGACATGCAGGTAGGTCACTGTGATGGTTTTGGGGAAGTCGTTATCTTCTAATCTTCTATCTTCTAAAAATGTGATGCATTTGTATTGCTTAATAGACTTTTTCTCTTAATTGCCCACTGATCAGAAGCTACAGTATATGGGTGAGTTTGTGCATCATAATCCCTCCAGTCTGAGGCTGGTGGCTGCACATGTGGACTCCACAGTGTCTGTCCCAAGTGTCCTTGGGCAAGACACTGAACCCCAAGTTGCTCCCAATGGCAAGCTAATGGCTTGAATGGCAGCTCTGCTGTCAGTGGTGTGTGAGTGTGAGAATGGGTGAATGAGAAACTGTGTAAGGCACTTCGTAGAACCGCTAAGATTAACAAGCGATATATAAGTGCTTACTATTTACCATTTAAGCAGAAATATATAATCTAATTCGTAATCAGACCATACGTGAATTTGACTAAGCCCTAAGATGGCTCTACAGAGATGGAACAAGAAATGAGAGCAGCCATGGACAGTTTGAGGTTTAAATGGTTCACAAAGCAGAACAGTGCTCAGTAAAAGACCTGCAGAGCATTACTTTACTCTCCAATGCAACACAAGAATAGCATTTGGACTTACAGTCAGCCATAAAATGCAAGGATAAATAACCTGCTGTCCCTGATAAGCATTCACACTTCTGAGAAGACAATCATCAGTTCAGGTCTACCCGAGTATACCAGATAACTGACGTAGTCATCTGTGATGCTAGTAGTGTATAAAGTGTAGCTGTGCCACTGTAATAGCCAGTGAAGAAGATAAAGCAGCACGAGAAACAGAAAAGAATCCGTGCCAACTGAGCACATTCATATAACCTAACAAGGGTGAATAGGTCCATCATAAAACATAGCTATATTCAGTCTTCTAGTTTGTGATATTGCCTCTATAATGCTTTCTATTTCAGCAGGCTATGCTATAACCACAGCAGGCTTGCCTGATATGATGGGAGCCAGGCGGAATATGTCAGACAGACGGCTGTTCACTGGCTCGTATGGAGAGTCCTCCAGCAAATCATTGCCTGGAAAATGAGAACAAACAACTCAATTAGCACACACAAAAAAAACTGTAGAGGCTTTATAGTGCAGTTGCAAAGCATTACATACATGAACACAGCTTGCAGAATTATTACCCTAATTTAGATGGAAATGTGCTGCTTTAGAGTCATATTCTCGATTACCAATGCTCCTCTAATCAAAAGTTTTTCAACTCAAGGTCAAAATGTAGATTACTTCCAGACACTTAACAGCAGAGTGCTCTTCTCATGCAGAATAGGTTTGAACAGCAAAACTCTTCGTCTTTATCAATGAGGAACTAATTCTGATTCCAAGCCAAACAGCTATTTATTTATTTTTTACGCACCCTGTAAACTGTGATAGACACTCCAAAAGATGCGCAGGCACCTTCTTCTCTTTCTTCATGCCTCTCTTGCATTTGCAGTTATAGAGAGAGCTCTGTCTCATGGACTCCATGGCATTCCTGCACTCGTCTTGTGCCTCGGGCTGTTCAGTGCGCGAGGTTGCCCCTGTACCCGCCAAACACTGCCTCATTGTGCGGAAAGCAGAGCTGCAGCCATAGCGGCCCAGGCACTGCTCATGAGCCCGGACACAATCCAGCTGGGATGCTTGGAGTCCGCGCCAGCTCGGCACATACTGACACGTGTAGTACATCTGCACACAACAGGATTGAGCTACATATTTCGATATCCAAGAAATGTGTGCTTGAAAATGAAATGTGGCTGAAAACCATACTGAAAGTACAGGTGATGATTACACTCATGAGTAAAACACATAATACAATATACCTTAGGACATTAGAATGCTGTATTTTAGTAATATCTGCGAAAATAAAGATGATGATATTATTATTATTATTATTATTATTAATACATTCCACACTAAGGATTTCTGATGAAGAAATATTCATGCAGGAAAACTGCTTGAAAGCAAAATTCCAACAGAAACATGGAAACAGGTTTCACTGGTCGGAATTAAACGTGCTCTTTACTGTAAATGTGTTTGGACACACGTGATGCCAACTTACCCAGAAGAGGGAACAGTATCCAAAAAGTTAAGAAGGTCATCGTGGCTTTAATCTTGAACAGTGGAGCAACTTTGTTAAAAATTGCAGGACGTCACGCTTTCCCAGATAAATCCTCTGCGCGCTGATTGCGCACCGCACCAGAATAAGTGGCCACACATAGCGCAGCTGTACATCCTGTCGGACGCTCCGCTTTCAGCTTGATATTGTATTGGGACACAACCCAGACAAACACGATCACGTCCGCGGGGATTACAAAGCAAAACGATCCAGTGTGCAGAACTGACACCCGTGCGTAACGGACATTCCCGGTCTCTGTTCTATAATGTCGGGTTAAGTGTCCTCAACAAAAGCCAAAGTGTTTTCATAACAGCAAGAAAGGTTCATTTCCGTCTCTGTTTGTTATCTAAGCGTGGTCTGGTTTGGAGTTTGGAGAGCAACCGGTTATACTGTCTCTGAGCGCCCGGAGTTTCAGCGCCTTTTCATCTCGCCACACTTCAGTGTCTGTCCCGACGCGCTAGTTGTACTTGTGAGCAGTTCTCGATACTACACGCGTATTACTTCCGCTGTTCGGCTTCCAACCCTCTCTGGTGTCCCACAGGGGCTCAGTGGCACTGCGCTCTCTGGGTCGCTTCTCTTAAACTGACTCTAAAGATGGACGCGCCGCTGCGCCTAAACCAAGCGACGTCATCTTCCCGGACACTGCTCTGGGATTGGCTACTGTCTGGACCACTTTCACTCTGCTGCCATTCCTGCGGAGTTATCCTAGCGTTGCTTTTGGACAAGTTGGATACACGTTATGGTTAGCCCAGGGAAAGAGAACAATAGCGTCATCTGCTTGTGATAAATATTTTATTTCCCTCCATGAATTTAGCCTATAAACCTATATGTATATCACAGAAAACAGTTTGTAATTCACTCACAGTGAATGATGGTAGATTATAACACGCCCCAGGAACCATCAAAAATATTTAAGTGCTGTTAATGTACTGTAAAAACGAATGACCTATATGTGTGATTATTTCCTTTTTTTAAATAGAAAATAAATCACTGAATATATTGTATACGGTCAGAGTGGGGGTTACATTATTATAACGTTTTGGTTGCTTTGTATGGGTAAAATTGGTGACAACCTGTCAATAACATTCATTCATTTTATGTTAAATATATACCCTCTGTGTGTGTTGTGTGTGTGTGTGTGTGTGTGTGTGTGTGTGTGTGTGTGTGTGTGTGTGGGTGTGTGTAAGAGAGAGAGAAGACTTATTATTTCCATAATGTATATATGTATAGAGTGGGTTATACAAATAGAAATGGATATCTGACTCTTTTGTGAAAAATCTGCTTTTATTTATCTATAGTTTTAAACTTTATAGCTGTGTGTTTCTTTTTTATTTAACACTAATTGTCATGACATTTTTTTTATTTATTTATACCGAGCCATGTATATACTGTGCATGGTGTTAGAAAATAAGGTTTGTGCTTCTGGAGTATCCGTTAGAGTGTTACTGAGTGTCCGGAGAACCCCTTTAAATATCATGCTTTAACACTGTAATATGTCTGAAAGGTTCCACACTGGTTCCAAACTTAGCCATTAGTGTAGCATGTTCTGTCATTGCAAATAAAAAATAGTGACACTAAAAGTCTCTCTCATAATTCGAATATTCACAATATTCTACAAAGGCACATTTTTGAAGAAAACACAAATTGGTCTAATTTGTCAGGCTTAATATTTAACTTCTTGCCATCACCATGCAGTCATGTCTAACAGGAACTGGAAGGATATCTTGATCCAGCAGTCTTTCTTTTCATTCGCAAATTTTATTATTATTATGTATGGCACAGAAGTGTTTTGCATCTATATCATTAATGTGGCATGAAATGTCACAGCTATTTAACATAGTAGTTATGTATATAATAGTTATATAATTACTCAAGTGCCACTCCAATTTTTCATCTCCAGATCTTCACCCTTCTTTGATTGCCTTTCAATAGCATGTTAGCAAGTGAAAATATATCCAAGATCAATTATGTGCTGTGTTTTATGAATCTCACAAACACATAACACATTTGTGATTGATATTGGTATTGTTTGCCAGCCCCAAAATGTAATAAATTAGGCAAATAAGATTTCATTGAACACTGCACTTTCTTAAAGAAGTCAATAAGTGGCCTAATCAATATTTAAAGCCAAATTTGGAAATAAGTGACATCCTGCTGAGAAAGCCTTCTAGGAAATGAAGTCTATTGTGCCATGAATCAAAAAAGATTGCTGCAAAACCTAATCAATGATCAGTTGGGAGTATGTGACTATTAATTTAAAAGACTGTTAATTAAAGGTAATCAAGTTTCCTTGGAAATCCAAGATTTTCAATAAACTCCAGTCCTGGAGTTTTATTTGGCTTCATTTTATAGTTTGGTCATACATACAGTACACTGTTGTTGATGCATGGCATACATGTGCAATTTTAACAGGCTTTTATCATGTAAGGTATTGCGTTATCACCCTGAAGCTGATGATTTCCCTATGAGAGCACACCTGCAATTTGCCAACACTAACATAATGTAAATCTGCCTCTTTTTTTTTAAACAGTGTATAGTAGTTACATTTAATGTTGTAAAACATCTATGAGACAAGTCCGTACCTGTTATCAGTTATGTTACAGGAGTTATAAACTGTCACTTCAACAGCCTGTCTTTGTTCTAACCTTTGAAGCTAATAAGACAAAAACAAAACAAAACAAAACAAAAAAACCCTACAACTTTGTCATGTTACAAAGAAAGAAAGTCCTCCGTCCTGAAGACATTCTGTGGCAGAAAACATACTGTTACAAAGTACTGACACTTGAGACTGCCACAAATGTTAAAAACACAAACAACATATTAGCTCATAAATATAAACCCATAACTGAACTAACAGCTACTGTCAGAGGCATGCTGTAAATTCATCAACAACTACTTATTTCCCTACATGACTGCTGCATGTTTCACAGACATGCTGCCTGTGCATAATAAAAGAGGCACATCTGTCTACACAAGAGTGTGCTATATAACAGTGCACATATGGTATGTAATTATCACCCAGTATTACATACTAAAAAATGACATGACAGTTAATAGTAAATACCTGCAGGTGATTTATTTTGTGTTAAATACGGACTGATTTTCTTTCAGGAAATGAATCAACCACTTAACAGGAAACGGCAGTGTCATTATATTACACAAAGTTCAACCTACCTAGGTTCATCAAAGCAAATAATCAGGGTAATTGAAGGCCACCCTTTAATCAATCGCAAATTTGAGTGCAAAATCAATTGTGTGTATCCGCAGGATTACATTAATACAGTAATAAGGCAGAGCTTTCTTCTGTTGCACGCTAATTTATGTGACTATGTAGACTTTAAATTAGACAACACGCATTAAGATTGTAATTTATGTGTTGCGAAGGGCAAAGAGATGACCTAAACAACTTCCTCGATTGGCAGGTAATGATAGTGTGTGTGTGTGTGAGAGAGAAAGAGAGTTATATATATATATATATAAAATTGAGAGAGAGAATGTGCGTGCATGGGTACATTGAGCACGCACCAGGAAAAACATAAAAAGGGGACATTAAACATTTTTTGTTCATTTTTGTGTGCATTAAGCATGCCTATGATGTGAGTGAGATACTTCAGAAACACATTGTACACATTTGATGCCGCCATATACATATTCTACCAGTGCCAGGTTGTTGTGCCAGCGAGTCTCATCAGACAGAGTGCTACAGTGTCCTTCTATCTGAGTGGTGATAAAAGTAAAATCAATGTGAGATTTGTGGTAGGAAGTACCATATATGATGTTTCAATTATCCAGGCAGGATAAGAGGAAAAGTCGTATTCTGCATGTGTCAAACCCACAAATCTTTTCTTGAGTGTCCAGTATGAGGGATATGTCCTGGCGATAATTATTCACTGCTGTATTAATCACACTTTGCTGTATAAGCAGTCTGAGATACTGATTCAGAGTAATTTAAACAATGCTATCTGTATAGGTAATAGATTTCTCATTTCAGATTCAGGGTCGACGTGTAATCAGATCTAGCCTTCACTACAGCCTATTACTCCTCCTTCTGTGATTCCATTAGAATGTATTCATTTTGAAGAGAAAGGATTAATGTTCCTCTTCTTAATGTGACATGCATATTCATAACAGGGAAATTTCTCACTCAGAAGCCATGTGTATACAATATATTCAGTTCATTACTTTTCAGTGTGAAACCACTGCTGAGGAACATGCAGGTCGGCGCATGTGGTTTGGGGGCTGGGGGGGGGGGTTGGCCCCGAATTAGTAAACTCTAGTTAATAAACTCTGTGTATGAGCATTCATATCTAGCATTAGATATGAATAGGGTCATAGGGTCTGAGTGCACAGTCTGGCACAGGGTTTTAAGCTGTTTAAGCTCTATCCATCCCTAATGAAGCTGTAGGATGCACAACCAAAGTGTGTGTATGTCTCTGTGTGTGTGTGTGTGTGTGTGTGCCCTCTGCCCTGTGATGGACTGGCATCCCATACAGGGTGTTTTCCCATCTTACATCCAGGATATGCTTTGGATTCATTGCAACACTGAACATGACAAAGCACTCACAATGAATGAATGAATAAACAAATGGAGACAAGGACACTAATATGACTGACCTAGAAAAAAAACCAAAAAACTGGCCTTAAAAATCTGGATCTAAAGTGATTACTGTAAACGAATGATCATACTTTCCTTGATCATACCTTAATTGTCTTTAACTAACTGGCCAGGTCCTAGTATTTTTCATTGTTAACTATAAAGAAAATATGGACTGATCTTTAAGAATACACAATACTGAGTAAAGACAGTTGTGGGTCTGAATAACACATTTACTAAATGTTTCATTGTCTTCAAAGGGTATCATGCTTCAATATTTAGATCATTTGCCAAAGTCTATGTTAACTCATGACTTCTGCTCTAATAATTCGATCTGATTCATATTCAGCACATTACATCTGCATGTCTTTACAAATGACACGTTGTGTTTTGTTTGTGACCGATATCTGTCAGTAAACCCATGTGTCTGCCTGATCCACATGCATTAGAAACAACACCACAAACAAAATCTGTAATATTTGTGAGACAGTCCATCAATTTTATATGGATTTTCTGTGTGTGGATCTCCAGCGCTCTACTGCATGATGAATGGCTATGGCAGTGAAATGTGTATACTTTGTGAGGTGTGGTGTAAAAACAAGTCACACAAGCACATTTCACATATGTATCACATATGACTGTGGCTTAAATCTGATTGTAAAATGGCCTCATGGAGCACATCTGTAACAGGAACAGCAGAGCCCTCCATCTAGTGGCCATAATCTGAGGAACAATTTGTCAAGCAATGCACCTTTATTAACCATTACCTAAGCCCTGAAGGGGTTATTCTCTGCTACACCAAAACCCAAGCATTCATCAAGAAGTTATCTTTATGTTCTGAACTAACATACAAGCAACCTGTCTTTAAATTCCACTGAATCTGAGAAGCATATTGCTGAGTATCGATTGACTGGATTTCATGTCTGTGAGCATAATTTGGATATCATTTCAGTCACGGCATGTCCTCTCACACAGACACAAAACAGAGCTGAGGCTGTGAGTGTCATCCTGCTGCCAGAAAAAACTGTCCCTTTCAGCCGGCAGGGACACCCCACTGAGCCAAAAGCCATCAACTACCACCATGTCTCTGTGCGTGCTATTTTGACACATACAGCTTTCCTCTTTCTTCCCTTTATACTATAATAAATAATGAAATCGTCTCACACCCCAGTGCTTCTGGTAAAATGCGATCTTCTGCTTGGTTGTCAACAGATGGCAGTGTTGTACAATGTGGCACACTGGGATCTGCATTCCTATCACGAGTAAGTATGATGTGAGAAGACATCTCCCATATGTCCCTGCTCAGAATATGTTCAGTTTCTTCTTGGCTACTGGTTATTAGAAGCATGCAGCTGTTTAGATTTCGCATGGCTTTTTTCCCCTGTGCTTTTGCACTTGGTCAGAGCTTATCGAAAGCCAGTAATCAGCTTATTTCCCTCCCACTAAGATGTGAAATCTGAAACCATGGAGTAAAATCAAATACTACCAATCCAGCACAGCATCTAGGAATTGTTCTAAAATTTCACATTGCTCAGATCTTTCTTCATGGACGAGACTTGTTGCCTGTGATGGCAGTAGCACTGGAAGAACAGAAGTCTCTTATCTTAGATGAAGCTGAGAGAAAACCAGGTACTCACATCTTTTCCTCCTCCCTCCTCTTCTTGCAACATTATACTCTGTATTCCCCACCGCTTTTAATCAGCTTAGAACTGATTCCAAGTAATAGGACACACAAAGACAAATGGCTGCCCCCCACAGAGATGTGCTACAGTTCCAGGTGATCACATCATGTTTGCCTTGTTACATGCACAAAGCTCCAGGAAGAGACATGTTGCCCTTCTTCAGCCTGCTTCCATATTTATATCCTACAGAATAATATTTTTTTAAAAGCCCTCATGATGCCTATCAAAGAACCCGCTGCATTATTACAGCCTGCACTATGATTCTGAGTAGTGTAAATACTCACCGCACTGCAAAGAAAAGCCCTTATTCCAGTTCAACCCTGTTCACTGACCCTCCATCAGAGATCCACCGGTGAGGTTCATTCAAATCATCCTCAACTCAGCGACCTTGAACGATAAAACCACCGAAACGATAGCTTCCGATCCAAACCTGTGTGTAATCCCAGTTTAGACTTGATCAGCCACCGCCCCTTTCCTAGCGCCGACTGACCAATCAAGAGCGCCGACTGTATAAGTGGGCGGGGTTCTACACGCTTCCCCTTATAAATATTCCTACCTAAATGTTAAGTCTTAAAAGCGTGTACCCAAGTACATGTGTACATGTGTGTCTGTAGCCCAGGGTTAGTTTGATATTTACTCAGCTGTCCTGGTGGGTAACATGGATTACGCATGCAGCCAGGCTTTTAAAAAAGAATAATAATAATAATAATAATAATAATCTTTATTGGTCACATATACAGTAGAGCACAGTGAAATAGTTTTCTTTTGCATACCCCAGCCTGTCAGGAAGCTGGGGGTCAGGGCACAGGGTCAGCCATGATAGGGCTCTGAACAGGGGGAGGATTAAGGGCCTTGCCTGAAGGTGACAGTGGCAGCTTGGCAGTGCTCGGGCTTGAACACCAGACCTTCTAATCAATAACCCAGAGCCTTACCCTCTAAGCCACCACTGCCCCCACCTCTATTATATAAAAATAATAATATATAATAATAATAATATAAAAATCTGTTCAGCTCTCTCAAACAACAAAAACTAGCTCTGTTACAGAAGTCTACATGGAGAAGAATGCAAGTTACTAACCAGCTGACCAGTTTTAACACAGGAACAATAGTGGCAGTCGTTCAGAGCAAATTTAGGTCACAATGCATGCATGAGGATTTTTATAAAACTGTGGCAATTCAATCTGCTCAAGATGTTTGTACACCAGGAATGTAGACACATAAAAGGCAATGGCAAAATAAGCCTTGCCACCCCAATTCTAATCTCAGTTTATCTCTGACAGGTTTATTACTCTTACACAATTCATATCTCATGATGATTCTGTTCATTTGTGGGCACTATGCACACACGCATTCCCCTAGGGGAAATTTGGTATAGCAAATCCACCTACTGGCTTCTTTTAGGAGGCGGTGTTGGAAAAACAAAGAACCTAGAGGTAACCCATATGGGACTCAAGGAGTACAGACAGATAGTAATCTGAGCTCAGGATCCAACCATGGACCCTGGAGCTGTGAGGTGGTAACGCTACCCGCTGCAACATCATGCCACCCATATGGTAGATGTACCTGATAAAAAGGGGGCAAATGAATGGGGTACAAGCTAGATAAGCCTATAGATGCTGAAGAGATCTCTTTCTTTTTCTTTTCGCATGCATGAAAATATCAGAGTGATCTCATACTGAAATCAGAGCAACCACACATTAAAGTTTGGGCTTCTGTATTGTCTTGCTTCTTCATAACCTGCTCACGCTTCCACCCTCAAGGGCTGTAACTTTGGTTTGGACCTGACTGAAGTTAAAAATAAATAAATAAATAATAAAAAAAAATAAAATAAAATAAAATAAAATAAAATAAAATAAAATAAAAAAAAAATTAAATAAAAATAACAGGTTTTTTTTTTTTTTTTTTTTTCTTTAAGTAAAGAGAAAAAAATATATTTAGTTTTTCTTTGTTTATGAAAAAAAAAAAAATAAAACAAAATAAAATAAAATAAAGAAATAAATAAAATAAAATAAAAATAACAGGTTTAATTTGTGTGCTGCACGTTTATCCAGAAGTAAAGAGGAAACATGTCACGCTTTGGGTAAGTGTGCAGCAAAAAAAAAAAAAAAAAAACAAAAAACAAAAAAAAAAAGAAAAAAAATAAAAATAAATAAAATAAATACCGTTATTTTTTTAATTTTTTTAATTTACTTCTTTCCATTAATTAAAAAGAGAAAACATTTATTCAGCCTTTTCAAGTCAAACAGATACCTCCACATGTCTCTTTTTTCAGCTGCTGTAAAACTTATCCTGTAATTATGTCTGTCATCAGCAGCCCCCAAACTAGCACCTATGTTTACCTGCACATAAACAGCAATCACGCCTCAAAACATCTTTAGACAAAACTAGATCTCTACTGTTATGCTGGACCTTCAAAATGGATCTCTTTACTAGGTCTTGATTCAAGCCTTTACAAAATATTTTAGGTTCTGATTCTCCATAATATCATACTAGTGAGGGATGAAAATAACTACATAGGACACAAAGTATTATTTTGATTCAGGGATGTCAGTAGTTCTTCAAACTGCAATGGTTCTTCTTCACTAGAATTATGGGGTTGAGTCACAGAAACGTTAACATGGTGGTGATGTTGAAAGCTGCGTACAACATCTTCTTGTCCTACAGTCATGCAGACATTCCGCTCAATAAAACAGCAGTCAAGAGAGCAAAATAACCCATGCTATCTTGGTGGGAGGGATGGAATACTACTCCCTGTTAAGCACAGCAACTCTAACCAGTTGTGGCGCTCAGAGCTCATGTATGCATGAAGAGAGCAAATGCATAAGATGAGCGATTTCCTCCCGAAAGTGTGTTCCCTACTCCCACAGAAGCTCACAAAAGATGTGCTTGGTTGGCTTCACATGTCTTGGAGGAAGCACGTTATAGCCTTCACCCTCCCTGATCGGTTGCTATCGTATCTGTATGGTAGGGATATGCTGGTTGGTGGGTTGGAGTGAATTCAGAGGTGACCAGATTGGGAAGAAAAATTTTATATATTAAGGACGCAAGTTTCTCTAGATCTATTTTGTGGGCATCATATATAGTAATGGCATATGACTAATGTATTTTAAATGAAAGAGGAAATCAGGTGACTTCAACTACTGTGGCCACAGAAACCAGAACATAGAGATGATTTTAGTATATTTTATTTAAAGATGTAATTGTATCAATCTTTGAATGATGAATAAAACATACTGAGTATCTAGCAGTGTGATACGGATATATCATTAGCCCCCATTACCTTCTCAAATTCTCGAAGTGAATAGACTCTTTACTTGTTCCTACCAAATAATTAACTGGAGGCCACATATTAAGTATAGTTGTTCCACAACATATTATGTTTTGGCCCCTCAAGCTCATATAATTTGTGGTCATGCAATGCTTAGTCTATGGCTTCAAAACATTGACTTCTGGCCTTAATATATATAATTTGTGGCTATGCTTATTAAAAGAACCAATTTTTCTCAATAAATACACACACACACACAAACACACACACACACACACACACACACACACACACACACACACACATATGTCATATGGTCATAGGTTCTACAAAGACGGTGTGTGTTTAAGGCATGATGGGCTTCTGGTTCCCCAGAAAACACATCACAATATACATAAGAATATTATCAAAGTTCAAGAAAATTGATCTTGTCTCTAAGCTGCGCGATTCCACAAAATTGTCACCTTTTACCAGCCTCAAACACATCGTTTTGGTCATCGGGACTCATCCGACATCACTTTCTGACGTTTTTAACTGACTTATTATTCAGTTTGAAATCTGAAGGTAAATATTTCATTGAATTTTGAATGATTGATCCAAAAAATTAATCCAAAAATGAATTCTAGCATATAAATTTGATCATGTAGTTATATACAAATGTCCAGTTTGTGTAATCACACATTAGAAAATTATAGACAAGTTCATACAGTTGAAAGCATATCATCAAAACCCCTCAAATGTTTGACTGCTACTCTGTGTACGTATGTACAAAAATTAAATCCTCATTCATTTCATGATAAAAGTTCTTCAAAGCTAGAAAAACTATGTCTACCCTGGATGGCTGTGTATATTTTCACTGGCAACACGCTACACGCTTAGGCCTACAGTAGTTAGATTAAAGACCGTTAGTGCCTTAAACACACATATCCTGCCCTTGGTCTTAATAACAGACTCAGCTGTAGGTAGCGGTTCAGGTCGCCCACCCAGCACAGCTGCTTGTACAGTCCCGCCAGGTGTTCAGATGTGTGTGTGAGTTGATGTTTGTGTAATGGGCTCTCTGTTGATCTAGGATCAGTGGAGCAGCAATTGTGGTTGTGTGTTTGACAATAATGGTGAACGTCAGAACATAAGAGGTCAGTTCCTGGATCTGTACGTACAACTACATTGTCTTTCATCACTACTGATTCTGATCAGCTGCTTGCACTATGTTATTATTGCAAGGCCTCACAACCTATGAGGAAGAAGCTCTGCTTAGCTGTCATCAGCATGGCTGCGTGATTTACCCCTCAATATGATTTCTTTTCACCCACTGTAAAAAAAATAAAATAAATAAATGTAGCCTTGTGTTGGTGGAAAGCTTGGCTCATTTGGACTAAAGTAGGTCAATGGGTAGTTGTGTCATCAGGCAGTGAGATAAAGCAGCATGCAGTCTACGTGGCATAAATCCGAAAAGGATGGCCGCCCGTGATAAAACAAAATTCTGCATCATCTACTCTATTCCAGTGGAATCTATAGCAGAGAGGTCTTTCTAAAATCCAGTTTCTCTAACCAAACATGTTATGCAAGGAAACATCATGCCTCCTCCTCTCTTTCTCTTCCTCACTGTTTCTGCCCAATCTAAGCAATGCTTTACTTGTTCTCTGTGCCTAGGGCGTGTGTCCCAAGCTGACCTGACCAGATCATGCCCTTCTTGACTTAAACTCATCCCAGGCCTCAGGGAACATAACGGATGACCCATGCATGAACTCTGGAAAAAGGAACAAAACATACCATCATGTACAGATGCCTGACTAGAAGTTAAAGGGAGTTAAATGCTGAGACACACGCTCTTAAGCAAAGGCTCTTACCTAAGAAATGGAAAGAGCAATTATAAACTACTTCATGCAAGTGTTCAGATTCTATAATGATAGATTATACTTTGGTATCCTGGGCCATTGTAAGAAATAAGGGACCAGAATGATTTAGGGGCTTCTATGATTGACACATGCAAAAACTGGACAAAACAAACAACAACAACACAACAACAAAAAAATTAACCATTATTTCATGTGGTAAACATGCTGCTTCTTACAGATAGGACACAATACTCTTTAGAGCAAGTTTTTCCAGTTTGAAAAGAGGGAGATTAAGCATTTTGTATGTGGAAGTAATGGAATGATTGAGTGGGTGGGCTGATTTATATTTATTTATTTATTTTTGCTTCAACCATAAGTCTAGACTACAATTAAGCTACACTATCTAACTAAAGCTACTGGTGGGTGTACATGTAATAGGATTGCTCATAGAGGGATTTCCCAATGCATTTAATGCATGCTTTGACAGAAAACTGAAGGATGTAAATGTGCCACTGATACAAAATTCAGAGACTGATAAATGAATTTATCTGTTCATCCATCTTTAAGTACCACTTTCTCCTGCTTCAGAGCTATGGTGGATCCAGACACTATCCTGGGAATACTGGGTCTCAAATTTTAGAGTAGTTAATTCACCTACCGATGTGTTTTTTTGGGAGGTGGGAGGAAACTGAGTATACAGAGGAAACTCTCTACAGCCACTTGAGAGAAAATGAGAACTGGAAACTATATATAAACAGTAACCGGAGCTCAGAATCAAACCCTCGATCCTGGAGCTGTGAGACAAGAACACTTCCTGAGATTTTTAATATTGTGTTTTAAGTTTTATGCTGGCCTGCACTTTAAGGCAGAAATCTTAACCCATGGTGGTGCCACTTAAAATCATATATTGTGGGAATAGTATAATAGGCTGAATAGTGCATTAAGATCCTGCAGTGGATTATCCACCCTTAATTTGATGACTTTTACAGCCTGAGTTTACCAAGTGCCAGCTTTGTTAACTACAAGGCTATACCTGCCAAGATCTACCAATAAAATCAAGGTTAATCGTCTGTGGCTGTAGTGGTTGCATTCATCAATGTGATGACTGTGCAGATGGTGTAGCTGTCCGGCTTATTGGGGGTGCCTAAATTCAGAGCTAGCCCTGATCCATCGAAATCTGGTCTCAATTCTCTCCCCTTTACATCTACTAAGCTGTAAGACGTGAAATAACCTGATAAGGTGAAACCAGACACCACCTCAACAGGCTCCGCAGAGGCGCCTGGAGAGGACACACCTCCCAACCCGGATATGAGATCAGAGAGTAGATATGGAGCAGTGGAATAAATGGGTTGTGATACCTGATACTGCTTTTTCCTGCTCAAAACATAGAGGTAGCATAACACATGAACAATCCAAAAATGTAACAGAAAATCAGAAAACGTACAAAACAAAAACAAAAACACAACAAATTCAACACATCAGCATGAATTTAAAATGCAAAAGGGTCCTTATAGAACATCACCTGCTTATTGAAGATTGCGCCACTCTGTGACCATTTCTGTTAAGAGCTAATGCTGTTCTGTGATTGAATTTGATGTGGTATTTTGTTTTCTTGTTGTGTTTTTGAAGTGCTGTTTTTTGGTTTGTTAATGTATGTTGTAATTATAGGTCACCATATCACTGTGAGCAACGGCACAGCTGAATGGAGACTGAGTGTGAAATCTTTCCTGTCCTTTATCACATTTAATACCACAATAGCACATGAAGAGGCTGGCAGCTCCAAACAGGAGCTGGTATTTACACCTCAGCAATATACAGAAACTGCGAATTGAGAAGTGATCAGAGAGAGACTTCCTTGTAATATGGGATAGAACTGCTTATATTGCCTGAGGTGGTACACAGAGTGTTGCTAATGAAATATTCGAAAAAAAATTTGCGTCCAACCTCAGTGTTGAGATGATAAAAAGCTTCTTTCAACCTTTTTTGGCACTTATTTCTGTTGCAAATTTACAAATACTTGATTTATAGCAGTACAAGTGGTTGATAAGTGTGAGGTAATGGCACACATCCTCGAGCTTGTACTTTTGTAGCTTGTACGGCATTTTGATTTATAATCTAAACAGCTTCAACACTTGAGGCTGGTACATCACATAGTTTCTTGATCTGATGTAACACAAGTCACAAGTTTAAGGTCTAATAACCCATTTTCCCTTTTGTCAACTTATTCTGTCTACACTTATTTGATTCGCTCACCAGGGTGACTAAGGCCAATTTCCCTCAGAGCCTTCTGGACCATGTCTAATAGGCTTTCTCTCTGCTTCAGGAACCACACATAAGCTCATGCAAAAGGCTCTCTGAACAACTCATGAAGTGCCCACAAAAAGGAATCAATGGACTCATTGTGCATATTTTTCTCAGTAAAGTTGACATTACCTTTTAATGTTTTTTTTTTGCAAGATTGATTTAGGTTAATGAAAAAAGTTTTAAAGGCTGAACTCTTAAAGTTTGTAGAAGAATGTTATGAGAGAGAGAGAGAGAGAGAGTTCAGTGGGAGGGGCAGGCAGTTGTTTATTTGAGGAAAGGTGGCGGAGTATCAGGAGTCAGTTCCTCAGATTGGCACAGAGGAAGTACTAAAGTTCCAGTAGACTGGGATACACAGGAGACCTCAGACATAACTCTGAACTGTACATTTATGTTTTTTAGGGATGTCTTTACATACACTTTAAAATAAGTGTTCCCTTAGGGTTCTTTTGTGTTAATGGTTCTAGCTTTCAAAATGGGTTTCTGTTGTATGCTTCTCTGAAGATCTTTTCAGATCTCCACCAGAGGGACAAACCTAGAGCTTTAAAAGACTCTAACCTGATATGCAGTTATGTTGTTCAATTTGGGTTGTAAATTCTTCTGATTATCACTGATCTACACTGAATGTTGCTGGTATATGATATTAAAAGATGCCATAGAATTACTCTCTGTGGGTTCCTTATATGGTTAATGGTGGTACAGCATTATAAAATGTTATACTCTGAACCATTTATGAAAGGAAAAACTCCCTGTTGTAGAGTTATACACAGAGCCATTAAAGGTTCCCCTAAGACAAAACCAAAGAGCCCTCTTACTTTTACTATGCTAGAACCTTGTTTATTGTGTACCTTGTATGTTACATGCTTCCAAGTGTTGTATGTATTGATATAATATCAAAGAGAAATACATTTCAAATATTCATCAAGTACAGTGTGACCCAGAACAAACTGACAGAAAGCTTGGTGTAGACATAAATAGACCTCTATCACTATCCCTTTGGGCTTCAGAGTGCTGCAGCTGTATATGAATTCACTCAGTTGTCTGAACATTGTCGTTGAATTCTCAATTCTGGTTAGTCAGAAAATATAGATTTTTTTCTTCTAACAGCAGCTCTTACAGAAGTTCGACAGCGATTTATTTCGCTTTACTTGTTCTAATATGTTATTGTGTGCACATGGACTTGAAGAGAGACACACAAACTTTGGGGAAAGGAATGACTGTTTATAGCTGTTATAGCTGCTAAACAGCTGTTTTGACTAATGAAGAACGTATTGAAATCTTTCTCATGACTGGATCAGGAAGCTATTGCAAGGTCCGATGGAAACACGGCAAGCACATCACAGATGACAAAATTATTAACAAATTCAAAACGTGATAATATTCCACACAATAACGTTAAAGAGATTTTTTAAATAGACATTAAATTTAAAAAATGTTGTAATTGGCAAATTGCTATGATATAACAGGATTAAAAACCTTCGAGATATGCTGATATTGAAAAAATAATAAACTCTTGAGTGCCTCACACCCACTGTCATTGATAATTTTCCTTATAATGGCACAACCGGCTCGTTTCATTTCTTACAAACAGAATTAAGCAGTAAAGTTTCCTTCCATATTCGTGATAGCTGTGTTATGATAAGAAGCAGATACAAAAAGATGTGGTGGGTTCATAAGTCACAGAAGATGCTTGTTAGCCTCACACAGATTGGTGCAATAGGGAGCTGTCGTATGGCGCATATGAGGACTTAGGTAATTGGGGGGAGTTAGCTATGTGTACATTGGAAGAAAGATTGGCTAAAAATAAACATATCCATTTTTGTAACTGTTAATAGAAAAATATATATAAAAAAATATATAGTAAATACAACTGTTATGTGCTAGAGGAGACTTGTAGGAAATTGTGATACCACTGCAACAGTGCGGCGGGTATCATATTAAAGCCCTAGAGAGCCACAGCACGGTAGAGTTTAGTAACACACCATATACAAATCATCAGCTAATTACCAAGATCTCCACCGACTGAATTTGGAGAACACAATTCTTTGTGAGGATGTGGCCTTCAAGTTTGGAGCACAATCCTGCTATGTATGTCCAGAAAGACTCCAGAAAGAAGAAAACCTGAAATACACCACACCATTCATCGTCATGTTTTAACATATAGCCACTCTTTCATTTCTCACTCTCTTCCATTTTCACTGAATGGAAAAGGAGGGCATCGGATTTCAGTGAGCTAAGGGCATACCGGATGATGAGGCAACACATTTTAAAAGCAGAAGCATCATGGCTTAGATGCTCATGTGTGATATAAGATTTCACAACTGTCCCTGTAATTCCTGGAAATGTACCATTTTGTGACCTTGCAATATCACATAAACTACTCAAATGAACCATTTAGAGAACCATGTTAAGTATAATACTGTTTCCATTTGAGCTTGTTTTGGTAAATTATTCAGCAAACTAATTGCATCTGCAACCTACACAATCTCCTGATCTCTCACAGCAGAGCAGTATACATTATGTAGATTTAATATCTAGAGTTCTGAAGAGTGATCACATCTGTCTCTTGGCCATATTTCCCTGCTACATGCTCATGCACATAGTGGCAAATTAATTATTAATAAAAAAAAAAAAAATTTCTTGGCATTTCTACTGATATGATTTTTCTTATTGAAATCATTCTCATGGCTCAGTTGGGAAGCTGGTGCAAGGTTGCGTTGGAAATATGTGTTTGGCACTACGACAGTGGTGCCAAAATTATTAACAAATTCAAAAATACTGGAAATGTTGTCACTGGCCGAGAAGTGGACGTCCACAAACATTCACTGACAAAGGCACACCCTTTTGAGATTTTTGGGACACCGTGTATTGTGTTGGTACTCAAAAGTATGTAGAGTTTGATGGAAGATGTCATACTTTTCTAAACGTATTTACTTTAAATGTTCATATTGACTATTGTTAAAGATAGAAATATATGGTACAAAATGTTCCTCATCTATTCGTCACGAGTTGCCTGTTACACAAGAACACATAAACACACACACACAACATGCTCTGCATTCTGCAAAATGACCAAATATGAAGATCAATCTATCCATTGATACACTGCAAAACAACTGAAAGCATATACATCATACAATGCAATGCTATCACCAAACTAACCTAGACCCAATCTCATCCCTATTACCATGAAACAGACCTTGTTTCTGTCCCACAGGTTTTGACCTGATACTACTTTTACTCTCACCCACAAAATCATGGCCAAAGCTGTCCTATCCCTCTAATGTATAAGCCCACCCACAATTCCCTGACCCTGGACCACTCTACCATAAGTGAAGACGTCCTCCACCTCCTCACGCGCATCAGTTCAGTAAAGTCATCCTCCTGTGATGTCGGCCAAGGCCATCCCTTCTCAAGTTTTCACCTTCGCTTACAGTCCTCGTCCGAATCCGAAGCTTGATATCAATCAGAGCCTGAGCAGAGAGCCAAGGACTGCACTGTGCTTTCTGCTCCCACACAAGGGTGTGTGTGGATGTGTGAGAGTGAGAGAGAGAGCCCACACCACCCAGTCCAGCTTTTCAACAGCAGGATGATTTCATAAATATAACGTGTATTTGCACAGTGGGAAGAAGTGCAGAGCAAACTTTACGCCGGTGTGTGTGGGTGAGGGTGTGCATTGAGTGCAGGATTAAGGATTGTGAGTCTGCCAAACTGTGATCAGCGAAAAGCTAAATGAGCATGTTCAGCTTCAGCAGAGATTAGCTAAAGGTGAGAATTTGCTCGAGGCATTTGTAATAGACTACAGTAAAAAAAAAACACTATTATGAAACTTTACAGAAGTTAATTATTCAAGATAATTATTATCAATATTATCAAAAATACATGAATACATATCTAGTACATTTTTTGAGAAACCCTATCTTACAATCATATATCACAAATACCCAGAAGACATCGTTACATATTATTATGATGATGATGATGATGATGATGATGATGATGATTATTATTATTATTATTATTCACCCATCCAGTTTCTGTACTACTTATAGTACAGAAAAAAGGAAGGAAACCCTTGAAGCACGGGGAGAACATGCAAGCTCCATACACATGGAGAAAGCGGGATTCAAACCCCCAACCCTGGAGGTGTGAGGTAACTGTGCAAACCATTAATTGAGAAAATAATGATTATGTTTTTTGTAAATTATGGATTGATAAAAAAAAATCTTTGAGATATACAATTGATCAAAATTTAATTAGATTGAGTGATTAGCATGTTTGCCTCACACCTCCAGGTTCCGGGGTTCGAGTGCTGCTGGGGCCCTGTGTGTGCTGAGTTTGCATGTTCTCCCCGTGCTACGGGGGTTTCCTTCGGGTACTCCGGTTTCCTCCTCCAGTCCAAAGACATGCATAGCAGGCTCATTGGCGTGTCCATAGTGTATGAATGGGTGTGTGAATGTGTATGTGATTGTGCCCTGTGATTGACTGGCACCCTGTCCATGGTGTACCCCGCCTTGTGCCCCATGCTCCCTGGGATAGGCTCCAGGTTCCCCATGACCCTGAAAGAGTAGATAAGTGGTAGAAGATGGATGGATGGATGGTATTAAATTGACTTATGGCAGTTTATGAGCGAATACTAGGCAATAGAAATGATAATGTATTGGAATGGGAGTATTAGTATGCACTTTAACTGAATTCTCACTTCTGATTGGTCAAAAGGTGTTGATGAATTTTCCATAAATCAAAAGTTTATATTAATGCCCTCATATATTAATGTTATCATTTCTCTACTAACAGCTCATACAATGGATTTGTACGGCAGACCTTCCACACAAACAAATTCAAAATGTGTGTAATTTTATTTATATACTGAAGTTACTACTGAGGAGACATTTAATTATCATTTGTGGAAGGAGTTTCGAATATCACCGCTTTATAGCAGTTAGAGGTAAGACTGCTCCTTTAATGAGTGAGGGCTTTTGTACTTTGTGGCTTCTGGCCAGTATGACAACTATCGTATATAATTCTAGACAAAAAGAGAGGCTGCAACCAGACAAAAGGGAGCCACCATTTATTGCCGCTTATAACAAAAAGTGATAACAAGAACTTACTTGTTTTGCAGATGTTCCACAACATTAAATGTGGCTATAAATGGATAAAAATACATGTTCTTTAAGAAATACATTGTTAGCTCTGGTAAATTACTGTCGTATATGAGGAATGAAACACTTTGGGATGTGTTGCTGTAGGGAAATAATAATAATTTCTATGAATTACAGCATCTCATTATTAATTATTTTCCTATAACAGCACAGTCTGTCATGTATTATTCCTTACATAATTGACCCACTTAATGACCCACTTAAGGCAATTAACCATTTAATTTTAACAGTCACTGCGACCTAATTTTTGTTTGAGTTTCTAAAGCAGGTTTTTAAAAGACTTGATGTCTGTATGACTGAAAAACAAAATGATTGGTTGTCTGGATTTCTGAAAAATGTTTTTATAAATTGACTAAACATAAACTGGTCACAGTTCGACCCAACTTCATCCGTACAAATAAAAAAAGTACACAATGCAGTGACTTAGTTCACACACAGGCCTTTGCTCATTTTACACATTGAATTCAAACAGAGAAAGGTGACATGCAGTCATGTGAAAGTAAACCCCATTTAAATTGTCAGCTTTTTTTTGTTGACATATTTGGACAAGCAAACATTTGATCTTCTTTGAAACAGTGCCTATTAATAAAGGTGATACACTCTATCAAATTACATAAAATTGATTCCACGATTTAAATGAACAAAAACAGACCAGTCATATGGAAAAAGTAAGTATACCCCTTACATTCATCACACCTTAAAAATCCATAAAATTAGAATCAGGTTTTCAGGATTGGGTGCCATTGATTAGAACCGGTCTTATTTATGCCCCTCTCATATCTAGTGCCTGGAGTTCCCTTTGCTATTGAGGTGTGTGGTGCCATCATGTCAAGATCTAAAGAGCTCTGTAAGGCCTTCAGTAAAAAAGATTGTGGATGACTATGTGTCTGGCAGAGGGATTTAAATAGACCTCCAAATTATTTGAAATACATTCCACTGTAAAGAAAAATCATCTAAAAAGGGCGCCAGATTTCACACGGACTGCCAATTTGTCTAGGACTGGCCGTCCCAGCAAATTCAGCCTAAGAGCAGACCGTCTGATGCAAAAAAAAGTATCCTAGAACCCCAAAAATTTCATCACAGGATCTGCTAGTAAGTCTTGCAACTGTTGGTGTCAAAGTGCATGCTTCTACAATCGGAAAGAGATTGCAGAAAATTGACCTGCATGGGAGGCGAGACAGGAAAAAGTGTTTGTAAGCCCACAATTTGCCAATAGCATATAGGCAAAGACCAGGCCTTTAGAATAATGTGCTCTGGACAGACGAATCAAAGATAGAGATGTTTGGCCCAGACCAAAGATAGTTTTTCAGGAGAAGCACCTCATATCAACTGTGAAGCATGGTGGTGGAAATGTTATGGTTTCGGTTGCTTCACCGCTTCAGGGATTTGACAGCTTGCAGTCATTGATTCAACAATGAATTCTGCATCATATCAATGAGTTCTTGAAGATAATATGAGGCCATCTGTCCAAAAGTTTAAGTTGAAACGAAAAGTGGACCTTTCCGCAGAATAATGATACTAAGAACTCTAGCAAATCCACCAAGGAATGGCTCAAAAAGAAGAAATGGTGGGATATGGAATGGCCTAGTTAAAGCCCGGATTTGAAGCCTACCGAAATGCTTTGGGGCGGTTATAAACGGGCAGTACATGCAAGAAAAACCTCAAACATCTTGAAACTGGAAAGAATATTGAATGGAAGAGTGATAAAAATCCAAGCAAGCGCATGTCAGAGACTGGTGGACAATTAGGCAAAACACCTACAAGAAGGTATTTCTTCTAAAGGGGCGCAATACTAGCTTCTGTGGCCAGCGTGTACTTACTTTTTCCACAGAAGAAGATCACATCTATTGATATTTCTGTTGAATAAATGATTGAAAAAGTTAATTTTCTTTTGTGGTTTTATTCAAGTATATCAACTTTATTAATAGGCACTGTCTCAAAGATGATCAAATGTTTATTTGTCCAAATATGTAAAAAAACCCAAAAAAAAACAATTTCCATGGGGTGTACTTATTTTTTCACTTGACTATATGCCAGTCTACTGAGACAGGCTGAAATAGTAACTAGGGTACAGTGGTTTGATTTAACTCGTGTCTTATTTCCTTTGCAATTTTTGTGCACCCTCCTTAAACCCTTCTGGAATAGACCTTACAGCAAACTCATTACGAAGGGGCCAGTTCTTGCAGCTATAGACATAGCTCAGAACAGCAGTAATGTACCCCAATGTTCACGTAAAACATTCTCCAAATAGAAAAATGAAAATAAAAGCAGATGGCAGGCACATTTATAGGCAACTTTGATAACCTGAACATATGTGTAATATACTAGTGATCTTTATATTTAACCAGAAACCTCTCTCTCTCCCTCTCTCTCGCTCTCTTTCTCTCTGCACCTGGCTGTCCACGTGATATTAAAAAATATGTGATTCATCAGACCAGGCCACCTTCTTCCATTGCTCCATGGTCCAGTTCTGATGCTCCCATGCCCATTGTAAGTGCTTTCATCAGTAGACAGGGGTCAGCATGGGCACTCTGACCGGTCTGCAGCTACACAGTCCCATATGCAGCACTTGTGTCTTCTGACACCTTTCTATCATAGCCAGCATTAACTTTCTAAGCAGTCTGTACAACTGTAGCTGTCCTGTGAGATTGGACCAGACGGGCTAGCCTTTGCTTCCCAAGCAGATCAATGATCCTTGGGCACCTGTGACCCTGTTACCAGATCACCGGTTGTCCTTCCTTGGACTCCTTTTAATAGGAACTAACCACTGCATAATGGCAACACACCACAACATCTTTTTGGAGATGCTCTGACCCAATCATCTAGCCATCACAATTTAGCCCTTATCAAAATTGTTCAGATCCTTACACTTACCAATTTTTCCTGCTTTCAACACATCAGCTTCAAGAAAAGTCTGTTCACTTGCTGCATAATATATCCGCCCCTTGACAGGTGCCATTCAAATGAGATAATCATTGTTACTGTATTCACTTCACCTCTCAGTCATTTTAATGTTATGGCTGATCCGTGTATATACAGTGTACTGTGTGTGTGTGTGTGTAGTCTAATTAGAGGCAGGCTAGAGTGGAGTAGTTGGAACGTAACTGGAAGGTGTTACTCAGACCCATGTGCATAAATAATGGAGGATGGGAGGGTAACAAGAGCCCTAAGGCAGTCATGAGCTCCAATAATCTTTGAGAAAAGAAAACACATTAAATGAGCACACAGTCTCGCAGTTAAGGTCTGTATTAACACATTAATGGAATACAGAATCTGTACTCAAAACATATAACATCCTGAGGCTTTCTCTCACTGTCGAGTCAACACTAAAAATACTGTATTTTGTGATATCAATCAACACGTAACAGAAAGTGAATATTATAGACATAGCTATATTATAATTTAGTACCATATGCAATCGTAACCTTTATATGCACGCATATAGCTTTTTATGTCACAACATGCATCAGCTGGTTTCAATGCAGTTGGACTTTCAGAGACTGCTAGTTATGTGAAACATTAGTCATAGTACAAGAGAGAGCAACACACACACACACACACACACACACACCTGCTATTACTAACACATCCCACCCACAACAAGCTGCCCAGCATAAAAAAAAATCAAAACCACAAACCATTACAGAGCATAAATGACTGATCACTTCTCTGATCACTGAATCACTTCTATTCTAATCAATCTATTATTATAATTAAGGGTACAGTCCACTCTGAAACTATTACAATGGCAAGGCCAATTCATTTATTTAATTAGAAACTTTTTGCTGTAGAATGATTACATTTGTGTTTGAGATTAAAAAGATGAATATGAAAACATTTTGTATCAGGCCACCCAATTTTTAGGTGAGGAAAAATACTGGAACATTCTTGTTACCTAGGTGTGTTTAAACAACAAATAACTTTTATTGAACATCTACTCTTGGCTTTAGCCTTCATTTTCACCTGTGAAGACTGCATTTGTTGTTGCAAGCCAACATGAAGATCAGAGAACTGTCTATGGTAGGAAAGAAAGCCATTTTTGAGGCTGAGAAAAGAGGGGGAAATCAATCAGAGGCATTGCACAAACACTGGGCATAGCCAATACAACAATTTGGAGCTACGAAAGCACTGGTATACTGAGCAATAGACACAAAATGGACAGCCAAGGAAAACAACAGCAGCTGATGACATATGAGAGCTGTGAAGAAAACCCCAGTCAGTGACATCACCAACAACCTCCATAGGGCAGTAAGAATCAGAAAGCCTGATTGGACTTCTTAAAAATAAATACAGAGATGAGCCACAAAAGTTCTGGAACCAAGAACCTCTACTAAAGTGATGAAGTGTGGATAAAGAAAAGATCTGCTCATGATCTAAAACATACAAGCTTATCTGTGAAACTTGGTGGAGGTAGTGTCACAGCTTGGGCTTGCATGGCTGCTTCTGGAACAGGTTCACTAATCTTTATTGATGTTGCAACTCATGACGATAGCAGCAGAATGAATTCAAAAGTTTACAGGAACATTTTGTCTGCCAATTTACAGAAAAATGCATCCAAATTCATCGAGAGAAACTTTATCATGCAGCAAGACAATGTTTCAAAGCACACTGCCAACACAACAGAGGAATTCAACAAGGAGAAAAGTCAAAGGCCAAGTCAACCAGGAGACCTTATAGACACAATAGAGAAGCATTTCACCTCCTGAAGGAGATTCGGAAGGGAGAAACCCCCCTGAAACAAATAACGACTGAAAGAGTATGCGATGGAAGCCTGGAAAAGCATCACAAAAGAAAACCAACAATCTGGTGATGTCAATAAATCACAGGCTTGATGCAGTTATTGTAAGCAAGGGACATGCAACCAGTCCATCTTTGGCATAAAAAAATGGAAACCAGGAAAATGGTGGTCCTGTCTAATGAGCTTATTTGAATACTATGTACAATAAAGCAATCAGATTTTTATCTGACTAATCAGAAACAAATTTAAATGGAGATATGCATTTTATACTAAAAAGAAGAAAAAATAAAAAAGCTCAACAAGTATTGACAGATCAGATGTAAACACGGTCTCAAACAGCCCTTGCTCAGCAGGTGAAAAGAAAACATGTGACTGTTCTGGGTAA
>CM022760.1:19761545-19999045 GCA_012411365.1 Ameiurus melas
GGCTTCCTGCAAGGGAGAGATAGCAATCAGCTATTGACAGAGAGCATTAGCACCAACTTTGAATCAGTAGCAGTTTTTCTCTATCTTTGCTTCTGCTTTTGGTCTGGTTTCCTTTATCAAAGGGGAAACAGCATTTTTGGTTGTGCGGTTGGGTGCATAAGTTTAAACAGATAAGGAGTAGGTTGTTTGTGCTTTCAACAGGAGGCAAAGTAAACAGTCTATAGAAATATACAATATATAACAGAATGGTATTATTATATCAGCATCAGGATTATTCAATTCAATTTTATTTGTGTAGCACTTTTAACAATAGGCATTGCAACAAAGTAGCTTTGCAGAAATCTGGATGTAGATTTCTGTTTGGATGTATTTACATAATTCTCTTGTAGAGATGCTCATTATGAGCACAATGCTGATGGAAATACATGGCATACCATGAGCCCTGAGTCACAGTAAGCATCATCCATTCTTTCACAGTCTCACCCGGTGACAGTGTACATTAATGCTAGAATACTAATGAGTCTTGATGAGTTTTTTGTACCTGGGCTAGTGTCTTCCTGTGAGGCTTTCCTCAGGATCTCTGTCTGTTTGGTGCTCAGTGCCTGCAGCCTGCTAAGCTCCTCAGTCAGCTCAGTGTATGCCAGAGCCAGATTCACTCTGAAAGAAAGAAATGAGGGGTTTATATGGTTGATCTTTTAGAGATCATATTACAACATATTGCATTTGACAGATTAACTTTACCATAGGATTGAAAGCATCACATTTTAGTGCAAGTGTGATGCAGTGTTGAAATTATATACAGAGAAATATCACAAAAGTTTGCTTTGTACATAGCTAGTGTACTTAATTCCAGCAATCGAGTAGGAGTAGAACTAGTAGGTGCTAGTTTGCACGCATGCACACACACACACACACACACACACACATTCATACATTCACAGACACATACACGCATGCACACGTGCACACACACACGCATGCATATACACACACACACACACAGACACACATACACATACACACGCATGCTTTTTAAAATAAGTATTAAGCCAACTGACTCCTTTCACCATGGCAACCAAGCATCAGCACAAGCATTGTCAATTTGTTTAACGTTTCTGTCATTATCAATACAGCAGCAGAGAGAACTGCGTGCTACAACAGTATTCAGATTACAGTCCTGTTTTCCATTTGCATTCTGTGATATTTTTTAATCATTTTTTTTAACATCATATACCAAATGCAATTTAATTCACTGTTTTATTTTCACTTTTTTAAAAAAAAAAAAAACCTTGCTTCCCTTTAGTGGGGAAAAAAAACTCAGATTCTTAGTTTCCAATTAACCGCTTAGTACAGTATATACTAAAATGAATCACTATCGCATTTTAAGTCTAACCAAAGATGTCCTGCAGATTAGGCTTGAGATTACTTGTAAAATAAGTCAATAAGAAAATAAAAATAAGAGAGGGGGAGATAAGTATGAAAGACTGTGGCTGACTGAAATTCCATCTGTCATCAGATCACCTTTATCTGATCACTTCCAAACCAATTTCGCACAAACCACCAGGGCTTTGCAATAAAAAGACAGCTCTTTACTCATAGCTCCTCTGATGGTGTCAGATAAGAGGCAATGGGGAGAATTTAGACTGACTTGGCATATAAGCAAGTGCAAACAAGCAAAATAGCATTCGTTTTTCCCCCTTTCCAACCTTGTATTTACACAGGAGGTTAATTAGAGTAGTTGAGAAACTATTCATTATGGCACTGTAAACAGCTTCCAACATTCTCCTACAGAGTATTCAACTCAATTATGAAGACGAAGAAGCCTTTATTTGTCACATATACATTACAGCATAGTGAAATTCCTTTCTTTGCATATCCCAGCTTATTAGGAAGTTGGGTTCAGTGCACAGGGTCAGCCATGACACAGCACCCCTGGAGCAGAGAGGGTTAAGAGCCCAACAGTGGCAGGTTGGCTTGAACGGCCAACCTCATAATCAGTAACTCAGAGCCTTAAGCCATGAGCCAAATTAGTGGGTGTTAAGCTCGCTAACTAACTAAGCACTGCAAATATTCATGAGTGTTTTCATTCCTAGTAGTAGTCGAAAGTCACATGCAATATACAAAAAAACAAAAAACTAACAAAAAAACCAAAGCAGTTTTTACCTAAAATAGAATTAAGGACTATATACTTTATTGTGTTTTGTTCTGCACTTAGTGATTGTAGAATATAAAGTAACTATAAAAACTACTTTCTTTGTAACATCTTATATACATTACAATTTGGCCCTGAAAAGGCTATGTGAAGGAGAACGCTAGGGAATGAAAGTACCAGCCAGTCATACTCTACTCATGCAAATGTGTCACAAACTTTCGTAGCTATGTCAGGAGGAAGAGCAGGCTAGCACCGAGTCAAACTACAGCTATTACAGCAAGGCATTCAGTGTACAGACTTTAGTGTTTTTTAAACAGTCACATTATAAGTAGTGACTATTGCATACAGTAAATAAATATTGGTTCTTGATACTAATCCTATAAGCAAAAAGATGCAACATTCAAGCTTCTCTGCTGTTATTCTGTAAGCTGTAGCGTTAGAGCTTTACTCTTACCGTACTGCTCATCACGTCCCGGCACTTCTGCCCTGGCCATCTGAGCAACCCACATGCCAGTCTACACTGGGCAGAGGCTCTGAGTCTCTCCTGTTGCTACAGGTGTCTGACCAGAAACTCATTCTGTCATCAGACTGTCTATTGTGAGACACTCAAAGGATCTGTGGGACTCATTGCTTAATGTTTTAGACAGAGTGTGACTTTTCACACTTCGACACACACACACATACATTTTGACACACACACACATACACACATACACACACACACACACACACTTTGACACGCATACACACACACACATACACACACACACACACTTTAACACACACACACACACACACACACACACACACACACACACACACACACACACACACACACACACACACACACACACACACATGTTTGCTGACAGTCTTAAAAAAGTCTCACTATTGCTTCACCTCTAGCTTAGAGCACCTGGAAGTCTTTGAAAGTGTGAACTCCTTCCGATAAATGTGTAAAATGGTGCACTGCAGAGGAAGTTAGTATGATCACAATAACATTGTCTGTGAGGCTAATACTGCTGAGTACAGACATAAGTACATGTGCATCATCTATAGATGATTTATACTGTAAGGTGGATTTTTACAGAAATATGACTCTTCATGTGTGTGCATGTGTGTGTTTGTGTGCGTGTGTGTACGTGTCCTGGTTTGTGTGGGCATGTATGTTTATGCGTTGTGGAACCTTTGAAATGATATGGATGAGTCTAAGAATGTATGTGTGTGGGTAGCTGATTCGAGAGGGCCGCATGAGCTGTATATGACCTTTGCTCTGGACCTAGAAGTTTGAAATTTTGTTTACTTGACACTGACAGATGTTGCCTCACAGGCTGCATATCTTGCATTACTGAATAAAACATGAATATCAAATTTTTCCAACAATCTCAGTTAGCACAGCCCACACTTCATAGTCCACAATCTCTTCACACACCAAAACCAAGCATTTGTGTCAGCCTAGCTGTTATTATCTCATAGTAGAGAAAAACAAATACAAACAGTACAGAACATTTGGATGATAGAAAATAACCAAACTGTGTGTGAATACAAAAAAAGAGAGAACCTATTCTCTTTCCAGTCCGTCAGTTACTTTTAAAAATATATAAATTTTATACTGCCTTGGAGGCCTTAGAGTGTGCTGCTGAGACAATTTGTATTAGGTAAGCCTTTGCTGTATATAACGACAGTTATATATAGAAGTCAGTATCATATGAAACTTAATGATATGCTGTGGTCATTTATACATCTGCTGCTGAATTTTTTTTTACTATTACTGTACAAACACACAAGTGCCTTCTTAACACAAGCACAAACAGCTTCCTTTAAAAAACATATGGACAGAATACATGGCCAGGATGTATATAAAACATGTTATCTTAAAAAAAAGGCTTCTTATAATTTCTTTTTTTAATAGTTTTTTTTTATATAGTTCAAGATTCAAGAATTTTAGAAAAGTTTTATTACAAGATACATTTTTGTAGTAAATAAATGTCACACAGTAAACATATTTTACGACCATCTACAACAACTAAACCAACCTACAAATATAACTCCTACAACTTTAGTACTTTTCAATGAGATGCTATAAAGTTGACGGACAAATTGTGTTGCTAATTTAGTATCATTTACAAATTTTTCCTTCCAAAAAATGGTGCTAAAAATATTACTGCAATGATGGTTAGATGAGGATTGTCTGGCTGTGATTTATTCTGTTAATTTGCTTAGGTTTTGTCTGAAAAGGTTCAGCAAAATTCAACAGCTTTACAGGAAAATGCTCATTTCAGTTAAGAATTTATTTAAAAACTTTAGCAAATCACCAACCACAGAAAAAAAATTTCAAGGAAAATTAGAAAAAATTTTGCAACTAGCTTTGGCCATTTACATTAAATGCCAGCACTTACAAGAACTGGCTTCACGATTCAGACAGAGAAGACGAAGAGAAAGGGGAAGCCGCTGCAAAATTTTGAGGTGAGTGAGGTGGAAAAGGAGTGGGTTTCTAACTACACATCTCTGTCAATTGCGTACTTTCAATTTTCTCATATTTTCTCCATCAGCCAGCAAATGCCATGCTATTAGGTAGAGGAAAACAGAGAGTGGAGGAGATCAGAAAACAACTCTGATGGAGGAACGACCGACTTGCATATTTTTTGTGCGTGTATGTAAATCTTGAGGAAGCATATGAATGTTTTAAACCACTGAAATAAAACCTTGACAAGGGCTTGGTGGTTTAAAAAGTCCTAGGTTTTTCAGAAGCTATAGTGCCCTCTACTGCTCAAAGTAACATTCACTGGATGATGCAGAGACTCTGACTAACAGTGAATGATGTGCACAACCCTGAATACTGTGAACAGCTAATAAAGCTTCAAATTAACATGGAAGGCCAAACTCTCAGGAGGAAATGTGGTAAAGCTCATTAACTGCAGTTTATATTACAGTAAATGCTTTGAAATAAGGATTGTGCACATAATGACTTACTGTTCATCTCCCACCTTCTTTATCCATTCCATGTCACACTGGGCACAAGTGGAGTTCACATCCTGCAGCACAAGAAATGCACATCACATGTATATAATGGGTAAAGATCCTGTCTGGTTGAAACTGACAGTATACCTGAAATACTTTCAGAATACTGCACAAACCTCTCACAAATACAGCTTTGTTCACTGTATAAAGTTTGTGTGTAATAAGTAATAAAGTCTAAGTAATAAAGCATGACAGAACATGCTGTTATAGGAAAACAATCACCAATGAGGTTATGTGTGGCAACCTGATGCAAAGTGGAGTTACTCTTACCACTTACTCTTATCAATCATCATGTTTTTTTTTACTGCTTAAAGTTATATATAGTGTTCTGAAACGTCTGTGAGAAAAGTTAGTTCCTGTTATCACTTAAGCAATTTTAATAAACTCGTTCCCACACCAGCTTCTCTTTTTTCTGTCTCTTGAAGTTTATAAGACATAAATACATAGTGTGATATTCTCAAGAAACCCAGAAATACAAACTCCTACGTCTTAGAGTTTCCCATGATGAAAAACTAACTGATTGTTACAAACTACTGACACTGGAGACTCCTTCCATAAATGTTAAATAAACATCTCATTAGATAAACCTTCATCATTTTCATGTTACTGAAAATGAATCAACATCTTGTGTCCAGTGAGATTCAAGAAATCAACAGAGCTGTGGTATAAACTATTGTGAAGAGGAAACTTGCAAACAACTCTGAAAGCAGAACAAAATCAGAAAAGCAGAAGGCTTGTCTGTTTTTAACATGTATGTTAAACATGAGGAAGGATATGAATATTTTAAGCCACTCCAGCAAAAGGTTGATAGGAGTTTAACATTTGTCAGAAGCCACCGCTGTGGTATAAACAATTTTATACCACAAGACTGAACTTTTAATTCTGGTATGAACTACAATAAAATTATAAATTTTTAAATAATTATGAATTGCTTGTGCAGTATTGTGAATGTTACTGAAAGTTACTATGTATAGGCTAATGTATAAGCTAGTTTAAACTCTGTGTCTTATGTTGGTTATGTCATATGCTAAATCTGACTTGCCAGTATGGCACTATAAAATGTGATTGATTACAAGTTACTGCTATAAAGATTATTATGGTAAGATACAGTAACAACAATAACTCATAACTTGATGCTACTGTAAAGTAAAAGTACAGTTTGGTATTTTTTGCTGAATTATTGTAGTGATCTTATTGTAAGCATGGAGAAAGTGTTCAGGAGAGAGGACTTTATGCTTTGCAGCGTCTCGGTAATATAATGTGTGCTTCTCTAGTGAAGCACACAATCCAAAAGAACTAAACAGGACTATAAAACCTAAGTTATATGAAAAAAATGAGAAATGTTGGGGAATTGTAGTGATTCAGAAATGAATGAACTGTGGGTCTTTGTTGCTGAGGACAAAAATCAGATAAACAAGTACTAAAAATAGTTATTGTATGGCAGATGTGACTGTATGTGTCCTTGAAAAATACTGTTTGAAGGTTGCAAGTGCAGAAAGTCTCAATATGGTAAATGTTGTTCTTTAACAGATTAAAAAAAGTGTAATAATATGTGAGTTGTCATGCTTTACATGAAATAAGCGCTACTAGCCTGGTGCTTATCTTGAATATATACTCAGTGACTGTGGCAGAAGTTAATGGTGATACTGTATATAAATCTGTAATAATGCATGGAAGCGTGTTTGCATTGTGAAGCAGAGGTGTGCATAAAATAACAGAAAGCAGCACAAAACAGATTTCAGTGTAATATTATCATAAATAAATCTACAGTACATCATAAACAAATATATATACAGTGGAGGAAATAAGTATTGGATGTGTCAACATTTTTTTCTGTAGATATATTTCCAATGAGGCTGTTCATGTGAAATTTTCACCAGACAAAAAACTCAAGAAATCTGGAAATATAAAGAATTCACAACATTGTCCATAAGTCCACAAGTTCATAAATAAAGTTTTGTGTAATAAAGGGGAATGACACAGTAAAAATGTATTGAACACGCTAACTTAAATTTATTTAATACTTAGTGGAGAAGCCTTTGTTTGTAATGACAGCTTCAAGACGCTTCCTGTATGAAGAAATTATTCAGCCTCAGAATTCAGGTGTGATTTTGGCCCATTCTTCTAAACATATTGTCTTTAAATCTTGTTCAATTAGATTCAAATCAGGTGATTGACTGGGCCATTCTGACACCTCGATTTTTTTTTCTCTGAAACCAATTCAGAGCTTCCTTCGCTGTATGCATTGGATCGTTGTCCTGCTGGAAGGTCCACCCACGTCCAATCTTCATCATCCTGGTGGATGGCAGCAGATTCTTCTCAATAATCTCACGTTAAAGGGCTCTATTCATCATTCCTTCTACTATATGACGTCTGCCAGTACCATGCAATGAAAAACAGCCACACACCATGCTGCTTCCACCTCCAAACTTCACCGTGGGTATAGTGTTTTAAGGGTGATGTGCAGTGCCATTTCTTCTCCATTCCAAAAGTTAAATTTTGCTCTCATCTGAACAGACTACACTCTCCAGTATTTCATAGGCTTGTCCAAATGAGTTGTAGCAAACTTTAAACGAGCTTCAACATGTATTTTATCAGTGGATCTGATCAGTGGAGTGCATTGTCTATTGTTTTCTCTGTGATGATGGTACCTGCTGCCTCCAAGTGTTTCTGGAGCTCTTTCTGAGTGGCCCTTGGCTTTTGGGCTACTCTTCTGCCTATTCTTCTGATTTCCTGGTCGGAAATCTTGTGAGGAGTTCCTGTGCGTGGCGGGTTGATGACAGAGTGATGTTGCTTCCACTTGCAGATAATGACCCCAGTGGTGTCAATCAATTTACTAACCCAGCTGATATTAATTTGCTTAGATAGGAGGTATAATTACTTAGAGGTTTCAGCTGGTTCCTTGCCTTAACTTGCCTTGGAGAACTGCTTTATCTTAGTGTGTTCAATACTTATTTCCTGTGTCATTCCTCTTTATTTCACATAACTTTATTTATGGACTTTAATGTTGTGAATTGTTTATATTTCCAGATTAATACTGATGTCTGGTGAAAATTTCATTTGAATAGCCTCACTGGAAATATATTTACCAAAAAAAATGTTGACGTGTCCAATATTTATTTCCCCCACTGTATATATATATATATATATATATATATATATATATATATATATATATATATATATATATATATATATAGGATATATATTGTGGAAGATGGGAAGCTTTTTTCAGAGTTTTGTCTCTGAACTTTTATTGTATAAAAAGCTGCTGGAATTTAAGATTTTTTTCCTGGTATACTTTACTTCATATTCAACTCATAAACTACTCTGAACTTCTCTAAACTCTATCTGCAGTGTACTGTGTACTGACCTGTTGTCTCTGGTTGTTCTGAAGCTCTCTTAGCTCTTCTTGCAGTCTCTCACATTCAGCCTTTAGCTCCTCCTCCCTCTGACATGCCCCTCGGGCCTCATGCCGCGCCCCTTCTAGCTCTGCCTCCAGCCGCTGTAGTTTCAGGTCTGAGAGAGTATCCAGACTGCGGGAGCTCTGAAGGGTCAGAGCTGGGCAATCTAGCCCTGGTGTGAAAAGCATAAAACACATACAAAGTAAGCTATTTCTGAAGGCCTGAAGAGGATTTTCTTTTGCTTTGCTTTTTTGCATTATGTAAATTTAGAGAGAAGAGAGGCTTGTGAAGGGATCACAGTTTATATCTGATAAAACAGGAACTAACTTGTTTTGTGGACCTTCCACAACATTACATATGAATAAAGGCACTGGATATTTTATTTCCACTTAATATTCACACACACACACACACACCACATACAAGAAATACGTAGGTGATCCTCAAAGCAGCTGCTGTGTAACAGCCTATAATCTCATGTTTGATTTCCAAACAGGCTTTGATCCTTTTTCAGCTCACAGTTTACATTATCAACAGCCAACATTATTAGCAAGCCTAATGCTGATATCTGCTTTATGACAACCAAAAACCTGCAGTGACGTTAATAAGTGCAATCATGATTAATGTCTTTCATGAACACACAGTAGCCGCCGCAGTGCTGAATGCATGTGCCACACAGAGGGCAGTGGGCCAGCAGGGCCTCCTCGATTCATCGTGCCAAGCATGACAGCGTGGTGGTGATGATGATGGAGGATGGGAGACTCAGGCGCATCCCGCACTTCTCCCCCAGCGTGGGCGCTGTGATTCAGCTGCTCAGAAAGAAGCAGTCCTTGAGCAAGCACCTATTGTGATGGTTCAGCAATAAGCGAGCATGAACTACCACACACCCACGTGCAAGCCTACATTACCACGGTTTTTTCTCTACACTCTAGCCATGAGTTCATATGCTCACAGCCAAGAATTCATTTCTTATCTCTTGCAGAACAACAGTTTTTCCTTGTGTTATACAAATTGGTTGAATTGGATGCTGAAATACATCTTGCATCTCTCGACTGCACCACATGAGTCAACTTTTGAAAGAATTTTCCCTCCTACAGGGCAAGGGACAGGGCCAGGTTTATGACCACTGCGTTTGTGCTGATCTGTGAAGTTCTCTTGTGGCTTGCTGTTAACATTGAATGTGAGTGGGAAGTTTTGCTCAAACAGCACTGAAAGAACATCCTGGAAACAAGTAGTTTCATGTTAAAGATGAGGTTGGAAGGAGCTATATTTATTCTTTCTAGGTGCTCCAGAATAGGGTTGTAATTCAATGCCACAATCTGTATCTGCATGTTTATCTGCATCTGATTAGTGGTCATATCTATAGTCAATGTATTTGTGTAATATTACTTTGAAAATGAAACAGTTCAGTGTTTTTTACTAAACTTAGAGCACAATTCTTAACTAGAGAAATTATGAAAAATGCTTGCTAAAATCCTTCTACTCATGTAGAAGTACCCAACGAGCATCAGTGTGGTCAATGCCTCTGAATAAATTCAAGTAAATAATTAAAAAATAAATAAATGCATTTTAGCGCCAAAAGTCAAGTTCATGGTGATAATCAGACCAGCAGGTAGTGTTTTCATGAATGCACAGAAATGGTCATGTTATGACTCCAAACCCCTGCAGTGTCAGTCGCACTGGTTGATGCTGAAGATGAAGACGGATCAGGGTCAGAATCAGGAGAGTTTGCATCACTATCAGTTTCGGTTTGAGTTTCAACATCGCCTGAACTTTCACTGCTGTCACTATCTAGAATCCTCGCTCTCGCCTGTGTAACTGTGTATGTTTTCTTCTTTTCCACTGTTTTAGATGTACCTGTGTTCACTGTAGGTGTAACTTTAGCTGGAACACGATTAGCTTTTTGCTTTGGCATTTTTAGTTCACTTCTACTATTACACCAATATTCAGGCTCGGATCAGCTTCATCGTAATGCCGGCGTAATAACGTAATCACGTCGTGACGTCACCAACCTTCCGGGTAAAAAAAAAAAAAATTTAATAAGTAAGGAATCATAGCAGAGTAATGCCGGTATACCGAACTTACAGGGATAACGTTTACACTGTAAAGCCGCTATATCGCTTTATCGGCCTTACGGGGATTTGGCATAGACGACCAAGCAGGTATTTCGTCTTTACGGGAATAGATCAAATACGGGCAAGCCGGTTTTTCGGCCATACGAGGTAAGAGTTAAACCAGACTTTTTTTTTACTCTAAGGTAGAAATACCAGCACTGTGGTCTGTGAATTCTGCTTCTGACAGTTCCTCAACCTCTTATAACTTGGTGCGCAGAATTCTTTTTAATCCCACAGGGTTATTGTTTTTGTCTGTACCTGCTTCTGAAAAAAAAATTTGGTTCGATTTTCCAAAAATAAATAAATAAATAAATTATATATATATATATATATATATATATATATATATATATATATATATATATATATATATATATATATATATATATATGTGTGTGTGTGTGTGTGTGTGTGTATGTGTGTGTGTCTATAAATACACATTATCTCATAAAAGTGAGTACACCCCTCACATTTTTGTCAATTTATTATATCTGTTCATTCAACACTGAAGAAATGACACATTGCTACAATGTAAAGTAGTGAGTGTACAGCTTGTGTAACAGTGTAAATTTGCTGTCCCCTCAAAATAACTCAACACACAGCCTTTAATGTCTAAATCGCTGGCAACAAAAGTTAGTACACCCCTAAGTGAAAATGTCCAAATTGGGCCCAAAGTGTCAAAATTTGTGTGGCCACCATTATTTTCCAGAACTGCCATAACCCTCTTGGGCATGGAGTTCACCAGAGCTTCACAGTTTGCCACTGGAGTCCTCTTCCACTCCTCCAACGACATCACAGAGCTGGTGGATGTTAGAGACCTTGTTCTCCTAGGGTTTAGGTCTGGAGACATGCTTGGGCAGTCTATCACCTTCACCCTCAGCTTCTTTAGCAAGGCAGTGGTCGTCTTTGAGGTGTGTTTGGGGCCGTTATCATGCTGGGATCATGCTCTGCTTCAGTATGTCACAGTACATGTTGGCATTCATGGTTCCCTCAATTGACTGTAGCTCCCCAGTGCCGCCAGCACTCATGCAGCCCAAGACCATGACACTCCCACTATGACTGTAGGCAAGACACACTCGTCTTTGTACTCCTCATCTGTTTGCCGCCACACATGCTTGACACCATCTGAACCAAATAAGTTTATCTTGGTCTCATAAGACCACAGGACATGGTTCCAGTAATCCATGTCCTTAGTCCGCTTGTCTTCAGCAAACTGTTTGCGGGCTTTTTTGTGCATCATCTTTAAAAGAGGCTTCCTTCTGGGACGACAGCCATGCAGACCAATTTGATGCCGTGTGCGGCGTATGGTCTGAGCACAGGCTGACCCCCCACCCCTTCAACCTCTGCAGTAATGCTGGCAGCACTCATACGTCTATTTCCCAAAGACAACCTCTGGATATGACGCTGAGCACGTGCACTCAACTTCTTTGGTTGATTATGGTCAAATACATATTTCCCTCATTAAAATGCAAATCAATTTATAAAATTTTTTACATGAGCTTTTCATTTTTTACATGAGCTTTTTATATATATATATATACTACTAGCTCAAATTAAACCATTTGACCCAGAACAGTAACTTTACTTAGGACCGCTTGTTCATGTACAGGATTCCATTCCCAATGCGCAACTCTAATTTCAACCAGATGCCCTATGAAAAAAAAATATTTAAAAATATCTAAATTTTCTTCTTGTATCCATTTAAAAAAATATTTTATCTGTTCAATACAAATGATGTATTCATGTTTAAGTACATGCCTACTCCAAAAGTAAGGGAGTATGGTATCAAATAAAACAATGTTTCAAAAAGGTCTCAATGTTTCCAGGCTACTTTATTTTCATGATGAAAATTGCCTAAAACTAATTGCTAACAAGGTGCCTCAAAAGCAGTGTGAGGATATGTCTTTTTACAGAGACGTCAATTTCCTTCTGACCACTGCAGCTGTCAACACCAAATGCTATAAATGTAAAAGTAAATGTTTGCACTTACATAGCACTTTTTTCAATGCGTCTCCTTCACCCATTCACACACCAGTTGTAACAGAACTTCCATACAAGGCGCTAACTTGCTGTCGAGAGCAACTTGGGTTCAGTGTCTTGCCCAGGGACACTTCGGTATGTGGAGTCATGTGAGCCAAAGATCAAACCGCCAACCCTACGATTAGTAGACAACCTGCTCTACCACCTAAGCCACAGCCGCCCAGTGAAAGTAAATGCCTCAGAACACATGGAAAAATGTAACAAGATGGTTTGGGTGGATGCTGTTTTTTGTCACTTGTGGCTTATATGACATATATGGCAACAATATACAGTAGCTCATCCAAAAAAACTAAGAAGGACTCACTGTGTGTGTCAGGACTGGCATGGAGCTGCAGGTACTGCATGTCTTTGCTGTGCAGTTGTGTGTTGAATTTGTGTAGAGAGCTGTCTCGCTGCCTCAGTGCAGCCTCCAGACTGTGGATGCGCTCCATGTGCTTCTCCACTAGAGATGTCTTTGACACAGAAAGTGTATATAACATACAGAGACATATAATAAAAGGTGTCAAAGAAATAAAGACAGACTAATAAGAGAAACAGACTATGGCCATTGTTCTTCAGATTTATTATAAATGCTTTATGCTAATAACAAAAGATGAGCTTGTGAAAATGGAACAGCTGATGGCTAACTGAGTGTGTGAGTGTGGCGAGAGGCACAGATGCTCTGACACTTGCATCATGTAATTTACAAAGCCTTTTGGCCAAAGCCAAACATGAAGCCATTTGGGATGGATGAATAATATTGACAGCGTTATCATACATATACAGTTAAGGATCATCAGCTTTTAGAAGTAGGACTTAATCAGCTGCAAGCCTGAGAACAAAATCTTTTGGCACCTCTTGGGTCTGTGCATGATTAGGAGGTGTGCAGATTAATCAAGCAGACACCTGGTTAGATAAATGATTAAAGCAGATGCCAGGGTTACTTATAATATCTGCCAGTGGTGTCTGGAGCAAAGTTAGAAAGCATGGCTATCAGAAAATTTGTATGAATGTTAAAGTGAGCACCAGTGCTCAGTCTCACCATCTTGTCCAGGTCCCTTTGGAGATTAGTCTTCTCCATGTGGATCTTCTCATAGGCCTGAATGACATCTTCCAGCTGCTCCTCCCGTTCCTTACCCTTTTGAAGCTAGACAACACATGCAAAGTGAGTGAGAACTTTGTAATAAGTCTAGGCCTCCATTATGTAACAGGAGTACAAAAGTTCTCCATGAATATGCTCTAACTAAACATACAGTAACTTTTTTTTTTAAACCTCAAATGATAGCCACCGTCTTGTTGCCAGCTTCAGCAATGATCCTATTCTAAACCTCTCAAAACTAATCTCCTGCCCTTACAGATAATGGTGGGTTATATCAGGCGCCATTAAACCAGATAAAGGCAATTTATTTTAAAGGGCTTTACACCAGGACCCAGGTCGAGCTTGCTGCTAATCTCTGGGTATGAGCAAAAGAAATAAATGTGCACAAAAAAAAGTAATGGTTAAGATTGAAATAAAAGATGAAGGTCACTGGTGAATAAGAAGGGAGGCAGGGAGGTGAGAGATGAGGCCTACAGTCATACAATCAAATACACCAGAGAAATGCCAGAAGTTACTGGTTGCTTATGGAAACCGATACAAGCTATCATTAATTGGCAACAAATAATGAGAGGCATCAGAAGAGTTGCAGTATGAGCATAAAACTTGCCTAAAAGCAGGATGGAAGCATATAAATCTGATTAAATCACAAAACTAGTTCCACAGTTACTGCCTCTGCCAGATGGTGGATAAACAAACAAACAAAACTGTGTTATGTTGCATCATAAACTTCTCCTCTCACCTCATGGGTGAGGATGTTGATTCTCTGCTGCAGATTGCCATTCTCAGACTGGAGCAAGGCTGTATCTTTAGGCTCAAAGGAGCAGTAGGAGTTCCTGTCCTCGCCAAAGTCATTGATCATAGGAAACTGCACACAAAACACCATTTGAGGTAAAAGTGCATCTTTTACATCATACTATAAAGGTCTCATAATCAAATATTTTCCATAATAGGGTGTAAATGTGTTATTGTTGCTGAGAACACAACACTCTCTGGTGGGATAATATTATCATGCTGATTTAGACGAGCAAACAACAAACCGCCAGGGATACAGAACACCTGAGATGAACACTTTTCCATTATGAGATGATTTATAAGAATCTGAGATGCACAGCACAGGAATTTCAACACTAGATATATGAAGAGGTGGCAGGTTTTATACTGCAATGACGTATGAAATTCTGCTGTAATTTTGGAGGACACATTTATTTAATCATTCCAGACCAAAGCTAAAACAAAGTGTTTATAAATGTAAGAAGAATATGAAAGGTTATTTTTCAGCTGTTTTTATGTTATGCGATCTCTGATCAGATAGTATAAATCGATTTTTATCTTATTACTAAAAACAATACCTCTGTGCCTGGAGGTCTGCAGACTTGTAATGTGTCTGGTGCTGAAATGAGTCCACTTTGTATTTTGTACAGTCCCTTGCCATATGAATTTATACAGTATCGAGGCTGTCATGTTGGTTTTTGAAGACACACAGTCCTTAATGAAAGTGATACTGTAAATTTTCAGACTGCTAGGTAACTCTGTGCAACGTGACATGAATTGTTGTATTGGTTATATGCTCTGTGCAGCTTGGCAGTGCTGGGAAAGTATTTGTAAAGGATCATTTCATCTCAAGTGGTCCAATACATTGCTTGACCATTTTTGAGTGGTCACCTCTATCATAAACAGAACTATGGTGGTCTTTCTCCTGTGACAAAATCAGTAAGTGACTACAGCTCAGAAGTCACTTACACAGATCTCTACTAGCCCTAGCTCTGTAACCAGTGGAATCTAAACAAATTCTCACCCCCATTAAAAAAGTCTCAAACCTGAAATCTTCTGCATGCATACATTTACTTTTATAGACCCCCTGAAATATAAATTGACCTTAAAAGTGGAAATGTGATTCTTGAGCAATACATTTGGACTTAAGTTCTAAGTCCTAGGAACAATAATGTGCACAATAATTTATATAATGTATGTACCCTGTAATGTGCTCTAGAGATCAGTTTTTGTTCCAAGGAGCTAGAGATACTGAGGTTTCTGTAAATAGCTGTATAACCACAATTTGTTGTGTGCCATGACACAATAAATAAAAATGTTGCAAATTCATACTTAAAAAACATTGTTTTTACAATGACAATACATGGAGGTAATCTTAAAAAAAAAAATTAACCACTTGAGATGGACTGACCCCAATTCAAATAATAAAGTTAAATATATTAACACACAACTACCTAGTGTTGGGTCAGAGTCCACCTTTGTCGAGTTTGAGTCGAGACCAAGTCCTTAACCAGTCGAGTCCGAGTCCTAAAGGGGCCAAGTCCGAGTCGAGTCCAGCCGAGTCCAGAAAGTAATTAAATTGAAAAAGATTTTAAATTGCAATTGTAAACTCAACTCTGAGCTGTTAAAATTAATATTTTAACCTTCACAAACCAATGGCAACAAAAACGTAACAAAAATACAACTATTACATCTTGCCATTACCGTTAAATATTCTTATTTCATGTCAGGTGTCTTATCAGCACCTCAACTAGTTTCTTATCAACAAATGTTTCCAAGAAAAAAAAAGGGATATAGAGGTGAATGCAGAATATTTTATTATATTACAAGTGTATGAAAATACAAATTAACCTGTTTTGTTATTGTATCACACTATACAGTATCTCACAAAAGTGAGTACACCCCTCACATTTTTGTAAATTTTTGATCATATCTTTTCATGTGACAACTCTGAAGAAATTACACTTTGCTACAATGTAAAGTAGTGACTGTTTATACTGTTACACAAGCTGTACACTCACTACTTTACATTGTAGCAAAGGCAGACAAATCCAAAACGTTAATCAAAAGGCATGGTCAAATAACATGCTAAAGGTCAGGCAATCAGCAGACGGACATAAACAAGGCAAGGCAAAACACGAAACCAGAAACAAAGTCAATCAACATGAATCGAGAATGAGAACTTGGAACAACCGCTTGGCAATGAGATAAACTTAATACTACGCGCTGTGGAAAGAGACTTAAAGGACAAACATAATCAGGGGTGAAACAAAGGACGGCTGAAAGCAATGATGTCATATTCGGGAAACAACCAATGACAAAACAGGGGCGGAGACAGAACATATCCATAACTGAGCAGCATCCTCAGCGGAGCAGGAAGGCAGAGCGATGTCCTCAGCAGAGCAGGAAGGCAGAGCAACGTCCTCAGGAGAGCAGGAAGGCAGAGCAACGTCCTCAGGAGAGCAGGAAGGCAGAGCAACGTGAGAAGGCAGAGAACTTGGTTGTCCTTGTAAGCAGACTCGGGTGTATGCAGATCTTGTTTTGCTCTGTCGTCAGTCTCAGGCATGAGGAGAACTCAGTTGATCATGTCATCAGTCTCAGGCATGAGTAGAACTTGGTTGTCCGTGTCAGCAGACTCAGGCATGAGTAGAACTTGGTTGTCCGTGTCAGCAGACTTGGGCGTGAGCAGAACTTGGTTGTCCATGTCAGCAGACTAGGGCATGAGCAGAACTTGGCTGTTCATGACGTCGGTCTCAGAAGGTCACATCTTCGATCTCAGACTGGAACATGGGGTGGAAGGTCACATCGTTGATCTCAGACTGGAACTTGGCTTGGGAGATCGTCTCTTCGACCTGGGAAAGGAACTTGGCTTCTGAGGCCATCTCTTTGACCTCGTACAGGAACTTGGCGTGGGAGATCGCATTGTGGACCTCGTAAAGGAACGTGTCTTGGGAGGCCGTCTCTTCGACCTTGTACAGGAACATGTCTTGGGAGGCCATCTTGTCGACCTTGTAGAGGAACCTGTCTTGGGAGACAGTCACTCCGACCTCGGACAAGAACTTGTTTTAAAGGCTGTCTCTTCGACCTCGGACAGGAACTTGGCTTGAGAGGCCGTCTCATCGACCTCAGAGAGGAACTTGGCTTGAGAGCTCGCCACTTCGACCTTGGACAGGAACTTGGCTTGAGAGGTTGCCTCTTCGACCTCAGACAGGAACTGGGCTTGAGAGGTCGCCTCTTCGCCCTCTGACAGGAACTTGGCTTGAGAGGTTGCCGCTTCAACCTCTGACAGGAACTTGACTTGAAAGGTCGTCTTTTTGACCTCTGACAGGAACTTGGCTTGAAAGATTGTCTCTTCAACCTCAGACATGAACTTGGCTTGAGAGTTTTTACCTGAGTGCGTGACAAGTCCAAGTTCATTCATAATTGGACTCGAGTCCAGGATCGAATACCTATAGCTCCAGCACCGCTAAGCTGCCACTGTTGGGCCCTTAACTCTATATGCTCCAGATGCACTGTATCATGTCTGACCCTGTGCTCTGACCCCAGCTTCCTAACAAGCTGGGATAACCAGAAAAATGATTTCCCTGTGCTGTAATGTATATGTGACAGATAAAGGCTTCTTGATTTTATCTCTCATTTATACAGTTATATTTAACTATTCACTAAAAGCATAACAACATAAAATGGACAAGGAACAGGCAAGAAAAAGCAAAACACTGCATTCCTTTCTTAAAGCTCCAACCTGGATAATGGTGAATTGCCATGTAATAATAAATTATTAAATATTGAACTAATTAGCTACAATTAGTTTTACATTATAGCAATATGTGATTTTTGTTGTAATAATAGGCTGTATAAGCGCTTCTAGCTTAGCATCAGCAACGTCATTTAAAAGTACATAATGATGTGTTTTCTAGATATAGTTAATATTATTAAAATATTTTTTTAAAAAGTTTAAGTTTTTTATTGGTCCTTTTTACCCGGGTAGAGAAAAGCAAATTTAAAAAACAAGGGAGAAAACCTAAATCCTTCAAATATTAATTTGTATAGTTTATAAAATCATATATATTTATATATATATATAACTTAAAAGTGAAACAGCTTTGTGATAAGAGAGAGAGAGAGAGAGAGAGAGAGAGAGACAGAGAGAGTATGAGAGCACAAAAGTAAGCTGTAGAAGACACATAAAAGCTGAAGACACAGAATAGAGCAACTAGAGGGAGAGTCGTGTGTGTGAATTGGCCTGTCACACATCACTGTTATTACTAGGTACAGCGATATTTACTGTGTAATTCAGATGACAAAAGTAGAGAAAAATACATTATCTGTGTCAGATAATGATTTCATCTGAATATTCAGCTCATATTTTTGAATGTCAGGTGATATTTTGCTGGCTCATTAATGACATAGCTAATCGGGATATAAATACTTTGAATATCTAAATGTCATCTGTGCTACAATATATTCATGTATTTGAGAAATTCCCCATTTATGTCATTGTGCATTTCAACCACAGGTTGTCAATTAGGAAGACAAAAATGTCCCCGTTGTCCCATGCTTGCAGATCAACATATAAGGGGGGAAAAATAATTCTTTTTACTCATATGAATATTTTTTACTCACACTCCTAGCTTTTGTGTGATGACTAAGCACTGAAGGAGGAGTCCTGGCAAGGAGATGACTAAGTTTTTACATCACACTCTACCTCAACTGAAATACAATATACTCATTTGTCACCTTGTCGGTGCACCTCATACATTTCACACAAAATGCAATAGGTGCTTTAATCAAAGAACTGTGTGAATTCGATTTGAAGTGTTTGTCCCTGAACTGTGCACTGTGAAGTCTGGGCTGAGCACCATGTCACTGAAAACAGCTGCTGTTCAGCGCCTAGTCCTGCTGTCACACCTACGTATACCTGCTGAGGAAGGACTGACTCAAAGAGCTATAAATGGAGCACTCTTTCTCATTTTGACCTGCATAGCAAAAACAACAGTGTTCCTTTAGCACAGCGGTCCCCAACCTTTTTTGCGCCACGGACTGGTTTAATATCAGACAATATTTTCACGGACCTGCCTGTAAGGTGTGGTGGATAAATACCATAAAATAAAATGATACGACCGGCATAAAAACTGGGGTATTTTAAAAATATAATAATAAACGTGAATCCAATGTGAAATCGCAACTTTATTATCAGCGTCCTCGTAACATCCTCTCTCCCCCCTAACGCTCTCTGGTCTCTATGGTAAGGTTTCAACATATCACGTGACCAAGACAAGCGTCTTGACATGCGTCAAGAGTGAGTCGTAGAAGGATGTAATGGAGAGAATCCGGTCATTTTTCAGATCCAGATAGTGGATAAAATGGAAATAATGTAGGTTATTTATTCTTTCTGTGCGGCCCGGTACCAATTGACCCACAGACCGGTACCGGTCCGTGGACCGGGGCTTGGGGTCCGCTGCTTTAGCACATATACTACCATATATAAACTGCTCTTGTCCATATGGTCTTGAATGTGCACCTTGGAAGTTGTTAGCACATTGCGTAGAGCCCAGCGGTGTGGCTAGAGCAAAGAATCTAACAGGAAGAGCATACTAAATGCTCCAGGGAAGAGTTTAGAGTGGATCATGGTCATCCAGCAGTGCTGAGTGCAGCAATATCGCTCAGCCTTGTACTACAACAGTACCAGGAAGATTAATGATGCAATTACAGACAGCAAGGAAAAGGCTACATTCTTTTGGATACACAGACTTGAGGACATCATGCTCAGATCATGTAATTATAGGTTATTCAATAAATGGTCATGCCTAAATTTGCAGTTAATGTTAATATTATTAATATGTGTAATATACTCACTGTTTTCGTTGTATTTCATAATCCTGTTTTGGTGATATATTTTTTACTTTATATTTCTTACAGTGTGTGACAGTGTGTGGGCATGGTTTTACATCTTGGTCGGGACCCTATTCTTGTAGGGAAATGTCACTACAAGCATAGGAAATGCTGAGAGTTTTGACTTTGTGGGGACATTTGGCTGGTTCCCACAAGGAAAACGTTTTTTCACAAAAACTGCAGCTTTTATTAAAGAAAAACTATAAGGATTTCTTTTGGTTACTGAAGTTAAGGTTATGGTTAGATTTAGGTATAGGCACAGCTGCATTAATAATTATAAATAATTATTGCTTTAAGATTCTCTCACAGAAAAGTAAGTCAAGTCTATGTGTTTGTGTGTATGTATGTATGTATTTATGTATGTATGTACGTACGTATGTATGTATGGTGTGCCCCATACAAAAACAGACCTGCAGTCTATGTACAGCAAGTGGTGCTGGACAAAAGCCAGAAAGATAGTGATGGACCTCAGCCATCTGAAAAATGGACTCAGGGAAGCATTCCAATCCATGAAGGCCAACACAGAGAAAATTAGGAAGAGCTTCTTCCCACAGGCCATTCGGGCCCTCAACCAGGACAACACCAAGGACTTGGACTTGAGATTGGACTTGCTACACAACACTCACACCACCTACATTCATTCAATACATAGTCTATTCATTAATCTTCAGTAACAATAGGTTACTCTCCATAAGCCCGGTTCTCTGAAACATTGAGTGGAGAGTTCTCCCTATAGGAAGGTCATCCGAACCGGACCTCTGTGGAAGAATACAACTGCACCAAGTCTGGCTGTGACAGACAGGAGAGCGTGTCCAATGCCAGGTTAGGGCACCCTTACCTGAGTGCATAAATGTGAGCAAATCCGCTTTGTGTGTGGCAAGCGGGCAAAGCTTGGTGGAGAACCGGGGTTACGGACAGAAACCTATTGTTCTCCTTCATCAACTTGTGTTCGAGATCCACCTATGGGAGAAATAGAGAATTAGGTGGTGCTTGATGCATGCCATAATGATGTTCCTGGTAACACCATGAATGATGGTGATACTGGTATGAAGGTGGAACACAAAGGACATGCTGATGGCATGAATAAGCAAAGCTTGACAGCCCAAGCTTCAAGATGGAGAAAAGGGCTTAAGGGAGGATAGCTATGAGGAGCCCACTCCTAGGACAGAGTGAGCCACCAGGGTCCTACTAACATCGAGCAGCAGAACAGCTGTCCTGCAATGGGAATCCCCAAAACAGAGCCTATGAGGTGGCCACGCTCCTGGTAGAGTGTGCTCTGAGCTTCCACAAGCCAATGGGCTAAGCATTGAAGTGAAGAGATAGTCATGTCTCCTGAAAAGGGTTGTCCTATCCATGTAGCCCAAAGGGCATGCACAGGACACAGAGTATACAACCACTGATCCTCCGCAGAGGAGAAGGGAGGAGGATGAAAAGTGGAATGCTCAATCAACCCACAGGTGAATGCTGGGAAGCATTTAAGCATAAAGGCCACTGAAAGAGAATTTAATGCATGAGGAATGAACAGAATGCATGTAAATCACTGGAATGTTTGGCTGAAGCCAGGGCCAGGTGAAAAGCTGTCTTCAATGACAGAAGCTTAGTGGAGAGGTCCCCCAGGGGCTCAAAAGTCTGTTGGGAAAGAGCTTCCAGAACCATGGAGAAGTCCCACTCAGGATCAGCTCTTCTAGTGACTGGAAGTGAGCAATGAGCACCCTTCATAAACTGGCAAACGAGGGGGTGTTGACCCACTGTCGTACCATCAAACCCAACATGTCATGCAGCAATAGCCACTAGGTAGACCTTAAAAGTGGAAAAGGAGTTACCACTGTCCTTAAAAGCAATAAAAATAAAACATCAGAAACCAACAGTGATACGATATCAGGCAGCACCCATCGCACCACTGCTCAAACACATGACACTTACAGTCATGTGGAGGGATCCCCATTGTGTTCAGGTTTGCCCTCTCACGGGCAAGCCCAGAGGGCCACCCTGTCTGGAGGAGGGTGATAGATTTCTCCGTTCAAGATAGGAGGTATGTGCGTAATGGAAGGGGCCACGGCTGGGCAAACAGGAGGGAAATGATCTCCACCAGCCATGGCTCCTTGGGCCACCTGGGTGCCACCAGAATGTGGATTAGGCTCTGAACTCTCACCCTGACTATGGTGGGGGCTATTAAGCAAAGGGGAGGGAATGTGTAGAGCAGCACATTAGGCCACAGTAGGGCCAATGTGCCCATGCAGATGAGTGCGTGTCTGTCCCTTAGTAAGAAGAACATAAGACGATGGGTGTTTCCACCTGAGGTGAAGAGATCTGGCCGAATCTCTCCCACAATAAGTCCAATATTTGCAGGTGGCCGAGGTCACATAAAGGGCTGAGGCGGAGTAATAAAACCCATTTCATGAATGCCCTCTTTGTCAGAAAACCTGAATGCCTTAAGGCTAGTAGTCTGGGACATGTGAGATATTGTACCCTCACCCCCTTCTTGAATTGCGAGATGCAATTCATTAGGGAGAGAATGTGCTCTCGCGATAGACACATGTGCATGATTATTGAATTCAGCTTCCAGCCCAGGAATATAACATTCTGAGTGGAAGTGAAATTGCTTTTGCTCACATTCACTTTGAAATCAAGTGATGTTATGTGCACGAGCACATGATGAGTGTCTTGCACCACTTTCTCTCGACTATGGAATCGGCTATGATGAGCCATATCTATATAAGTTAGGATCCTGAGACCAATCATTCTCAGTGGGGCTAAACCCACCTCCGCACACAGACAAAACACTCTTGGATCCAATGAGACACTGAAAGGATGAACTGTGAATTTGTAATGTATGCCTAATGTAATGTATGGCAAAATTAAGGAAATTCCTGTGTGGGGCATAAATGCTTATTTATAAAAGCATCTTTCAGATTAACTGACATGAACCAGTGATTCTGATTAATTAAACGAGAATTAGTGCTGTGTGTCACCATTCTGAAAGCATATTTCCTCAAATGTTTGTTCAACACTCTGAGATCCAGAATAGGACAAAGTGATCCATCCTTTTTTGGAACCAGGAAATAATGGGAGTAAAACCCCTGATAACATTGATGTGGGGGAACAACTCAGATTGCCCCCTTCTTGGAGAAGGAGGAGAGTTTGTCTTTCAGAATGTGAGCGGAGCGCTCCTCTGTATATGAAGAGATAACTCCACTGAAACACAGGTTTTTTTGCAAATTGAAGATCGTACCTCTTGGTTAGAGTTCGAGTCACCCACTCTGACAAACACTGCCAGGCTGTTATGTGATTTGCGAGTGTTGCCACCTGAGCCAGAGAATCGCTCTGAACTGCGCATATGCCCAGTTTGTTCATTTGTGATACAATGGTGCCATCTAACAGACAGCTTGGGGCTGCCCAAACAAATGAATTTCATTCATTTAATTTTTTAAATATTTTTTGTGTGTGTTTCAAAAAACACAAAAAAGACACTGAGAAAACTTTATTAAAAGTATTTGGCGCAGCACAGATTATCTCCGCAGACACGGCTTGAGAGCCTCATCCGCTTTATTTTTGTCGTTGCAGTGTTGTTGCATCAAAGCTCCTGTTTAACCTATCGGGAGACCCCATAGGTTAAACCAAAGCCCATGCTTGCCAACCACCGAGGCCATGAAACACCCACTGGCCTGGATGATTTAGCATGCATTGTGAAGGACGAGATCATTAATTTTGATCAGCTCCTTCCAGAGAGAGGGTGAGGGCCACCCTTTCTCCATTGAGGGCCTTGACATCCAAGGCCATGTCCTTATAAAAGGGGAGATTGGGCTTGGGGAGAGCAAGCAGGTTGCCTTGTGAGGGGCTAAGGTGTCTGGCAACGGAGGGCTCAATGGTTGGTGAGTCACCCATGCCGAGAGACACCATATCCTTAACCTTGGTCTCCCAAGTAGTGTTTCATGTGCTTGGCACATACGGGGAGGACCAGGAGGAGCTGTTTTCTCAGGCCGGGAGGGGGTCCCAAGAGTTTCAGATTGTAAACATCCCTCTCTTGGTCAGTGCATTTTGCAGAGCCGGCCATATTGAGGCGAGTGACTGCTTGCTCACAAAACTCCAACAGGACGGACTGAGGTAAGGCTGTGGGAACATTAGACTGGATCGTTAAAGAAGATGGGATGGCCTCATCATCCTCTGAGCCCTCTAGAAGGCTCATGTCATCCTCGTCACCACAGCTGAACAGCTCATTAATGAAGGAAGATTCACCTGGTAAGATGCCCTTGAGGAGAGAAGGGTCAGATAGCTCAGAGAGGCCACGCCTCGAGAATTACCCGGGAGCACATCATCATCACCATTTCCCCCATCAGAGTCGGACTGTCCAAAATCTATGCTCTGGGTTGCAGCCACTTTGAGCATTTGGCGCCGGAGCTTTTTGGGAAGCGCTAGGCAGTGGCTACAGTTGTCGGGGAATTCAATGACTTCTTCCATGTGCGTGTTTAAAGCCCATGCAGACCATGCAGATGAGAATCCCTTCTACAATGCGAATCCCTTCTGCAATGACAGCACCACACACAGCCGGGCAGGCATGCGACTGGTTATCACAGTGGAAGCAGAAGCCGGTTTACTAAGCACAGAGCTCAGTCGGGTCCATAAAGTGTGCAGCCATAGAACAGGGAGAAAAATGGCTTAAGAGGAGGTGGGAAGCCTAACAAGCAGTTCAAGCGTGGGCGGCTTGCAGAGAGTGACACAGCTAACCTGGCTAGTGAAACAAACTCGGCTGAGCCAAGGGATATGTCATCCTGCAGACAAAAAGTGCAAGTCCACGAACCAGCGAACTATGCGCACAAAATAAGCTAGAGGTCACGAGAAGCGAATGTCATCTGAGGAAGAGGAGCATGTGCAGGTCATTTATGCACTCAGGTAAGGGGTGTGCCCTTACCTGCCATTGGACATGTGCTCCTGCAAATCACAGCCAGATTGGTGCAATTGGATGCTTCTACAGAGGTCTGGTACAGATGCCTTTCCCATAGGTGGATCTTGAACATGATATGATGAAAGAGAACCACTTGTATTTAGCCTGTATTTATATCCTGTATTTATAAATATTTAGTATATATGTAGACAATTTCAAGAGCCTCAGCTTTATACCAGTTATTGTCAACCTGCAGCTGCCACCCATCTTTACATCCTACATTATATTTTTAAATCTTTTTATAATTTTTATATACTATTCCTTTTTCTAAATGTATACAAGTAAATTCTGGTCTATGTATATTTTAGATGGTCGTAAAAAGTATTTCACTGCACTTCGTACTGTGTATGGTTGTGTGCATGACAAATAAAATTGAATTTTGAATTTATTGCGGTCATTGTTATTGTATTCTATACGATTCACATCATATTTATTACAGCATGTGTCCACCATCACACCCTCACCTATTAGAGAAGGTGAGTTGTTTATACACTGCCAAGCTTGCAGCCCAGTTCTCTTACAAAGTTACAAAGTTCTCTTATACAGCTTATCTGGGTCCAAGCAGTGCACTTTTGAAGCCAATTTGGTCCCAAGTGTGATTATTAATGTCTCTCACAGAGCGCAACCTCTCAGTAACAATAAGCCTGTTCATTTATTCAGCCAATCAAAGTGCTCACTGATCACAGCTGCTCCACCGGCAGAGTCTGCACATGAATCTGACGCCTAATAATTTTTCAATTTGATGCCACATCTCTTGTGGCAGGTTTTCCTCTGAGGATACATTACCTTTATCTCGTAAAGCTTCAGCTTTCTTTTGATGTCAGTGTTCTCCCTCTCCAGTCCGGCCAGTCGGGTCTTGATGTCCTGGTAAGCACTGATCAGGGCGAAGTGGGAGGCCGAGTACATATCCTCAGGTAAGGGCGATCCTGCCCAGCAGCCATCCTCCTTCAATCCCTCACTTCCTCCCAGCAACCCCAGCTCCCCTCCGAACAGAGACTCCATAAATTACTCCTCTTCCTCAACCTGGGACAGAGATACAGAAAGAGATTTATCTGTGTTGTTAAGTTGCTAACTCTTATTTGACATTTTGGACTTCATTAGCACCAGTGGCATGGCTGCTGTCCATGCAACCCACTACCCAGTGTTACACATAACTTTCCCTAGAGGCAGGTAAATATTCAGTAAAGACAGGATTAGTTAAAAATAAGGATTCCCTGGCTACTCACAAACTGGCTTATGTCCAATGTTTTATTCAACAATTTTTCACATACAAAAGGATTGAAAGAATAAATAAGAGAGATATATAAGGGTATGTTACATCAACCAATATTTTTAAGTACTAATAACCAAAGGGTTCAAAGAATGATCTCGGGGAGGCAAATATATTTCAACATCCTCTACAAAATACATTTACTTATTTTTTTTTTAAAACATAGGACATTTTCTTTGAAAACTTTATCCAAATGCTAGGTATAGCATTTAGCTAAAAAATAAAAACATCTTTTAAAACTGCACCAAAAACAAGCATTTTTTAAATTAAGATTACAATTACAAAATACATTTTGATCCATTCTAGTTGGATACATCTGTTCATATTAAACCTATGATTAAATCCGTGATATAATGTGATTGGATAGCACTAGGTTACTCAGAAATGCACTAAAGATAAAGAGATGATGATATTATCTTGCACTTATCCTGTAACAATACTTAATGTGGTAAGACATGTGTAAGTATAAATGAAAAAGCTGCATGTCTTATGAAAGTTATTCTGACATTATGCAGCTTATACATAATGTTTTGATTTATACTTTTATGTAGGGTACAGTGTTACTAAAAGGGCTAGCCATTTTAGATAGCTATATAAATTATTCAGCATGTTTTCTCTGCAAGCATACAAAAATCCTTAGCGCACAAACTAACATCGGTAAATAGACACTGGCAATTAGTTAGCTAACTTTTTTAGTCAATATTAGCCAGCTATTAAAGCTTTCAATAAGACAGTTATTTATTTGACAATGTCAAATTAATAAAATAAGACAGTTCAGTTGTATTGGGAAATACATTTCTACACAAAATTGGCCAATTTGTTAATCATCTTCACAAATTAAATAACAAGCTGAAAAACTTGCAGTTCATTATGCAGTGTGTATATATTATGCACTATGAGTAATAAAATAGTGAACTGTCTAGGGAATATAATGTGTCCACTGAGAATCAGGACCGAACTATAAAATGGCTGACACCCAAATAGAGCACTAAATGATGGATTCAAACACAGTACAAGTCTACGAATAACACTTACTTCCAGGATGTATGCCACTGTTGACTTCAGTAGGCCTAGTGCACCATCTTCACTATTCAGGTTTTTACTATGTACTGTTTGGGGTATTTGACCCTTACAGCAAAAGAATAATGGATCCAACCGGGGACCCTGGAGCTGTGAAGTAGCAAGGTGCACCACTGCACCACCCAAAAGAATTGTAGTTTCTAAAATAATGTAAGATAGTCCTGTATAGTCCAACAGCTGCAGTATTTACCTGACTACTGAATAAGGCTCTGACTGATATAAAATATCAGTAGAATACACATTGTAGAGTCAGTTTCTGATTGAAAATGTTTACTGGGAGATGCACCCGGACAGTGTCATGAACCAGAAAGACAATGCTGTAATATATCAGGGCTCTGGTTTGCTGACTTTGTATTCTTTAGTAAGTGTGGTGTTCAGCTGATGATAAATTGTACCAGTGATGTCACTGACCCCTGTTTATTGACCAGAGCCCTGGGCAGAACAGACTCACCATGAGGCATACACTAGTGTCAAAACATGGTTACCAAGCTGATGAAGTATGGAGGTGTGAGGAGAATTCACTGCACACAAAATGAGTCAGCTGCACCATGCTTATTGAACTATTTTCAGTCACTTGCGTGTATCATACTGTATATGTAGAAAAATTCTTGGCCAGGCCCCTTCACGCTTTCCATTTTTCTTCCTCTCCTCTCTTTCCTTCAGGGGTAATCCAAAAGAACACCCACACACACACTGATACATTTGCTCAGGCATGGGTTAGCAGCATGTACACAGAGGGAGGAAGGGAGAGATTGCTGCTCTGATGAGAAGGATTGTGTGTTGGTGGAGGACGGTAAAGTAATTTCCAGGCATTTGAGATCTTTATATCAACTTAAGCATCCCCTGAAGCCTGTCCTAGGCTTCTATTTCCGTAAGAGCCAGGTGTGTGGCTGACACCTGGTCTGATTTTTTTTTTTATTATTATTATTACTATTATTATTATTATTATTATTATTATAATTATTATTATTATTGTTGTTGTTGTTGTTGTTGTTGTTGTTATAGACCACATCTAAGTAACCACAGGAAGAGGATGATTCAGAAATCTCCATCCACTTCACCGCTGTGCTGTCCGAAAATACAGTGATAAAAAAATGAAAATAGACATCTTGTCAAGGCTTGAATCCTAGTATGATAAGAGGGAAGATATTTGGAGAGTATGGACATTAATGAAATCATGTAGAGCACCTAGCATGATATGAATCTCTCTCTCCTAGAGGTTAGTATATTATTTAGAGAGGTGTCAGGCTCTCCACATTAAAATTAAGAATATTTTGCCTCCAAAAGACACACACAAACGTCCTAGACGAAAACACCTGGCTGTTAATGTAAAAGACAGAGAGACACCAATATGATTGACAGGCAGGTAGTGTTGTCACCTCACAGCTCCAGGGTCCCTGGTTCGATCATGAGCTTGGTGTTTGTTTGGAGTTTCTGTGCATGTTCTTACTGTGTCTTTTTGTGGGTTTTCAGTTCTCCGGTTTTCTCCTACCTTACAAAAGCATGCCAGTAGGTGGATTGGCTACTCTAAATAGCCCCTAGGTGTGAATGAGTGTGTGAATGTGTATGTGCATGGTGCTGCGCAATGGACTAGTTGCTTTCCCATTTCATGCCCAGTGTCCCAAGACAGTCTCCAAACCTTGAATAAAGGAATGACAAAGGCAATGATAGGCAAATACAGACATCACTTTATGCTGCTTTAATCTTATTAGTCCATATCAGTCAGGTTGCCCCCTCCCCTCCCCGTTATTCTGTTCTGTTGTCTTCCGTGGCACCACAAAGACTGGAAGAGATATTTTATTGACAGCTGGCAATATGAGAGGAGAAAATCGAATATTATGAAGTGTTCTCATTTTAAAAAGCATTGGGCCAAGGATAACCTGTGGCCATTAAACCTTCCAAGTATGAAAGTATCTCATTTTAAACTGCCAGATATTGAAAGCAAGCATACACAGATATGCATATGCAGATAGACACACACACACACACACACACACACACACACACACACAGACAAACATTGTCATTTAGAAAAGAAGCATATAAATCTTACAAGCCCATTTACAAAGCGAGAGAAAATTAAGAGGATTTTTAATGGCAAATTACTGTCTCAGGGGGTTGATAAAGTGAGAAGTACACCATGTGCAAAATCAAAGCTCTACACCAGTGATCTGTGACTCTGGCTAAATAACATCCATGCCTGTAATTTATCTTTGGCTAATTATGGCTCTTAAAGTAAACATATATATATATATATATATATATATATATATATATATATATATATATATATATATATATATATATATATATATATATATATATATATATATCAGAATCAGATGATTAAAACTCACTGTCTTAATGTTATAGAATGACAAAATACTGGACTTGAACAGAAACAAGAACAAGAGCATCGAATGTCTGGGAGTACCGTAATTTTAATATATTAATTAAATATAAAATGCAAATGAGAATCGGAAAATTTGTGTCTTATTGTTTGTGATGTTTTACTCCAGGTCTTCCTAATTATAATGAGTCATTTGCCTGATACTACATAACAATACAATAATCTCACATGGCAGATTTATCAATGTACACGCCTCAAATGCACAGGAAATACACAAAAACACCACAGCTCAATCCACATGCTGATCAGCTCATCAGATTCAGGCTCAGAGCTGTGATTCTTTCTAATGTGACATGAAGTATCAATATCTCAACTGGCACCCATTTATTGCATGAATATAATGAGTATTTCATATATATTTTGTAGAATATAACCAATTATTTGCAGTGATTCGAGAGAAGCTGTATATTTGAAAAGATTTGCCATTCTTAACCTGTTATCTTGGACATCGCTGCCTGACTAAAAGCAAATATTGGCCGGTGTTTTTATTTTAAGCTGTGATAATATGTGTCGTGTTTGGGGTTAGGATTGTGTGATGCATATGTTAATGGCAGCAGATTGTGTGTGTGGGTACATGCACTCCTAACTGAATCTATATGTGCTTGGCTTGGAACAGTTGTCTAGAGAAAAAAGAAAGAAAGAAAAATCACAGCTAGTGTAATGATTGCCTGCAATGTGTTAGAAATGAAATGAGCAAGTGTCTGTACAATCTGGGCCTCCAAATAATCCCTCACAAAAACGAATCTCTATGTTACCCCCTCCTCCAGAAACAACTATACACACAAGGCTACTGCAGCCTTCTGCCCACCACGACAACACATTCTTGTTTCTGCATACATGATTTGTTTGTTCTTTTGCAGTCTCACATACATAATGTATTGTAAATTGTGCTCCTGTTTGTCATTTAAAAAATTATTTAAAAAATTTTACCTTTTGGACAAGATATTAAAATGTTCTCCTTTGTTCTATGATTGTTATTTGGTTGTGCATATTTATCTTAGATTGTCAGTTTGTGGATTATGGCTTTGTTTTATCTGGTGCTATTAAACTCTACACTGAGATCTGATTACTCAAATGACTGTGTGACAATAAAGATGCAGATCTACATTCTGTGTAATCTGCATCATGTGGTGAAAGTACACACATACACACACACACACACACACACACACACACACCTCTGCCATTATACACATAAGGTAGATTCACGTTGCATATGGCACAAATCAGTTCCTCAAGGATTTCACAATTTGATGCAAACTCCACATTTTCCACAGGTTTGCCAAGATGTGTCATTTGACTTCATCACAATGACCATTCAGCCAAAGCCCTCTTCGATTCACGTTTCAAACATGAGTATAGCTAAAAGGTCTCATTTACCAACAAACATCACTGTGAAAGAAAGATTTTTGTGCCATTGTAATTTTGTCAAATCAAGTAGTATTTTCACAAAAAAGCACAAAAAATTGCAAATTTGGAAAAATGCGCAGCAAAATCAAGCATTTTTGGCCACAACAATCAGAAAATGACTCAGCGAAATGCTGGATGTACTGGACCATCATGCCCATCATGCCCGTGTGCACAAAACGAGCTCCATGAAGACATGGTGTGCCAAGGTTGGAGTGGAAGAACTTGGGTGGCCTGCACAGAGCCCTGCCCTCAATTCTACTAAACACATTTTGGATCAATTTGACCGTCCACTGCCATGTTTCAAAATCAAGTGAAAAGCCAGAAGAGTAGAGGCTAATGTAACAACAAAGGGGGAATTAAATCTGGAATGGGATGTTCAAAAAGCACATATGAGAGTTATGGATAGGTGTCCACAATCTTTTCGCCATGAAGTGTATTTTTTAATTAAAACATTATTTTATTTAATGCATTAAACTGAGAATGAAAATGACTTAATTTGTCTATTTGTCTTGGTTCAATAAATAGCAGCCCAGATAAAGATTGGATGCATATGTGCACAAACAACCATAAAGAGAAGGGACATATGACTGCTGATTTCTCCAACATCAACTTGTTTCTTTCCCAGTAATAACTGCAAAACATATGCATCTGGTCTCACTAACTTCCACTACAATATACTGTGTAATCTTTGTGATGAATCCTTGCCCTGTTAGCTAGTTTATCACCTCTACTGCAATGATGGATTATCTTCTGCTGTTCATCATGTGCATGTTATTGATTTAGAAATTTTACAAACTGATGGTATATAACGCACCCTAATCTTTCACATACGCACACACACATGCACATGCACTCACACACACACACACACACACACACACACACACACACACACACAGGTGATATGAAGATGCTGAGATGTCCATTAACAGTAATGCAGACAAGGTGTGACTTCACAGGCAGTGATAAAGTGTCCAAGCTACAGGTATGTAGTTTCACACTCTCCCTTTATCTCTGTTACTCTTCACCCATTTCTGTCTTTAACATACACACACACACACACACATACACACATGCACATTTCATTTAACCATAAATATCTCATAAAGTCTTGCTTATGAAATTAGTGTGAGTTATTTGAAACAGTAACTACACATTAACCCCAAAACATTACAAAACAAATGGAGCACGGTGTTCTAGAAGTTGTTTTGCATTACAAGTGTGACACCAGAGAGAAAAAAGGTCCCATAATGTCTGCACAAAAAGATAAAAATAGCATAAAAGTTTACAGTTTGTCATTACATAATTGTAAGCAACCTCAGAAATCTGACTCTAGGGAGTCATAATATTAATGTAGGCTTAAACCACAGCAACACAATCTCAATTTCTTAATGTGTGGCCAGTAAAGAATACCACATCAGAAATATATTGGACTTACAAACACCTTTATTTACAGTCAACTGCAGAATTATAAGCAGCCTTAAAGACAATAAGCAAAAAAAATTTTATAAAATGACTTGATTGTATTCAAATGTACTACTCAACCATGATTTAACTGTCAGACTAAAATAAATGCAAATAAATTGTCACTTGGTGAAAAAAAGTATTTATTTTTCTTCCCCTTCAGAAGGCCCTCTGGCCCAATGATGAAAAACCACAAATGATGAAAATAGACCATTTGATTTTTTAAATAAAATTTTTTAGTTTTTCTGCCAATAATATACTCTGACATCTGTACCTTAAGAAAGTATAAACATATTTTACTAAAATGACACAGACATGTTTTATTTAGTTACTTTATAACCTTGCTTTGGCTTTCTTCCTGCAAAGATCAAGTAAGGATCCAGTTTAGCAAATGTAGCACTAACTGCAGTTAGCATGTGTTATGTATGAGGAGGCTCAGATGGATGCAAGTGCAGTAAGCATTTTATTAGAGGGTGTGACAGTGGAGCTACAGCCTGTGCAAATCAATGCATCGCCTCTGAAATGGTGCTGAAAGGACTGCTCCCCAGTGTTTTGGACAGCACGGAAGTGCATGGCTTTAAGGTAGAGCACCAGAATCACACACGGCTGGAAGAGAATGAGTGCTCCGGCAGCTCTCTACCCTCAGGGAGACGACAGCAGAATATAAAAGGGGGCCTCAGACACCGCCAATTGAGCACGTTCTCCCCATATGGTTATGCTGACACCTATTTCTGTGTTTTCAGCAGATAATGAAGATTATGAGGACAACACCGCTCCTTGGCTGACTCACACCGCATCACTGCCTCCCAGCCGACGATACCACTCCCTGGGATAGTGATCATGCAGATTGACACGATTGGAATTTCGCTTCCCACTCCTTTCCCAAACCACCTCACGCCAATAAATAAGCACAAATTTTTCCCTCACATTGGTCTCCTGTGAGTCTGTGCTCTGCCTCTTGCAGCCCTGAGTCGCTACACTGATTAAGAATGCGGGCTTGAACACAGAGACAACTATGGACCTCATGCTGCAACATCTGAAGGATACACAAATCCAACAGCAGGCAGTGACCCAGGATCAAACACAGAGCCTCTGCATCACCACTGTGGAACTCCTTGCCCTAAAAGGGCTCAACACATTCACTACCACTCCCCTCCCAGATCCCTGCCCCAGACATCAAGCACATGTTGTCAAAACTGAACCCCAAAGAAGACGTCAAAGCCTATCTCCTAGCCTTTGAGCAAGTTGCCCAGTGGGAAGGATGGGCAAAAGATGAGTGGATGCACACCCTCACTCCCCTTCTCTCTGTGAAAGCACAAAAATCCTACTACTCCCTCTCACTCGCTGAGGCCTAAGACTATAATACTCTAAATGGTGAGATCCTAGTTCACTGTGGTCTGTCCCCCACCAAAGCGGTTCCCCCAATGGACCTAAAAGCCCAACATCAAATGGATCCAAATGGACACTCTACTGCACACCACTGAATGATGGCTACAGCCAGAGCAACAGTGATAGAAGTGGATGAAAGTTTGGTCACAGACAGGTTCCTGAAGGCCCTGCCACCTGAGCAGTGGAAAGCCCCAGAGAGATTCTGGAGGCCCTGGAGTGTGTTCTGGCCATCCTAGAACTTGTGAGTTAAGGGTAGCAAACAGGCAACCCAGCCCCGCCCCAAGCTTTCCAACCAGGCCACCCTGAGTGGAACCAATCAGGGGAGAGGAGAGAAAATAAAAACTGCCCCATCTACATATTTCCCTGGTATGAGCCCATGCCCACCAAGCACCCCCACAAACAGCCAGCAAACCCTGGTTACAAGGATGGAATACAAGGCCCTCCACAAGATAGACCCTCCCAGAACACCTACCCTACAAGTGGAAGTGGACAGGCTCTGTCACTGTTCTACCGGACACAGGGAACACTGTGAGCTTAGCCCAGCCCATAATCACGGCCGGAGCGGCCAAAAGAAGAGGAACAATCACAGTAACATGTGTGCATGGTGATGTATGGCAGGTCCCTGCAGCAGAAATGCAGATCCAAAACCACACATGGCACTACTTCTTGGGAAGGATTGGCCAGGGTTCCCCACAGCCACCAAGGTTCACCAGAAGAAGAAGCCAATGCCTACAGCAACGTGGGTCTGCCAGGCCTACATGGCCCAGGAAGGAGGAGACACCAGTACAGAAGGTGAGATACCCACATTTAATAACCTGTTTCATCTGTATTCATGCTCTGATGGGTGGTAAATGAGGAAGGGAGGAATTGGGACCCCCTCCTGCACTGTCCAAGAGTGCCTGCAAGCATCCATGGGCTTCACTCCTTTCGCACCTCTCTTCAGATGGTGTCCTTGGGGACTGTTGGATGTGGCCTGGTAGGCATGGGAGGAATAGCCCTCCTCGTTCTGCTCACTCATTGAGTTTGTCCAGGACATGCAAGTGTGGATCGACAGGGTGGCACCAATCATCCTAGAGCACATGGAGGCTGTATAGAGGGAAAAGCAGAAGACATACAATCGGCCAGCACAGCCATGGGAGTTTCAGCCCGGCAATCAGATACTCCTCCTGCTAACCAACACGTTATACAAGTTCCTGGCTTGCTGGCAAGGCCCATACACAGTCCCCAAGAGGGTGAGTCCCATGAACTACTGCCTGGGACAGCCCGATAAGCATGCAGACACCCAATTATATCACATAGAAGGGGCAGCTGTGGCGCAATTGGTTGAGTGGGTTGTCCACTAATCGTAGGTTTGGCGGTTCGATTCCTTCCCGGGTGACTCCGTATGCCGAAGTGTCCTTGGGCAAGACACTGAACCCCAAGTTGCTCCCAATGGCAAGCTAGCACCTTGCATGGCAGCTCTGCTACCATTGGTGTGTGTGTGTGAATGGGTGAATAAGACACAGTGTAAAGCGCTTTGGATAAAAGCGCTATATAAATGCCCATTTACCATTTACATAAACCTCCAAAAAAATTGGTTGAACCACCTCCAGTGGTGACTGCTTTTGCTGCCATGTGAATGGATCCTAATGAGCATACCCTGATCCACCAAGGAGAGGACCTCAGCCCCAAGTAGAGACAGGAGCTTACGGAGCTGGTGGACCAGTTCACCAACATTTTGTCTTCCACCGCCGGAATGACGCATCTGGTTCACCATGAGATCATAGCACCTCTGGGAATGGTGGTAAGACAGTAGACCTACCGTGTCCCACAGGCCTACCAGCAGGTTATCAAGGAGTAAGTGGGACAAATGCTACAGGATGGGAACATTGAAGAATCCAATAGCCCCTTTGAGGTTGTGCCAAAGCCAGACGGAAACTGGAGACTTGACTGTGCAATGACTTCAGGAGGCTCAACACAATATTAGAATTCAGCAGCTACCCACTGAGTGGCTGGGTAGAGCCTGGTTCATCTCCACCCTCGATCTCACCAAGGGTTCCTGGTAAGTCACACTAGCCCCAGACACTAAAGCAAAAATAGCCTTCAGTACCACCAGTGGCCACCGGCAGTACCGGGTTCTCCCTTTTGGCCTTTGTGGAGTGCCCGCAACATTCCTAAGGCTGATGGATATCATCTTATGGCCCCATCACTAATACGCAGCCATGTACCTGGACGATGTGGTAATTCACTCCAACACCTGGTCGGACCACCTATTCCATCTCGGGGAGATACTAATAGAGCTCCGGAAGGCAGCGCTGATGGCCAATCCAAAAAAGTGCCATCTGGGGCTGACCGCGGTATAGTACCTGGGGTATTGCAACATGTGTGGCCTGCTTAAACCTCAGGAAAAATGATAGAGGCAGTTAAAGGCTACCAGCAATCCATGACAAACAAACAGGTATGTCCCTTCTTAGGGTTAGCACTATATTACTGTATATTCATGCCTAACTTCTCTTATCTAGCCTTCCCCCTACCAGATTCATCAAAGAAGGGACAACTGGACCAAGTGCATTGGACACCTGAGACAGAGGAGGCATTTCAGGCCCTGAAACAAGCACTCACAAGTGCCCCAGTGCTAAGGAACCACAATTTTGACCGCCCCTTTATATTGCATACAGATACTTCAGAGACAGGCCTGGGTGCTGTCCTTTCACAGACCTTCTCACAAGAGAAGAGCACCCGGTCCTGTACATCAGCAGGAAGTTGCTTTTAGCTGAGAGGAAGTATGCCATGGTGGAAAGAGAAGCCCTTGCAATAAAGTGGGCCATCGAGGAGCTGTGTTACTACCTGTCAGGCACTTCACCCTAGTCACTCCTCTGCAGTAGATGGCCAAGACAAAGGACACCAACACCAGCGTACTTTGATGGGTCCTTTTATTGCAGGACTTCTCGGGCCAGAAATGCCAAAGGGCTATCACACCTGTGGGCCCAACACCCAGCGACAGTACAAGTGGCAGACAGACAAACCTAAAACATGATTCAATATAAATAAACAGTACATAGGCAGAGGTCAGGTGATCAGCAAATTTCAATGGCACGGATAATCCAAAATACACAAACTAGGGAACAAAATGAGATTGAGAACCAGAGAATCACAACACGGAACAAAAAAGCTCCATAAGGTCAGGCAGGCAAACAATTCTTGGCAACAATCAAGGTGTCACGTATCCGGAAACTCGGGACTCCATGTCCCATCAGCCACTGCACTACACCACCTGACCACATGCACCTGACTCACGTTTTTGTTAATGAGCACCGATGTGTATATATAGTCTTTTTCTGCACTCTTTCCGGGTCTTTCGTTTTTATGGACTCACGTCACTTCTGTCTCCGTGTTTTGTTTCTTACCACAGTATTATGCCCAGTTGTCCTAGTGTCTTTGTTTCATTGTTCGTGTGTTTAAAATAAATGTTTAAAAAAATCTGCAATTGCTTCTGCCTCAACTCGCCAGACGTGACACAAGGAAACACAAGGGTTTATATGCACAAACTAGTTATGGGGCAAACTGGAAGCAGGTGATAGTAATCGTGCATTTCGTACAATGTGATTCAGGTTTTGGGTAGTTACAGTACATGTCATAGTGAAATGGACATAAGCCTAATCAGTTTAGTTAGTAATCAGATAACAACTGTCAAATTATCCATGATATACTTCCACATAATAATCCAAACTGAAAAAGTTCTTACACACTCTGTACAGATGACAAAGTTTTAAAATGTTTAAATGACCTAATATAAAGACATTAATAACAAGGAATTTAGTCAACAGAACAGAACAGACCAGAACTGAATGAATTAATCAGCAATTATTTCTCCATTGATGTTAGCAGGAACAGAGTTCAATGGAGTGAAGAGACGGTTATGAAGTTTGTGTATAAATGGCACAAATGACATTTAGCTCAGATGATGAGACAGAGACTGATGAGGATAATGCTAATAATCTATGTTAGATCTCATTTCCCATTGTAAACTTCAATTCTTGCAAAAATATTTTTCAATAAGTAGATTAAGGTACAAATGTAGAGGTACCCTGTCTTGTGCCCCAAGTTCCCTGGGATAGGCTCCAGGCTCCCCACAACCCTGGGATACAGGGTATGGGAAATAAATGGATGTAGAGGTAAGTGTAATATTTTTCAGTGGAATTGGAACAAAATCTTTAAATGCAAATTTCTACATTTTCATTTTTGGGAGTAATTAGAATTTTAAAATGCTAGGACTTTCCATCCATCCATCTTCTACCGCTTACTCCTTCTTCAGGGTCAGGGGGAACCTGGAGCCTATCCCAGGGAGCATCGGGCACAAAGCGGGGTACACCCTGTACAGGGTGCCAGTCCTGCTATGACTTTCCTTTGGGTTGAAATACATGCAAAAGAGAAATAATTCTGGAAAATGTCAAAATATCATTATGTATGAGTTTTATTTAGGTCACCACATTTGTTTTGGAAAGACTGTTTGCATACAATCATTGAGTCATTCATCTTCAGTAACTGCTTTACCCTGGTGAGGGTTGTGGTGGATCCAAAGACTAGGAACACTAGGTATGAGTTGGGAATACACTCTGGATGGGCACTATGCACTATGCACTATTTAGTGTATGAAGTCCAACCTATTTGCGTGTTTTTTGGAGTTAGGAGGAAACCAAAGAACCTAGAGGAAACCCATGCAGTGATGGGGAGAACACGCACAGAGAGTCTTTCAAGAACCCTTAGGGTCGAACTTGGTGCCCTGGAGCTGTAAGGAAGCATTGCTACCCACTGCACCATCATGCATGGCTGTATACAGTTCAATATAAAGTGAGAGCAGTGAGTGTGTTTACGTACACCATAATCAACCGATCATGGTCATGTAAGCAGCAAAGTACTACAGGTTAGTTTAAATAGAATGAAAGCTGTTATCAGATATTAATCATGATTTGTGATTAGCTTATCAAATCTCATTGGATAATATCTCATATCATAGTCAATAGGCAATTGAAAACCCCTGTATATTAAGTGTTTGTTTTGACCTTGACAGATTCATTCCTTCTGTGTTTTCCACCCCGTTCAGTGTAGTGTGTAGGAGGACGGTCCTGCACAGGCTGGCCAAGCAGAAACACACCGCACAGAACAGTGAGCGTGAGAGAGAGCTGAGTCTGGTGGGCAGGTTTGAGTATTTTTACCACCGAGTGGGAGTCACGCAGGCACTGATACTACAGCTACCTCTACCTGCTCATACCATCACAGCTCATGCTCTCGTGGTCATAGCATCAGCCATGAGCAGTGGAAATGTACCTTAGTAATTTATGTCAAAATATACAATGATGTATATTGTGATGTCTAAGTCCCAACCAGGTGGAACATCTAGTTGGAAGTTGGGCTTTAAATAATTAAGTTTGTGAGAAGGATTATACCTGAAACATCACATGCCTTCCTCCTTGTTAACATTCTATATATTACCCTCTCTCCTTTCGTTGGTTGTCATAAAGTTTTTGCACCCACCACCTTTCCATCTCCTCCCTACTCTTCAGAGATTCCCACACCACATCTCTCCAGTGGGGGGACTGTGTGTATGACTTAAAACAGACGCTGTCTAGAAATGCAGCCCAAGTTCTGAGTTCTCCCTTTATATATCCACAGTCCCTCTCCACAACACTGTCAAATGAAGGTGTTGGAACTAAACAACATAATGATATGATAAAGCAATATATTAACACCATTAAATACTTTCCAAATGTTGTGGGTATCATCAGGGGCCATTGTTATTGTTACAATATTACATTGTAACTGTAATATTAATTCATTCATCTTCAGTAGCCACTTTATCTGGGTCAGGCTCGAGGGGACCAAGAGCCTATCCTGCGTACACTGGCAGTGAGGTGGAAATACACCCTGGATGGAATACTAATCAATCACTCACTAATCACTCACTAATAACACTAGGGGCCTTCATTCACCTACTGGCATGTGGTTGGGAGGTAAAAGGAAACTGGAGGAAACCCACATAGACACTGGAAGAACATGCACAGAAACTCCAAACAGACAATAACCTCAGCTCAAAATTGAACCAGGGACCAGCTATGCCACCTCATTGTTGTAACAAGCAACTGGAAAGTGACTTACATACCAAGTGTTTTATTTTCTATTCTTGGCCATGTTAGCTGCTTTAGTTTTGGATCCACATTTGCAACTTCCTGGAAAACCAATGTATAATGAAGTCTCAAGTATCACCTTTGTACCCAACCACCTAAAAAATCTACAACTATGCAAGTAAAGTTTCCTTATTTTAGCTCAATAATGCTTATTTCTCTGCATCCAACTAAGGAAAGTAGTGTGAAACAAAGGACAGAATTAAACAGAGATGGATCTGAAATTCTGCTCACTGATACAGGTACATCTCTGCATGCTCAGATTGACCGGCCTCACCTAAAAAACTGTTTAAATGTCATAAGATGTTTTATCCAGTTAAAACATTCATCAAAGAAAACATTAATAGCACCTCTTGTTATTTCTGCAGAGCACAGTTTGCAGTCTGCTTTGCTTTGATTACCATTGTGTCATCTGTTCATAGTGCAACAACATACACTATCACATAGTATCACATGGTATCGGATGTTTGTACCAGTAAATAAATGAATATGGTGTTGGACTGATACCCTATACCAGTACCAGAATGAATGCATCCCTAGTTTGTCAAATTGATATTGAAATTGATATGTTGCCAAAACGTTATCATTTATGGTTTCACTTTTAATGTATGTATTTTACAGTAACACAATGTGCTGAAACAATGACTGTAACATAATTATAGTCACACATACATTTGGTCTCCATCGATTCAGCATTATTGTAATAATAAAAAAAGAAAGAAAAGATAAACTTTCAATGTCAACCAATTTATGCAATCTCATTGAATGCTAAAAGTCACACATCCAACCACAGACAGTCACACTTGTACCCCCGCACACTAATCATGTCCTCATAAATTCAGTTGAGCTCACTGCTGCTGGTGTCTCCAAGAAAGTGACAAGTTGGGTTGAAGTGTTTAATAGAGCACCAGAGTACTCTACTGTGGTTCACACACTCATTACGTCAAGGACAGTATACACATATGAAAGACTCTTCATACAGACTCTCATCATATGAAGGTTCGTTCACATTCAACCACACATTTGTTGACATGAGATCATTTAAAGCTTGGCTTTCTAAATAAAATTCAGTGGATGTGCTAATTTATTATAGTCACATGTGGGTGATTCATGAACGAAAGCAGTTTTAAAGGAAAGACTAGATTGATTTTCCCTTCTGTATTTGTGTGTGTGTATGTGTGTGTGTGTGTGTGTGTGTGTGTGTGTGTGTACATTATGCCTATATGTATGCAAGTGAGAGAGTGTATGAGAGAGAGAGGGAGGGAGTGAGTGAGAGACTTTGTATGTGTGTTTTGATGCATTGCTCCATTACTCAAATGAAAGAACCGAAGTGTCCTTGGCAAGGACATTTAGAACTGCCAAGCAGAACTCCCGTCACTCCAACCGTTAAAGAAAACTGTGTTAATTAAAAGAGAAATTAAAAGTAAAAAGAGTCATTATCTTGTGTTATCCTGGCATAATCCAAATGCAGAAAATGTGTATGTTTCCACTTCATGCACACACCAGTGATTTCTATCACATGAACCCGTCGCAACAGTTCTGTAAAAATCAGGCATGAGATAAAGAGGGAGGCAGAGTGATAGAGGAGGGAGGGAGGGCGGGAGGGAGGGAGGGAGGGAGAATGAGGGAGATGAAAATAACAAGAGAGTCATGTGCAGCAACCAAAAGAAATAACTTTATAAAGGAAGGGACAGAAAATGGTTCAACACACAACACTGTTAAGCCAAAGATGGAACGAGAGATGGATTAAGCAGCAAGAGGAGAAGAGAGGTGAAGATAAGTAAAGAATAAAGAAAGGAAAAATGAGGATGAGATGGATGAAGAAAGGGAAAGTGGTTACCATGTCTTGGATATCTGGTAATTAACCAAGTTATGTAAGATATCATTACAAAAGCATTAAACAGCCTCAAAGTATTATTCATCAGCATATTTTACATTGGATATAGAAGCCATTCTTGTATTCAAGTCCCTGGTTCTACCAAACATGAGGAAAGAGTGGAAGGGTTCTTTTGTGCGAACCAAGCAGCTTGTTCAAAACAACTCGTTATTAGGCAGCTAATGTTGATTTAAAGCAGTTTATTTTTTTAAATATTAGCAGTCTGGGACCCAATAGAAAAGATGTCTAAGCACGATGCTCATCTGGATGGCAGGTCATCATGCAGTATATGAAACTTACAGGACAAAGAAAGGACACACTGATTAACATGGGAGTTTATTGGATACTGCATGGTGTTCCCATGGCTCTGCTCGACATGTTTGCAGCATCTGGTATAAACTGGACTTTACTCATTCATTAATTTATTCATATATTCCTCTTCAGTAACTCTACAGAATCAGCTAAGTTCATTAAAATTTATACTATCTGTAGAAGTAAACTTGACCCTGACCTAAATCTCAGGAACCATCATATAGTATTTATGCTCTTTTATGCTTATAAAAATCAACAGGTTAAGAAATTTCATCTTATCTATCATTTTGAGAAAGAACAAAATACATGCAAGCACAAATATATAGGTGCACATATACACATATACACCCACACACATGTACTTTTTTTGTTATATATGAAAGTACAAGTTGTACTTTCTCCTATATGCTTGCCCTTATGGCCACTGCAGTGCAATGATTCACACACACTCACACACACACACACACACACACACACACACACACACACACTTTTGTCATGCTAAAGCAATTTCCCTCTGAGGCATTCTCATCTGAGTGGACAAGAAGAAGAGGGAGCTATCTGATGCTACAATGTGATAACATGTTCATCGATTTTTCATCCCATTATAGACTAATGGAAAACAGGCTTTGTTGGTTTATTAGTAAAAATGTCAGGCATGTTAACAATACTCATGCTCCATGTAATGGCAGCACTGTTCGCAATAGACACTGCCAGAGTGACTGTGAGAAACGAGGCATGGGTCGAATATAATAAAAAAGATCAAAGGGAAAGAGTTGTACAGTCAAAGATGGTTATTTTTAGGTTAAGCTGAGGGAATTTTGGTTGTCCAGCACTGAGTGCAAGGCAAGTGGGTAACCTGGTTTTCCCTGACTGCACAATCCTCTAAGAAGTGCTACACATACATCCTCTACACATACATCTTCACCACATGGTATAGTATAGAACATGCTGTTCTATACTATACTTCTTTATTTCTTCTCTTTCATTAGTAGATTAATGTTCCTGTATATTAATGTTTGGCTCTTATCCTGATTACAGCCCTGAGTTAATGTATATTAGTATATATTACAGTTGTGTATATACTAAGATAGGACAGGCGTGTCTTAAGTCCAGGCTATAGGTGCCATAGGAAAGGTAGGTTAAACAAACAGAAAAAGATAATAGCCTACACCTTATTGACTTTAGCAAAGGAAACTATAGAAAGGAAACTATAGAAACTAACTATAGTGCATGCTACTCCTCCTCAATCCCACCATCTGCTGCACTGCACACATCTGCAGAAGCTCAAACTGGCTGTTGGTAGAATGTTTATACTAGGTGGATTGATTAGTCAGCATGGATGAGACAGAATCTCTTCAGCATTAGGAACATGCAGGTATGTGGAAACAGTAATGAAACCAAGCTAAATAAAATTTTGGTATAAAGTTTTAAATATATCAAGAGAAAACATATTAGCCAGACTAGAACAGTAGCTTTTACATGTAATTCGAGGACAGGAAACCACATCTCATAATTGACAAGTTTGACAAAGTTTTCGATGTAGAACATTGTGTTTGAGCCCTGTCAGGAAGTCAGTTATGAGATGTGATGTTGTGTCCTCGAATTGGTAAAAGATACCATTCAAGTAGCAATAACATAAAGATCATATACATATTTCCACCAATCCATCCATTTTCTGTACCACTTATCATACACAGGGTCTCGGGGAGCCTGGAGCCTATTCCAGGATACTGTGTGCACAAGGCAGAGGACACCCAGGATTGAATGCTAACCTATTTCAGGGCACAATCACACACACAATATGGACACGCCAATCAGCCTAGAGTGCATATCTTTGGACCTGAGGGAGGAAACCGGAGTATCCTGTGAAATCCCCCAAAGCACTGGGGGAACTCCACACACACAGGGGGGACACAGGACTCAAATCACCAAACCCGGAGGTGTGAGGAAAACATGCTAACCACTAAGCCGCCATGCCCCCACATATAAGCTTTTCACAAATTATCACAATTATTACATTACAGTAGCTACCACATTATAATCTAGTCAATTATGTTTTCGTGCAACCAAAACATGAGACTGGGCAAGCACACTGGAGCTTTTATGAGCTTGGGACAGCTAAATTATTTAGGATTTATCCAAACAAGGTAAAGGTTAACCACACAATGTATATGTAAAATACAAAATTCTATAAAGGTGGTCAGAGAACAGAGACACCAATGGGGAGACCAGAAAGAACAATATCGGGAGCACCTGTGGCTTGCTCCTGGCTAACCCTTCCCCTGAGAATGAGAAGACTGCACAGAGGAATGTGGACGTTAAGACCTCTATATCTAAGTGAGAAAAAGAAAGATACAGTGGGGGAAATAAGTACTGAACGTGACAACATTTTTTTCAGTAAATATATTTCCAATGAGGCTATTCACATTAAATTTTCACCAGACATCGGTATTAACTCCAGAAATCTGGAAATATAAAGGAAAAGTCCATAAATAAAGTTATGTGGAATATAGTGGAATGACACAGGAAAAAAGTATTTAACACACTAAGAAAACGCAGTTCTCCATGGTAAGGGATGGAACCATCAGAAATCTATAAGTAATTATATCTCCACTTTGTGCAAATTAATATCAACTGGGTTAGTAAACTGATGGTCTATAAAAAAGGCTTTTCGTTACCAAGGTGTCACACAAGAAACATCTCATGATGGATAAAAGCAAAGAGCTTTCCCAAGACCTTCACAACCTTATTGTTGCAAAAACATATTGATGGAATTGGATACAGACTTATTAAAAAGCTTCTGAATCCTCCAGTAAGCACCATTGGGGCCATTATCCTAAAGTGGAAGCAACATCACTCCATGATCAACCGGCCATGCACAGGAGCGCCTCGTATGATTTCTGACTAGGAAGTCTGAAGAATAGTCAGAAGAGTAGCCCAAGAGCCAAGGGCCACTCAGAAAGAGCTCCAGAAACACTTGGAGGCAGCAAGTGCCATTGTCACAGAGAAAGCTCACGCTCACCCCGCAAGACTCGATTACTAAAGAAAATTCATGTCGAAGCTCGTTTAAAGTTTGCTACAACTCATTTGGACAAGCCTATGAAATCTACTGCCATCCACCAGGATGATAAAGACGAGACGTAGGTAGACCTTACAGCAGGACAACGATTCAAAGCATACAGCAAAGCAAATGCTCAATTGGTTTCAGAGAAAAAAAAATCAAGGTGTTAGAATGATCTAGTCAATCATCTGACTTGAATCCAATTGAAAAGATTTAAAGAAGGCCGGTTAATTTCTTCAAACAGGAAGCATCTTGAAGCTGTCATTACAAACAAGGCTTCTCCTCCAAGTATTAAATAAATTTTAGTTCGTTTGTCCAATACTTTTTTCCTGTGAAATTCTGCTTTATTACACATAGCTTAATTTATGGACTTTAACGTTTGGATGTCTTTATATGTGTGGATTTCTTGAGTTAATATCAAAGTCTGGTGAAAATTTCATATGAATAGCCTAATTGGAAATACAGTATCTCACAAAAGTGAGTACACCCCTCACATTTTTGTAAATATTTGAGTATATTTTTTCATGAGACAACACTGAAGAAATGACACTTTGCTACAATGTAAAGTAGTGAGTGTACAGCTTGTGTGACAGTGTAAATTTGTTGTCCCCTCAAAATAAATCAACACACAGCCATTAATGTCTAAACTGCTGGCAACAAATGTGAGTACACCCCTGAGTGAAAATGTCCAAATTGGGCCCAATTAGCCATTTTCCCTCCCCGGTGTTATGTGACTTGTTAGTGTTACAAGCTCTCAGGTGTGATTGGGGAGCAGGTGTGTTAAATTCGGTATCATCGCTCTCATACTCCCTCACACTGGTCACTGGAAGTTCAACATGGCACCTCATGGCAAAGAACTCTCTGAGGATCTGAAAAAAAGAATTGTTGCTCTACATGAAGACGGCCTAGGCTATAAGAAGATTACTAAGACCCTGACACTGAGCTGCAGCATGGTGGCCAAGACCATACAGCGGTTTAACAGAACAGGTTCCTCTCAGAACAGGCCTCGCCATGGTCGATCAAAGAAGTTGAGTGCACGCGCTCAGCGTCATATTCAGAGGTTGTCTTTGGGAAACAGACGTATGAGTGCGGCATTGCTGCTGAAGTTGAAGGGGTGGGGGGTCAGCCTGTCAGTGCTCAGACCATACGCCACACACTGCATCAAATTGGTCTGCATGGCTGTCGTCCCAGAAGGAAGCCTCATCTAAAGATGATGCACAAGAAAGCTAGCAAACAGTTTGCTGAAGACAAGCAGATTAAGGACATGGATTACTGGAACCATGTCCTGTGGTCTGATGAGACCAAGATAAACTTATTTGGTTCAGATGGTGTCAAGTGTGTGTGGTGGAAACCACTTGAGGAGTACAAAGACAAGTGTGTCTTGTCTACAGTCAAGCATGGTGGTGGAAGTGTCATGGTCTGGGGCTGCATGAGTGCTGCTGGCACTGGGGAGCTACAGTTCATTGAAGGAACCATGAATGCCAACATGTACTGTGACATACTGAAGCAGAGCATGATCAGTATGCAGTATTCCAGCATGATAACAACCCCAAACACACCTCCAAGATGACCACTGCCTTGCTAAAGAAGCTGATAGCTGAAGGTGATAGACTGGCCAAGCATGTCTCCAGACCTATACCCTATTGATGATCTGTGGGGCATCCTTAAACGGAAGGTGGAGGAGCACAAGGTCTCTAACATCCACCAGCTCTGTGATGTCATCATGGAGGAGTGGAAGAGGACTCCAGTGGCAACCTGTGAAGCTCTGGTAAACTCCATGCCCAAGAGGGTTAAGGCATTGCTGGAAAATAATGGTGGCCTCACAAAATATTGACACTTTTTATAGCAAGAGAGAGGAAAGAGATAGAAAAGAAGTCTATAGCAAGCAGCTGAGAACTATCAAGAAGAGAAGGACAGGCAAAGTAAATGAGAAAATATGAGAGGTCGGGGTCATGCATCATCACGTTAGTTAAATTCCTGCATGTGCAGCATTTCTATCTGACACTCCTCAAACATTTATTTTGTCACAAAGCAGTGCTAGGCATTAGTGAATGTGTTTGTACAGTGAGGGAAAGAAGTATTTGATCCCCTGCTGATTTTGTATGTTTGCCCACTGACAAAGAAATGATCAGTCTATAATTTTAATGGTAGGTTTATTTGAACAGTGAGAGACAGAATAACAACAAGAAAATCCCGAAAAACGCATGTCAAAAATGTTAGAAATTGATTTGCATTTTAATGAGGGAAATAAGTATTTGACCCCCTCTCAATCAGAAAGATTTCTGGCTCCCAGGTGTCTTTTATACAACGAGCACAGAAGCAATCAATCAATCAGATTCCAAACTTTCCACCATGGCCAAGACCAAAGAGCTCTCCAAGGATGTCAGGGACAAGATTGTAGACCTACACAAATCTGGAATGGGCTACAAGACCATTGCCAAGCAGCTTGGCGAGAACGTAACAACAGTTGGTTTATTTGCAAATGGAAGAAACACAAAAGAACTGTCAATCTCCCTCGGCCAGGGGCTCCGTGCAAGATCTCACGTCGTGGAGTTGCAATGATCATGAGAACAGTGAGGTATCAGCCCAGAACTATGTAATAAAACATAGAGGTCTTGAGATCTTGTCAATGATCTCAAGGCAGCTGGGACCATAGTCATAGAGAAAACTATTGGTAACACACTACGCCGTGAAGGACTGAAATTCTGCAGCGCCCGCAAGGTCCCCCTGTTCAAGAAAGCACATATACATGCCCGTCTGAAGTTTGCCAATGAACATCTGAATGATTCAGAGGACAACTGGGTGAAAGTGTTGTGGTCAGATGAGACCAAAATGGAGCTCTTTGGCATCAACTCAACTCGCCGTGTTTGGAGGAGGAGGAATGCTGAGTATGACCCCAAGAACACCATCCCCACCATCAAACATGGAGGTGGAAACATTATGCTTTGGAGGTGTTTTTCTGCTAAGGGGACAGGACAACTTCACTGCATCAAAGGGACGATGGACGGGGCCATGTAACGTCAAATCTTCGGTGAGAACCTCTTTCCCTCAGCCAGGGCATTGAAAATGGGACGTGGATGGGTATTCCAGCATGACAATGACCCAAAACACACGGCCAAGGCAACAAAGGAGTGGCTCAAGAAGAAGCACATTAAGGTCCTGGAGTGGCCTAGCCAGTCTCCAGACCTTAATCCCATAGAAAATCTGTGGAGGGAGCTGAAGGTTCAAGTTGCCAAACATCAGCCTCGAAACCTTAATGACTTGGAGAAGATCTGCAAAGAGGAGTGGGACAAAATCCCTCCTGAGATGTGTGCAAATCTGGTGGCCAACTACAAGAAACATCTGACCTCTGTGATTCTGTCTCTCACTGTTCAAATAAATCTACCATTAAAATTATAGACCGATAATTTCTTTGTCAGTGGGCTAACTCAAATACTTCAAATACTTATTTCCCTCACTGTACAACTGCATTTCCCATAACGAGGAGTAAGCATTGTACTTCTTCTTCTTCTTCTTCTTCTTTTTTTAATGGTTGATATAACAGTTCAATTAAAATTTTTAGGATTAAATTAGATTAAATTTTTTAGGATTAAATTAAATTTTTTAGGATTAAATTTTCATGTGGTGAACTGGAGCCACTTTTCTGTTTGAAGTCAATGCAAGCCAATCTGAGACAAAGCAACTCCATATTATATGAAGAATATAGCATGTGCTTTCGCTGTGATTTCAATGTGATTACTGTTTGTTGTTTACTACCCACCCCTTCTTTAATGGACAGCTAAGATCCTCCTCCTGTTCAAGGCTTACCAAAATAACACTTGTGAGGAAGCATAAACCAGACATACAGTGAAGGGAATGCAAACCCGCGGCTATTCCTCCAAAATGACTCATGATTCACGGTGTGCTCTTGTATGGGACTGCATTCAGATGCCTCCAGCCTTGCTATTGATCTGCATTCAGCGTGTTTACAGAGGACTGTAACAGTAGTGTCACAGTGATGAATGCCAACTGCAAGACTAACATAAGGACAGGAGGTGGATGAAAATGTCAACTTTGAGAAATGGCTGCTTATACAATTACTGGCAGCTTTTACATTTTGCCCATTTGATTTTTGTTCAGGGAAAGCCAAATTTTTTATTTATATTTTTTTATATAAAATGGGAAAACTAATCTAAGAAATTATTATTATTATTATTATTATTATTATTATTATTATTATTATTATTATTATTATTATTATTATTATTATTATAATACAAAAAATCTTATGTTATCTGATTCAGATTTGTCCTACAAAATTTGAAAACAAGAAATAAGATCGCTGACAGTTATGGGTGGAAATGAAAATGAATACATGCCTGAAAGTGGTTGGTCTTGTTATTACATTCAGTTGGCTTGCTACAATCTGGAAGTTAATGATGCAAGCCTCTTGTGCATATTGTGGCATTTTTGCAATAAATGTTTTAGCATTATTCTTAAGATCAAACATCTCCTTTAAAAGAGAGCAATATGATAGTAGAGAACACATGCATTATCTCAGGTGCTTTTATTGTTTAAATCTTACTTTATTTTACTTTGTCTTGGTGGAATGCTATCTATTTTTATGTTAACAGGAACATACAGTATGTATATTTTGTCTAATGGCTAAAGAGGGTGGAGGAAGGGAGCAATCTTAATGATCATTAAGACTAAACTAACAATTGATTTCATTTCACACCTGTAAAAAAAGACCTATGAGAATGTAATTAACAGGTCAGATTATATATAATAATCCAGGGAGGAAATACTAAACAGATTAGCATATTTAACCCTCATACACTTTCAAAACCTAATACAAATGTCCTGGTTGCACAGAACATGGCACAGGAGTCTCCCATCCATATCTCCCATCAGTCATCAGCTAGACACTCACATTACATGACTGCTTTGCACCTGGTTCACATTTATGTTAATTACCACTAGTATTTCAGTCACGTCTTGTGCAGCACTCAGTGTATAGCTTTTGTTCTCTCTTGTAGATATCTTTGTATCTTTTTCCTGTCATATTCATGTTGTTACCCTGCTCCGCTATCGTTGTTTTTTTTTTCTTGCTCTTTGTGTTTTGTGTGTTTTCATTTACAAAAAAACTAAATCTGCCAAAATTTAAAATAAACCAAAATCTGCACAACCAAAACCCCTACCTCTACAATTCTTGACACACTAATGTATTTGACTGTGGCCCATCTCTGCACATTCGCTTCATTCCTACCTCTAGCTACCTCTTTCTACCTAGTAAACTACAACAACTAATAACAACTAATGCTGCACCTGGAAAAAGTTGGGGTACACAAGCATGTACAGTTCATTAATTTTCTTTTCAACTCCTCAACTCTGTCTGTTTTCAGACATCTACCATTTACCAATATACCATTTACCAATAACAGGCATTTCCATTTTAACATATTCTTTAGCACAAAGGACATTTAGTAGCTAGAATGTACCATGTACACATTGGTGCACCTAATTTCCAGCTATTAGATATGATAAAAAATGGTTAGCTTCCGGCCAAACTGACACAACTCCATGTAATCTATCAGCTTTAGCAAAGGCACTTGAAATCCGATCCAAAACGGTCCTACTCACACAGGCAAGTGCAAACTGACACTATACTCCTGAGGTCTGTAAGAAGTGACATGGCCGACATTTCTGTCACTGATTGATTTTCTTTGCTTATTTCTTTCCCCTTTTAGACACACTGCCAAGCTGCTTGTCAGTAATAGCATTAATTTAGGTTTTAAAAGGTTCTTGTATGCATATCAGTCAGTGACTACTGGTGGGTGAAGGCAAAATGAAAAAACAAAGCATTCGTGCACTTTAGGCTCTGTCCATCTTTAATAGAAGCGTTTCAAAACCAGAGCAGTATTTTTTATTTTACCTTGGGAAAACTCAGAAAGGTTAGATAGGATCAAAAAGGACATTTTAGCATCTGTTCTATGCAGGTTGAAATCAGGATGAAGACAAAATGCATGAACAAAAGAACATGGGATGTGGAGTGGACTGATGAATATTCTGACAGGCAAGATAAAGATCTGAAGACGTGTACTACTCCAGATGCTCTTTCTGTGCTCAAATCACGTTTTGCCCCTTCTCGTGTCTTCTTTTCTCCTTTCTTTGCTCTCCAAGCGGCCTTTGTGACCTGTCCAGACGTACATGAATATTCCAGAGCAGCATAAAGCTCCGCAGGAATATCTGAGTTGCTGCTCATTGTCACCAGCAGACCTTTGTTAGACTATTAAAATGAAATGACTACCTTTCAATCAATTTTGTATGGGAGGTATGAGACACATTGAGCGAAACTAAGACGAAATTGTTTTCTTTTCAGCAGTTTCAGCATGCGTCATGCTCAGTGAGCTACTAGACATACAGTACTTGTAAATGTATTTATAAGCCATTGTTGCTAATAGTGCTGGCCTACAATTGAATGTACATAAGAAACGTGAATCCAAATAATTGAAAATACAATTGAAAGTCCCTATAGCAGATGCGGAACTGCACCTACTATACAGATTGAGGTCCAAAACTACAATGATCATGTTCAGTAAAATCAATGCATAACAACATAGACTGCGACATAATTATCTGAATAAAGCTTAATTTAATGCTGGTGATTTTAATGTGAAATCAAAACAACAGGTTGGTTCATATGAGACAGTTAAAAGACAGCCTGCTGCTATTTTATGAGATGAGATACAAGATGACAACGTGAATAGTAATGCATTAATGATAAAGCAGAGATCCATAATGAAGCAGTGCTACGAGGCCCAGGGCATACATTATTAAACCTGGAACAGGATAAGAAATGTATGAACACATTTAGATACCAAGAATAATATGTCTCCATCTGCTATCTGCATTTAAAAGAAGATTGTTGAAGGCACACGTAAATCACACAATTTTAACATCTAAAATTTTCATTTTTAATGACAGCTAAACTAATTAAATTGCTATATCATGCATAGAAAATTGTATGGCTTGAGATTGTTTCCTTAAAGAAGGTCATTGCTAAACTTTATATACAAACTAACTTTATGTTCATACCAAGTGTTTGTAGATGTTAGTAGTGGCAGACGTTTTACAAGACGCAAGTAAATTCCTTAACGGAAACCCAAAACAAAAATGCAAGTACCACCAGCCCCTGGTTTTATTACTCAGATTAGTTTCAGGACAAAAGTCACGATTCACCTTTCAACATCACACTCTTAAATTACCTCTTGCAGGTAACATGACAACATGGTTTTCTGCAGGCAACATGACAACAGAACTGCAAATAAACTGCACAGTAATCAAGTGAAGCCTCAAAACTGAGAGAGAGAAAAATATACTTATCTGTCTGGTATTATAAACCAATAGCTCTTGAAAAACCCATGATCTCATACAAATGAAAACATGATCTCACACAAACCTTTAACAAGTGCATGAATCAATTTGTACAGGTCAAAACATACAGTCAGCATTTGGATTTTCTGACATACTTAATTGATATCAGTCCCTTCTGGATTTTGAGATTTTGAGATCACAGGAATGAATGCAATCACAAACTCCGCAATATTCTGAGGAGCTTGCATTTTTTCAAAATAACTGCAGATTTGGGCCAAGACGCATCATGTGACGTCATCACAAAGCACATTCAGCCAAAGCCCTCTTCAATTCACATGCATTGAACATGAGTACAGCTAAAATGATTCATTTACCAACAAGCATCGCGGTGAAAGGCCGAGCAAAACAATTTCTTGCCACAACAATCACAAAAAACTCGGCAAACTCCTGTACAGTCTGTTATATGAAAAGATCCAACTATGCAGTAAAATTAGGGTGATGGCTATAGATTTATAACACACTCTTATGAATTTCCAGGTTCAGTACATTTGTTGCAGAGTGACCGATGATTCTTCTGGCCAAGATCGTGAAGCTCTTCATTTTTACCACATAATCTGCCTTGTAAAATGAGTCACGCTCATCTGTCATATAGGCAGCTTTCCAGCTGTGTTAAAAGGCCCTATGGACAACAGGTAAGGTTTAAGAGAAGGCTAAAGCTGAGTTTAGACTGTGTGGCTGAATTCTACCAGACTGTGCAACATTTTCTGCATTTCAAATTATACAATGAAGATCTTCTAATGAAAGAGATTGGATTAAACAAAATCACTACAGTCTACATACATCATCAGTCAGTGTGATCCGGGCTACTGTCGCATAATATGAAATATTCTAGTCTAGTTTCTATTTCGCCATTGCCTCCACCTTATCCCATTAGTTTTGTGTAATCTTGCACAGTTGTCCTATTGGAAGCTTTAACATGAGCAGCCATAGCAGCATTGTCGCAATAGTACTAAACTGCCGGTGAGAATGGCACAATATATGTTCTAAAACTGCCAAACACATTTCACAACCAAATGTGAGATTTGTTTCTGCAGCATAATCAGGCCTAAAATTGTACAGCGTAACCCTAAGAGAGGGTCCAGCTATGACTTATCCTTTCTAATTTAATCCTTACTCTGGACCACGGACACAATGTCAATGAACAAAAACTTCACACCTTCTCCTGCGTTGTGTATTACACAGCACAGTCTTCACTAAGCCTGAATTTAAACACATTTTAGACAGTCAACAACACAGAGAGTTGAGTTCTGGTGATTTTTTTTAAAAATAGGGAAATGGTTCATATTCAGCTGCCACACTAGACAGTTGCTGTCAGGTGCTGTTTGTCATTTTGCTAAGGTTTGTGAAATATGCTGACATTAGTGTGGAGCAGTGAGTGGTGATTTATGATTTCCTGTCAGCTTGTGTGCACGCACTTTTCCCGCACTTTTCCTCCAATGATGATTTTCATTTCGACACAAACACACACACACATACACACACCCGCACACACACACACACACACACACACACACACAACACAACAAACTCAATAGTCCAGCCAGAACACAAATGAAATGCCTATAGCAAACTCAAGCTTAATTATTGGCACCTCTACAGCTTAGGTTTAAGGACTGTAGGTTTATCAACAAAATAGAAGAAAATCATCCTCTGGATATTTATCCTAAACTTAAGCCAATGTTCACCACAAATAATCCTCACATTTTCAGTTTTCCCTGTACAACAGCACAGACTACTTCACTCTCATGTTATCATGACCACAGTAGTGCCTCATTCCAAGGCGTCACCTTGAAATGCACTGAAGATTTGGGGTTTCTTATTATTATTATTATTATTATTATTATTATTATTATTATTATTATTATTATTATTATTATTATTATTATTATTTCCTTCAGTTTCGTTCATTGTGTTCCATCTGCTGAACTACTCTGCTGAGACGCTGCTACTTAAACCGCTTGAGGTGCCTCTGGGTTTTATTCAAACAAACTGATTGCACTGATCAGTAGATCTTGGATGGAAGCCGTGCGCTTCTGCTCGCATCTAAGACGATTCTGTGTGCACCGTTTTGCGTTCGCTTGATCGGTTCTAGTAGCGCGGTGTGTTAAACATGGCTGTGCGCGCGGCGCGCGGTCCGCCACTCTACACCTCCAGAGTGCACATGATCAGGATGATGAGGATGATAATGCAGACCTGAACAATCAGAAGTGGATTAGAGGAGCATGAAATACTCACGGTATGCCATCGATCGGTCTTCAGACGCCATGTCTTAAGTGGGGGGAGACAAAGCACCCTGGCAGGCGCTCGGTACCTTGATGCCTGCTGTTGCTGCTGATGCTGATGCTGCTGCTGATGATGCTGCTGTGTGTAGATCAGCTCTCTCCTTCACTGCGCTGCCAGAAGGAGGGGAGATGAGAGAGTCCTGCGTGGAGATGCCTCAAAATCCGCGTCACTGTTTCTGAGAAAACATTGTGCACCCAGTTTGCTCCGGTTTTAACAGAAAATTAAAGCCCACGACTATAGCTGCGAGTGTTTCAGCACATATTTCAGTCTCAGAGTTACACAAATGAAGAGTTGTGTGCTGTGTGCTGTGCAAAGGCTGTGACATAAAGATACAAGTGGGAATGGGAAAATGAGCACAATAAGGCATTTCCTATAAAAAGCCAATTACATAACGTAGCATTAAACTAAAACACATGAATAATGTAATGAAATATGTATTTTGTTGAAGAGAGAGAGAGAGAGAGAGAGAGAGAGAGAGAGAGAGAGAGAGAGAGAGATTTGAAGGTATGATGCTGTTCTAGCATTAATGCTGCTCGTGTAAATCAGGGCATCATGGCCTGGGTTGAAACACAAAGGAAATTTCCACTGAATCTCTGTAGCCTTGTTCCCTATCCAGTGCATGTAATAGCTATACAAGTGCAAGAATCCATTTTGTATGTTTTCAGGCTATTACTCTGTGTGTGTGTGTGTGTGTGTGTGTGTGTGTGTGTGTGTGTGTGTGTGTGTGTGTGTGTGTGTGTGTGTGTGTGTGTAGAGGGGTGTAATTAAATTATTAGGTAACAGAATTGTAACAGATACTTTCAGTTTTGACTGAGACTTTTTATGCACATGTTCTATTGCCATTGTGCATGTTACAAATGACAAGACTAAATCTTACTGAAGACCGTTTAAAGGAAAGAAAGTAAGTGACCCACTAAGATTTTGTGCAACATAAATTATAAAAACAATCAGTAAATAGTGAATAAATCTTTGACAAGCTATTACATTTTAAGATTAGCCACATGGACCAGGTGTTAGCATAATATATATTGGGTCAGAGTGATGTTCCCACACTGACCACACAGTGGTGCACTTGTACTTTTAGGTAGAGAGTGATACTAACACATGGATATCATGTATGCTTTATAATGATAAACATTTAAGTCTCACAGCCTCCATAGTCTTAATTTAGCATTGAATAATTTTATTACGCAATTTTACGTTTTTACTTAAGCACCGTCTTTTTTGTTTTTCTTTTTTAAGGTAATAATAATAATAATAATAATAATAATAATAATAATAATAATAATAATAATAATAATAATAACAGTCTATCTCATATAGTATTTAGTTTTACTTATATAATGCATACATGATATCCATATGTGTTAGTATCACTCATTAATCATAATCATTAATAATAATAATAATTATTATTATTATTATTATTATTATTATTACTATTATTGTTGTTGTTGTTGTTGTTTATTAATAAATAACGGAAGGAGGAATACAAAAAAGAATAAAGAAGATAAAAACATTCTGCAAGCCTTATTAATCATAGTAGTATAGTATATTACAATATATATACATATATATATATATATATATATATATATATATATATATATATATATATATATATATATATATATAATACTTGTGTATTAAAATATTATAAATAATATAAATAATAAGCTTATTACAGTATAATTGGACAGTTTATTATATTGGCCAACCGAATTTCAATTATTGAAATGTTCTGTTATATGTTTAAATTTGGCTAAGGATCTGTTTACAGTATGATGTGCAGTTTATCAGTAGGTTAGAACTGCTTGTCCTTTGCACAAGATCGTTCGTCATAAATTACAGCTGATGTTTATGCACTGCCACCTCAAGTCCTGTGACGTCTGAATAGCTGGCAGAGACTGCTCCAAACAGCCACGGTATGTTTATTATCCATTGCTCCATGCAACTACACATAACATGAATATTCATTTAACGAAGTCCCGCCTACCCGTCTGATTGGATAGAGCCATACAAGAATTTAAAACCGAGGGCTGTGATTGGTTGAGGGTTTCGATTCATGACTAGTCTTTTTCAGTAGCGAGCCTTGTGGTAGATTAGACATCGTGTGCTGCTAGATTGCTTAAAAGCAGGAGAAGCTTGAATTAACCAAATCATTTCAAAAGGTTAACCAACAATTCATAATGAAGTTCGTGAGGTTTATTATGCAGAATGCAGCCTTGGCCGGTGTGCCTAAACACATCGAGCACTTCTCGAAATTTTCACCATCTCCTCTATCTATGAAGCAGTTTCTTGATTTTGGTGAGTAATATATATACATATATTTTAATATACATGAATATATATTGGATGAACCTGAAATGTGCATCGTGTGATTTCTGTGCATTGCTATTCTAGGGTGGGGGAAATCTCATTCGCAGAACAGCACCATGATCTTAAGCATGAATAAACAGCATAAATATAGCATAATAGGGTATAAATCGTCGATTTTTTTCGTGTTGCTTTAAGCTATGTGCACTATGGTGTAACCTCGTGCCTTTTTATTAAACGGTTGGAGGTGTGATTGAAGAGCACAGCTTCAGTGAGGCCACTGCTGCAGGGATTGCATCATGTGGACTATCCGGTTGGTTCGCTCTGTACGACACAGCACAGCGGTTATCTTTCTAATACTGATACTGTACAAGCGCGCGACAATAAATGATCCCCCTGACTTTCGTTTATTTTCTGACTAATAGAAGTTTATACCTTAATCTGGAGTGTTTCTGCGAGTGTTCAATGTTGAATGAGCAAACAATAATGGCTATAAAGTTATCATTTTGCTAAAAGTGGCACACTCCAGTCATTAAATGACAAAAATGAAGAGTTTACGCGTGGGTTTAGGTTACTGTAAAGTTCATCACAATTGAAGGATGTAGCAGATTAACTTCTCTCTAATACATTTAGTCTGTTTTTCCACTGTTTTTCTTGCTTTGGATATACTGTAGCTGCCTGACATTTATTTTTCCAAGTCTGTACAATTCCATGTTAATAAATCTGGATTGCAGAGGAATATATAGATATATATTACTCTTAACTCTCAGAGATTTAACGTTCTTTTTCTGCCAGGTTCAACGAATGCATGTGAAAAAACTTCATTCGTCTTCTTGAGGCAAGAGCTCCCAGTGCGTCTGTCCAACATCATGAAAGAAATTAACTTACTCCCAGACAGGTTGCTTACTACTCCGTCAGTTCAGATGGTGCACGGCTGGTAAGTCATAACTCAGAAATGTACAAAATAACTAAATAATAAGGACCGATATCTTACAGTTTGATCTTGAATCTATGGCGTTGTTGTTGTTGTAGATATTGTAAATAGCTGCAGCTTGCCAATTATTTGTCAATTGAGAGTTATTTATAGCGGAAGATTTTCATGTACATAGTAAACAGCCCTCTGTGGTTCAGGGTAACAAGGCTAATGCTTGGTGATGTCATGCATGTGAACTTTACCCTAGTTTATGTGCAGTGCGGGGCTGAGCTATGCAGCTCCTCCAAGAGGGTCTTTGTACATCTATTTTCACTACCTCTACTTCTCAGTCCTCGTGTTTGTTCTTGCCTTACTATTGTTTTGTCACACAGCTCATAAAATTACTTACACTGATTACATTTATCGTAATGCAAGATATGTGAGACTAAAAACGGTCTGTAGTGCATTTTCTAAAGAAAAACAAGGTGCATACCTCGCCCTTTTCTGCCTTTGGTAAAAAAACCCTTTTGTTCTGCTCTTAGGTATGTTCAGAGTTTGATGGAGATCCTGGAGTTTTTGGATAAAAGTCCCACTGACCACCGAATTCTGGGAGAGTAAGTGTAATATTACTCCATGAAGTGATTATGGCTTGTACACTCTTAAAACAGATGTGATCATTTTTAACACACCAGAGTGTCTAGTTAAGGACAACACATTTTGTGTTGCTTTCAACACAATCAGTGTGTTAGTACATGTAACACATAATGTGTGTTAGTGCATTTCCACACAAAGATGTGTTAAAAAAACAACAACAAATGAACAGAGAGATCTGTCGTTTATACTTATTTCCCTGCAATTATCCTAAATTGCAATTTGTTTTATGCTAAAATTCTACTAAAATGCTCACAAAATAAACAAACAATTGTATGAAATTCATTTGACATGAGAAGAGTCCTGCTCCCGTCCATTTGAAAAGTAAAGAGCAATAAGAGTGTTGGTTAGTTGTTAGCTACAAAATATGGACAAATGCCTTTGGGCTTCAACTGAGGAACTGTTACATAATCCCAATTGTGTAAATTTGGAAATGTGCCCTCCACACTCCAAATGAACAAAATGGTGCTGTGGACTCACCAGGAAAATCTAGCTAACTTGCGAATATTTATTTTAAAAAAATTTTAACCTACATTACAGAGATGGTGGAAAGCATTACAACCTAAACCCCATCCTCTGTTATTGTCATGTTAACCTTGTGAAGTACTTTTGACCTTGATATTACTGAGTTAGCTAAGTTTTGTTAGCTACTGACTGTCTGCACTTGTTTACCAGCATTAACATACACCGACTACATGAAGAAACACAGCTCTAACCATATATATAAGCTATATATAACCATATATACAAGCTATAATGCTACATTGTCATTAACTTTCAATAGGGCAATGGGAATGTTTAACATTAGCGCGAACTGTATACTAAAGTAATGTTATTAACTCAGCTGAGCGTCTAGGTTAGCATCACTCATCCCTACTGTGATTGATGACAGCATCCAGTTAGCTAACCCTAACTCAGAGCCTGAGATAAGATGCAGAGCCAGAGCATTATAGAATAACCTCAGGTCCATGTTTCACAGCCGGCATAAACACATGACAATAGTAGTTTATTGCTGACACTGAGGAAGCAGTACATGATATTCCCCTTTGAAGTAAATACGGTGGTCAAAGCAATGAACATTCACTTTGAGACGAGTTCAGAGTTGGTTGATGACGTTCGCAGTGCAGTTCGCAACAAGATTGGACAATAATTTAACACGTTATGTTGGTCACTCGTGTGAATTTTTCTTTCTTGTTTTTAACACATTTATTGGATAATTTAACACACATGTTGAAATACACACAAAAAGTGTGTAGGATATTAACACATCCTTGTGGAGTGTGTTTTAATGCCGTTTTACATGACTTTACATCTTTTTTACATCTTACATCTTATACCTTTTTCTAATTCTCAGGTTTGTGGAAACCCTGGTGAATATCAGAAATAGACATAATGATGTTGTTCCTACAATGGCGCAAGGTGTGATTGAGTATAAAGAAGCTTTTGGTCAAGATCCGCTTACTAATCAGAACATCCAGTACTTCTTAGACCGATTCTACACGAGCCGAATTTCCATCCGTATGCTTATCAACCAGCACAGTAAGTGACAGACCGTAATTACAGGGTAGATCTTACTCTGGGTGTTTTCACATATAGTTCATTTTAAATGAATCATACTCAGTCCTGTTAAATAGGACTCAGTGCTCTTTCTGGAAATGTTTGCAATGATGAGATCTCAGACCACTTCAGAATGAGTGCTTTACATGATATTTTGGCTGAAAAACAGAGCAGGCAAAACAAATTTGAAGTGAAATTACAGCAACATTTTTGATGCTGAACCATGCTTAAAAATCAACTCATGCTTCATGCCATAGAGCTACTGACTGTAATACTGGCTGATGTGAGTGGTAGGGATAGACAAAATACACACATACACTACATGTATAAAGCTCATACTGTATACTAACAGCACTATACTGTAACTATTGTTCCTGTTACTGACGCAATGCTACTAACAACGTAAGCTCTATAGCATAATTGCTAGTGTTACAGTGCCTCCATTAGCTTGTCTAACATGTTGCTAGCTAACACTGCTGAGTTTGAGTTGTTTTTTTTTTAGTTGATTTTCTGGTAGTTGACCGGTGCTATTTATATACAGCAACTCTCAAGTTCTTTAACTATAAAGCAAAATGTGATGCGGACACAAAGCGCCTCCTCTGAAAGTGGTCTGAGTTCATTTGCTGTGTTCATATTTGCAGAAAAAATGCTGAGTCATCGATCTGAGATAACATGGAACACTGGAACAGCACAAGTGTTAAAACACTGTCTGTATCCACACTACTCCTGTAGTCTGATGCTAACAGTTTAATCAGAGTTACATTATACACTGCTTGAAATTGACCTGCTCCTAATTTTTTACTTAGGTAATTGTTTATCAGTTATCCAAATAATGGTTTTTAATGTGCTATAATAGTTTACCAAGTTAGCTGTGGAGATGTGTTGTGTGCATAGTTGTTTGTTTTCACTTTTACCTAAGAAATTTTCTTGTTCTCCAATAATGCTTATAGCCCTAATCTTTGATGGTGCCACAAATCCTGTTCATCCCAACACAATTGGAAGTATTGATCCTCACTGTCAAGTAGTAGAAGTTGTCAAAGGTGACGTATAAATGTGTATTTGAGATGATATAGTAGTAAATAGAATTTTAAATTATAGATATTTCTACATTACGTATTTACATTTTGTCCACATGCAGATGCCTATGAGAGTGCCAAGATGCTTTGTGACCAGTATTACCTCAGCTCTCCTGAGCTGGTGCTGCGAGGACACAACAGTAAGTGAGGGATTACAGTGTGTTTAGTCCCAGCATCTGACGTTTATATAATTGTTCTCTACAGGTTACATAACAGGCCAATAAATGCCAATATGTTTGTTCACTCAGCCAGTTCTGCTCATTATGGCTTGTAGGACTTATTGCATACTTTTGATTAATAGACAATTGCTCAACTATCTGAAACGTTTGTAGTGTTTGAGGTGATATGGCTGACTGACTTCAGTTCTTGTAGGTAGGATAATACTTAGTACATGTACCATTTCTGTCTTGCAGTTAACAACATGAACCTGCCTATTAGCATAGTGTATGTGCCTTCCCATCTGTACCATATGCTGTTTGAGTTATTCAAGGTGAGAATGAGCTCTTATCATACTAATGTCCACAGCTATGTCATTTGCATAACGAGAGCTCAGTGTTGCCATGACAATATTTTTCTTTCTGTAGAACGCTATGAGGGCAACTATTGAAAGCCATAATGAAGGCAGCAATCTTCCACCTATTGAAGTTATGGTGGCTATTGGTGGAGAGGACCTTTCCATCAAGGTCAGTTTATTCTGATGGATTATAAATAATAATGTGCTAGGATTGAAGCTTTTTTCTTCACTAGTTTGGTGTAGCAAATTATTCTTACCGTTAATACACTCAAACTCTGATTGTTATTCTTACATACACAATTGGGTATATGTCATTTGGTATTTAGATTTCATTAACCCAGTGCCTCAGTAACCTATGCCCTCTCTGAGTGACTCTCCACTTACTGCAATAGTATTGATGCACACTGACACATTTGTAGTTCCTCTCATTCTCCTGATCTGCCTAATTCATCCTGATACTTCTTTTGCTTGGAGCTTCTGTGTTCATGACTCACTGTGTTCACCACTCTGCCACTGTGGATTGTTCCATCTTAATGCCCTATAGATTTGCATGCCCCAAAACTATTTATGCCTAGTTCTCACCCTTTCTTCAGTGGGTAATCTTACATGGATACTAGATAGATAGATAAATAGATAGATAGATACTTTTTTGATCCCCCAGGGGAAATTCAAGGTCCCAGTAGCTCAAAACATCACACACAATACAACATACAATAAAATAAAATATAAGCAGAATGCTAAAAAAAAATGGCTCATAAAAGAACAGTAAAAACAGTAAAATATACCAATCACGGATTCACAGACTGAGTATTAAAGGTAGGGGTTATACATGTGGGCTAATATAGTCCATCAACAGTATAAACAGTAGAACAATCACACATACCACAGCATAGAAGAGGACGCTGGCAACAACAGACTGGTAAAACATCCAGAGGAGCTTGCTGCAGACATTGAAGGACCGCAGCCTCCTCAGGAAGTACAGCCTGTCTGCCCTTTCTTGTACAGTGCCTCAGTGTTGACTGACCAGTCCAGTTTATTGTCCAAATGTATTCCCAGATAGTTGTAAGTGTTTACCACCTCTACCTTAACCCCCTCAATGGTGACTGGCAGCAGAGCGGGCTTAGGCTTCCGAAAATCTACCACCATCTCCTTGGTCTTAGCAGTGTTGAGTTGTAGGTGGTTGAGTTTGCACCATTGCACAAAGTCCTCCACCAGGCTCCTGTACTCCTCCTCCTGCCCATCCCTGATATACCCCACAATTGTGGTATCGTCCGAAAACTTCTGCATGTGGCATGACTCTGTGTTATAGCAAAAGTCAGACGTGTACAGTGTGAACAGGACTGGAGAGAGCACTGTTCCCTGTGGAGCTCCGGTGCTACTAATCACAGTTTCCGAGAGGCAGTTCTTCAGTCTAACGTACTGTGGCTGCTCTGTCAGATAATCTGCAATCCACGAGACTAGGTGAGCATCCATACTCATCTGCAGTAGCTTGTCACCCAGTCTGAGGTGTTGAATGGTATTAAAAGCACTGGAGAAATCAAAGAACATGATTCTCACAGCACTTTTCCCCTTGTCCAGGTAAGCATGCATCCTGTGCAGGAGATATGTGATGGCATCATCCATGCCCACTCTCTCCCGGTATGCAAACTGTAGCGGATCTAGTGCAAGACGTACCTGGGGTCTAAGTATCCACAAAACCAGCCGCTCTATGGTTTTCATCACATGTGATGTTAGAGCAACTGGTCTATAATCATTGGGCTCATTTGGATGTGACTTCTTTGGGACAGGGATAAGACATGTTGTCTTCCACAATGTTGGAACTCTTCCAAGACGAAGACTCAGGTTGAAAATGTGCTTCAGTGGCTCCCTCAGTTCAGAAGCACAGACCCTGAGCAGCCTTGGACACGGTCTGTCAGGCCTGGCTGCTTTCCTAGGGTAGGGTTTCCTCAGCTGTCCTCTAACTTGATCTTTTTTGATTGAGAGGGAAGGGGGGAGGGGATGGGTGCACCTGCAGGGGGTGTCTGGTGTCTGAAGACTGGTGACTAGTGACCAACGTTGGTGTAGTCACATTCATTGTCAGCTTGTGAGGGTGGAATACATCAGCCTTTAATGGTGGGGGTACATAGTGCACCGAAAGTGAGAGGGGGGTGTGAGTTGAACAGGCAAACAAGCACGAGCAGTGTCTAAATCAGCAGAGGGTAGTGGACAGTCCACTGCCATTGGAGCTGGAACAGGGCAGTCAAACCTATTGTAAAAGTGGTTCAACTGATTTGCCCTATCCAAGTCTCCCTCCACAGAGCTACCACTCTTCCTCAGTCCAGTGATGGTCTTCATTCCATCCCAGACTTCCTTCATATTGTTCTCCTGCAACTTCTGTTCCATCTTCTTTCTGTATTCCTCCTTAGCCTCTTCCAGCTTGGCTTTGAGTTCCCCCTGTACGCGCCTCAGCTCTACCTGATCCCCCTCTCTGAACGCCATCTTTTTCCTATTGAGAAGGGTCTGGTTATCCACGGTTTGTTGTTTGGAAAGCAGTGTACAGTTCTTGTGGGAACAGCTATGTCCATACAGAAATTCAGGTAGTCAGTTGTACAATGTGTGACCTCCTCCAAATCCTCTCCATTTTGTAGCACGCTCCAGTCAGTGGACTCAAAACAACCTCTCAAAGCCTCATCCACTTCGAAAAAAAGAAAAGGGGAAAGAGGGGAAAAAAAAAAAAAAAAAACCAACACCACCCTCTCCCCCCCTTTTTTTTTTTTCCGGCGGGATTGCACCTTTTTTTTTTTGTTCTTCACCATTCCTTCTCCTTTTTTTTTCATGCTTTTAGTGTCTCTGTCCAGACGAGCCTCACTAAAGCCAGGCAGCTCAACGTTAGCATTGGTGATGCAGCTAGTTAGCCACGTCCTCCGTAAGGCATGTCAGGCTATATTCCCTATACAACTTCAGATTTCTTACCAGCTCGTCAGTCTTGTTTGTAAGTGAATTCACGCTCCCCATTACCATCGATTGAATTGCAGGCTTGAATTTCCGCTTGAATAACTGCTCTCGCTCCCGTCGTTTAGTCCTCACTTTAAGTCCCGCTCTCCAGCCCCGAAAGCACCATAGTTCCTCGGGAATGCTAACGTGCACATCACCAGCACTCCTCCGTAGTGCGAGCAGCTGATTCCTTGTATACACAAGTTTGCTGCCGCCAGAGCGTTTTAATAACAGATCCATATCCATAAGAGAATAAAAAACACTCCTGAAAGTGTTTAATCTTAAAACTCCTAAGCGTGCGATGTAAAGAAAAAAGTTAACAAAAACAAAAACATGGATTGCTGCCACTCTCGGTGGCGCATGTGCATTTAACGAGAACTGCTGCTATAATCATAAAGACCATAATGCTCATACTGAACATCCTTTCAACACCTATAGAACTGTAGCAGAGTAATGCTTTATAATCACACCGGCTGGTATTGCCCAGAGGATGATGGGTTCCCTTTTGAGTCTGGTTCCTGTCAAGGTTCTGTCCAATGCCGCCTCTGGCTTGCTCATTAGGGAGCTAAATGTAAATCCGCATCCAGATTTCTGTAAAGATGCTTTGTGACAATGTCGATTGTTTTTAAATCTCTATAAAAATTTAATTGAATTGAATCGAATCACATCACTACACACATCAGCTTACTCCAGCACATCAGTGGCCTTTTTGTGTTGTGTTTCACAAATATAGTGAACATACTTTCTCTCTTTGTCTACAGATGAGTGACAGGGGTGGTGGCGTCCCTTTCCGGAAGATGGAAAATCTTTTCAGCTACATGTATTCAACTGCCCCAACTCCTCAGATTGGCCAGCAAATAACTCCTCTGGTGAGACAGTCTCCTTTTTGTAAGTTTTTTTTCTTAATTCCTGACACAAAAGTTTCACAGTGTCCTAAAACCCTAGAAAACAGGCTATGATTAATAGGGAGGGAATCTGTATAACAAATGAGGTTTATATCTCCCATCAGCGCTCAGTTAGCTTTTTTATTTACAGCGCAGGGTGAATTAGTGCATGGTGTATGGCACTGAACTCTGATTTTGAATTGTCAACAGGCTGGCTTTGGTTACGGGCTGCCAATCACGCGCCTCTATGCAAGGTATTTCCAGGGAGACCTCCAACTCTACTCTATGGAAGGCTACGGCACTGACGCTGTTATTCATCTGAAGGTATGTGTCCTGTCTGTAAATCTAAAAAAGAAAATAATAATTAAAATATTGTTTGTCCATAAGCTGGATGGTTGACGGTTAGAATAAATTGTTTTCCCTTTTATATCTTCCATGAGTCAACATTAATCCTTGTGATCGATTCATAGACAGATTAGCAGTATTCAGATTTTTTTTTAACCACTGAAAATCAGCTTAGATCTGGAAATATAAGCTGGTTAGTGATGTGTTCTGGGATGTGTTCTGTGATGTGTTCTGGGATTAGCTATGTAGGTTCTGCTTATGTAATATGATATGCTCTTTGATCAATTTGGATTTGCATGGGCCCATTCTTGGCGATTAGTGAATTAATGAACTACAATTTTAATCAGTCTTGGCTCTACTTTTTATATCAAAGGACTGGTTTAAAGCATTAAACAGCTTATTTAAAGTATTATTTGGATGGGAAACGATTTCTGGAAATGTCTATTACGTTGCTGGATGAAGTTTGTGCTGATTATGTCAAATTCGATAAGTGATCTCCATATAAATTACAGAGACGGAATGTCTGCATGATATACACATCGTCATCACACCAAAAAAAAAATTATATATAGAATAGTCTCTATCTAATGTTATTATCAACTAGAAGATGTGACATTTACAAGCCATGCTGTAATCTCAATTTTTTTCATTTTTATTAGAAGCGCTTGTCAGAGGGAGCGTGTCAACGCACAATGAACTTGATTATTATAGCAATAATTTACCTAAAGCTGCCAGAAGCATCACTTCTCTGAAAAGGCTTTTTGAATAATGTCTGTATTTTGTTGTTCGTCATTTGAAACTCATCCAAAACCTGGCTTCAGTTTAGCTTCATCAGAGTACGACGGGAAAAATGCACTTCCTGGAGTGTCTCCATATTTATAAAAATGATGGAATATTAGACGTGTCAGTTCAGACAGGATATCTGTTACCTGGGGTTATTTCTATTGATTATTTTGTAGACTGTAAAATTCAACATAATCTTTGCTGACAAATTGGGAGCTACTCCGCTAATAATTATACTGTCCTACCTTACCATGTAAAGCCTTTCCAACCCAAATAGGTCTTAAACCTGTATTTATAAATAATATGGTGTGTTTTTCCCCCTCAGGCTTTATCCACTGACTCTGTGGAAAGGCTTCCAGTGTATAACAAGACAGCTCTACGGAACTATAAAGTGAGCCAGGGAGCAGACGATTGGTGTGTGCCAAGTAGAGAGCCGCTGGATCTGGCAGTATTCCGGCTGGCCAAATGAAGACCTTCCGCTTGTCTGGAGTCTCCTGGCTCAAAATAAAGACAGTCCTAGCATTAAGGATCTCACATGGGGACCAGAAAGAGCAATACGGTGTCGGTTTGAAGCCGGACACTCAACATGAAGCCTTATGGTGTCTCTTGTATCACTAGTTAATGCATGTAATGACTTTACATCTGCACCATAATCTGCACCCATGAATAGTTTTTTGTGGTTTGCGAAAAATCTTTTTTCCACAGTGTTACCTGTAGACCAAGCATGTATGAGTGAGAGTGTCAAAAAAAAGCCAAATGGTCAGTCGAAGATTACAGCTCTCTTTTATGAAGGGTTTCACTGTCGGAGCGCCTGCGCTGCTAACTTTGTTAGTGCGTAGGTGGACGGCTGCATGATCTTCCAGGGCAGATGGTGGAGTCAGTGTGCAGTATAAGGTCTGAGCAGAGCAACTTCATGAGAGACATGATAGAAAGGGCCAAAATGAGTTGGTATTGAAAGTCAAATATGAATATTACAGTGATTTGTACAATAGTACATGAGAAGATATCAGTATTGAGTTATAACATCATCAGTTATAACGTCATTAGTGGTTAATGCAGGGAGTATTTTATAGAACATCCATCTTCCAAGTCAGATGATGACATAGTGAATTAGTCCACAGTGATTGGAAGGAAAGTGGGTCATATTTAGAGACCAGAATTGAAAACCTCTGGGTTCATGAATCACCTCAGTGATGTGACATGTCCGTATTATAAAGCTAGACAAAATAACACTGCTACAAGTGTTTACATAGAAAGCTATTATAAAGACATTGGAGTGTAATACAGCGGTTGATTCCCTAACTTACATTTTCATATTTTTGTTTTGAGCTTTTCAAAACCAGTGTATCTTTGTTATTGAGTTCATTCATATGCATTCTCAATATGTTATACTGCTATATTGCATTCTTAATTGTTGTATGTAAGGCCAGTCAACAAGAAGATATTCTTCCAATTTCAAACATTTTTTGTGCCTCTACTTTTGGAATTGTATTTACTGTATTAAACAAACCAGCTGTTCTGAACTTGAACCATGCAACTCTTAATTATTCTTTGTTATGTATACCATGCCTGCTTAGATTTTATATGAACCTTTTAACTTCCTCATGTCTGAATGAGTTATATTTTGTGATAAAAAATCTATTTTCCATTGTATCTATTTTGAATGTAAATATAATGGAAATAAACATGACATTTCATTACATATCCATCCATCTTTAAGTTACTTTTTGCTTCAAAACATCATGTCATGTAATCCTATCCTAGTCAGCATGGTGCCAACTGGCCACCAGATAAACTGTATAAACTTTCATTGTATCACGCAAGGCCTAAATATCATGCCCTTAAAATATAAAATAGCAACTGTGTGTTACCACGTCACATGTTGGCCATTTGCCCACTCAGGCCAAAGGTTATAGACGTGTGCAGTAAATAACTTCCTCTGAAAGGTTACAGAGAGAATACCTGCTGACGTGTTTATCTGGAGTGACTGAATGGAATAAAAGCATTGATAAGTCCTCATAAAATAGATAAAAATAAATTAATTAATTAAAAATAAAAGCAACAAGTTACATAATAAGGATCTAATTGGTCTAAAAGACAACAAAGGTTGAGAATTCGTTAAACCAAATGACAATTTGGAGTTAAATGAATTTTCTTGGAGTTAAATTAATTTCTGCTCTTCTCATGAAACAAATCATGAATAAAAGTGAAATTTAGAAATTAGTAAAAAAAAAAAAAAAAATGTTACCAATACTTAAAAGAAAAAGAATACCCTGAAGAGATTTTGTTTTTGTTTGTTTTATTTTTTCTTTATTGTGAAAAAAAATTTTTGTGAATTGTTTTTCTGAATGTTGCATGTTAGAATTGTTTTTCTCTCTTACTCTAGCTCTTTTCCCCCTCTGTAAACATTTTTATAAGACAACAGTCACATAAGAATGAAAGGATATATTTATAGATTTTTATAAATTATAAATAGATTATAATTTTATATAAACATACTTTTGATGCAAAAAGAGATATTTACAATAAATCTATTCTATACAGTGATATAAATGACTAGAATGACATGCTGTTGCTGGATAATGATCTACAGGTCTTTGAAAATCTCTGAAACTATACTGGATGGCACCATTTAGTCCAAAATACATAATTTTCATGCTGATCCTGGAAGAGAGATCTCCAATTCAGATAGAAATATTTGATGGCAGGATAAATCTAATCTGTAGGAATAACTTTGAGTTGATTTACAGCAACTCTCTCTAAAAAGACAAGTAAATAAGAGAGCTTCTTTTCCCACTTTCTTTTCTGTGTATCTTAAAGAAAAGCAGATCAGCTCACATTACCGTACATGGCACACTGTGTAATAAATCCCTATTGGTGTTCTATGAATCTACCTATTTGTTCTAGCTTACTGTGGTTAGATCGAAAGGACTTGAACCTTGAATGTAAAGCAAACACTAATATAGTACTTTTTCTTTTGAAAAGAAAAAAAAAACTAAACAAAAATGTTTGTGTGTGTGTGTGTGTGTGTGTGTGTGTGTGTGTGTGTGTGTGTGTGCAGACTATCAACACAGATATGAAATGAAGAGAATGCCATAACAGGCATGCAGTTCTGCAGATATATATATATATATATATATATATATATATATATATATATATATATATATATATATATATATATATATATATATTTATTTATTTATTTATTTTTTTATTTTTATTTTATTTTTTATTTTTTTTATTATTTTTTTTACCCAGTAGAGGGCCTCGGTGTGTTCCTCTCTTCAAAAGCAGGATGGTGTTAAAATGGCAGAGACGTGCAAGATGTGCTACATGAAGCCAGTTCCAGGAAATCTTCAGGGGGAAAGAACAGCACATCACCATAAACAGCGCAGTGTGGAGAGGGAAGAGGAGAGTGGTCAGACGTGTGCTCCCTGCAGAAACCTCTAATATGATTGTGATATAATGTGTTCTCTCTGTGTGACATGCCTTGAATAGCTTTGCCTTGTTTACTGTGCTCATGAGGACTGCTGATGGTACTCTCATCCCCACATACTCCATGTCACGTTATTGTGAAGGTACAAGTGATCACTCATTCAACAGTCTTATTTACTGACCTTTATTAACACTGGAAGGTGTCAAGTTATGTCTACTTAACCGTGAGAAACAAGTCACCCTCCAGATGTTTCTGTCTATTATATTATACACAGATTAGTATGTGTAACATTTCTTCTGTATAAGAAAAAAATATATAGCCTTTGGTTATTCAAACAAGCAAGAAAAAATGGAATCAGAACATTTTAAAGCAAAATTAAAAAAAAAAGATATATAATATATGAACATACAATTTCTTTCTCTCAGTTACTTGTATAACAATTTTATAATGTGTCCAATGATAATACCAATTTGCAAAAAAAAAAAATTATATATATATATATATATATATATATATATATATATATATATATATATATATATATATATATATATATATATATATATATACAGTATCTCACAAAAGTGAGTACACCCCTCACATTTTTGTAAATATTTGATTATATTTTTTCATGTGACAACACTGAAGAAATGACACTTTGCTACAATGTAAAGTAGTGAGTGTACAGCTTGTGTAACAGTGTAAATTTGTCAAAATAACTCAAGACACAGCCATTAATGTCTAAACCGCTGGCAACAAAAGGGAGTACACCCCTAATGAAAATGTCCAAATTGGGCCCAATTAGCCATTTTCCAATTAGCCATTTTGGTGTCATCGCTCTCACACTCCCTCATACTGGTCACAGGAAGTTCAACATGGCACCTCATGGCAAAGAACTCTCTGAGGATCTGAAAAAAAGAATTGTTGGTCTACATAAAGATGGCCTAGGCTATAAGAAGATTACTAAGACCCTGACACTGAGCTGCAGCATGGTGGCCAAGACCATACAACGGTTTAACAGAACAGGTTCCTCTCAGAACAGGCCTTGCCATGGTCGACCAAAGAAGTTGAGTACACGGGCTCAGAGTCATATCCAGAGGTTGTCTTTGGGAAATAGACGTATGAGTGCTGCCAGCATTGCTGCTGAGGTCAAAGGAGTGGGGGGTCAGCCTGTCAGTGCTCAGACCATACGCCGCACATTGCATCAGATTGGTCTGCATGACTGTCGTCCCAGAAGGAAGCCTCTTATAAAGATGATGCACAAGAAAGCCTGCAAACAATTTGCTGAAGACAAGCAGACTAAGGACATGGATTACTGGAGCCAAGATAAAATTATTTGGTTCAGATGGTGTCATGTGTGTTTGGCTGCAACCAGGTGAGAAATACAAAGACAAGTGTGTCTTGCCTATAGTCAAGCATGGTGGTGGGAGTGTCATGGTCTGGGGCTGCACGAGTGCTGCTGGCACTGGAGAGCTACAGTTCATTGAGGGAACCATGAATGCCAACATGTACTGTGACATACTGACGCAGAGCATGTACATCCCCTCCCTTTGGCAACTGGGCCACAGGGCAGTATTCCAGCATGATAACAACCCCAAACACACCTGCAAAACGAGAACTGCCTTGCAAAAGAAGCTGAGGGTGAAGGTGATTGACTAAACCCTATTGAGCATTTGTGGGGCATCCTCAAATGGAAGGTGGAGGAGCACAAGGTCTCTAACATCCACCAGCTCTGTGATGTCGTCATGGAGGAGTGGAAGAGGACTCCAGTGGCAACCTGTGAAGGTCTGGTGAACTCCATGCCCAAGAGGGTTAAGGCAGTGCTGGAAAAAATTGGTGGCCACACAAAATATTGACACTTTGGGCCCGATTTGGACATTTTCACTTAGGGGTGTACTCACTTTGGTTGCCAGCGGTTTAGACATTAATGGCTGTGTGCTGAGTTATTTTGAGGGGACAGCAAATTTACACTGTTACACAAGCTTTACACTCACTACTTTACATTGTAGCAAAGTGTAATTTCTTCAGTGTTGTCACATGAAAAGTTATAATCAAATATATATATATTTTTAAATGTGAGGGGTGTACTCACTTTTGTGAGATACTGTATATATAATATAAATGTTTCATTATGTTTTATTTATTTTTCTCAATTATATCATGATTTTTACTTAATTTATTGTTTTCATTAAATTTATGTATTTATGTAAGAGGACTGGTTAAACAGCAAATATTTCATTATAAAGTAAATATTCTACATTCCTATTGAGCCTGTATGAAAATCCCATTTTAAACTACCTCACTATTGCCATCCTGTGTTATTCTTATGTTACTGCAGTTTTTTATAATATATACAGGTATGTGTGTTGTGCAGTCATCATGACTCTTTCAATTTCCATGTACTTCTTAACCCTTAAAGCATGTTTCCTTAATTCATGCTTGGACACATGGTTTTAAGCTTTGTTGTACTTCTTGTACACATTTAAAGTAGGGATTTGGAACATTTTAAGATTGAAATACTTTCCAAACATTATAATTTTTATTGTATAATAGTACCGAATGCTTTGCATATGATATACAGCTTAGGAACAATGTTATGATCGTTTTATGCATATAAGGTTTATGTGTAGAAAGAGAAACTCAAAAGCTACAAATATTAATGGTGTCATTTTAAGATCTCACCCATCTAAGTTTTTGCTGATAGGGTCAGAATCTTTCACTTAGTCTAACCAATGACTGAGCATGTGTGGTTGCTGCCTGTTACATACATAAGCAAAATTCTAAACAGTCATATAAGATACTGTAAAACTGCACCACAAAACCTTTTCTGTAATGCAATATCTTTGCCGCCATAAGTCAAACAGCTTTAAAAATAAATAAATAAATATATATATAACTGATTTTCCATTTTTTGCTAACAAAATACAGTTTATATCATACAGTGTGATATACATTCAGTTATTTGTATAACAAAGTGCAAGTCACTATTTATAAAAGAGAATTTATCAAAATTAATTAGGCCAACTACAATGTTCATTTGTTTGTGCTGTATACCAAATATATTTGGTTTGATATCAAAAGATGGATATGAGACAAGAGTTTAGGATTTCAGCTTTTATTTCCTGATATTTATATCTAGATGAGTTAAACAACCTAAAATATAGAACCTTTTGTATCAGACCTCCCAACTTTTAGCTGAGCAAAATGATAGGAATGTCTTGAAAGTCTTGAAGTAAATTAAAGTAAATAACACGTAATATTTTGTTGCATATCCATTGCTTGCAATAACTGCATCAGGCCTGTGACTCACCGACATCACCAAATGGTTGGTTTCTTCTTTTGTGATGCTTTTCCAGGCTTTTACTGCGGCCCCTCCCTACCCACCACCCCCAAAGTCCTTTATTGTGTTAGCAGTATGTTCTGGATCATTGTCTTGCTGCATGATCAAATTCCTCCCAATTACTTTGCATACATTTCTCTGTATATAGGCAGACAAAATGTTCCTGTAAACTTCTGAATTCATTCTGCTGCCACCATCATGAATTGCATCATAAATAACAATTAGTGAGCCAGTATTTTTTATGTCCATTGTTTGTGAAGTGCCTCTGATTGATTTTCCCTCTTTTCTTAGCTTCAAAATAGACCAATAGACAACTCTCTGATTTTCATGTTGGCTTATACTTTTTAACAACAAATGCAGTCTTCACAGGTGAAACAAGGCTAAAACCAAGAGTAGATCTTCAGGGCTATTTATTCTTTGATCAATCAATCTAACAGGTCACACCTGGGTAACAAGAAATTCTAAACTCTCTTCTGAAATTCATCTTTTGATCTCAAATTAAAAAAAAAGTCTTCAGTCTACAGTAAAAACAAATGAGCTGACCTTGCTGTTCCAATAGTTTTGGATGGGACTGTACTGTCAGGCAAAATAATCAATCTAGAATAATGAAATGGAAATTTTCCAGGCAGAAGTGGTTTTCAATGTGTAAATATGTCCCTAATATTGTCAGTGGTTTGACTTTCTCTATCATACAGCACAGCATACAATAGATTGAGGAATCATATTTAATACTGCCCAAACATTGTCCAACACTAGTCTTAACACTATAATACAGGTTTAAGAAATAAGTCTTAGAATTAATTATAAATAAATATGGTATTGTTGCAGATAACACCATTCTGGGCTAAAAAAAAAAAAAAAAGGAAATGTGCTCATTTCTATTCTCTTAGAAACTACTGTTTTTAGTTCACTATTCATGGGATTACTTCATTATTTTAATTTACAGCCTGGGTCTTAAGTCATATCTTCAAAGGGCCAGTGTGGGGGCTGCAGGGTTTCATTTAAGCAGGAGTAGACATGAATCCACTTATTTTATAATATAAACAAAAACAACAACAACAACAACAATAATAATAATATTAATAATAATAACAACAACAATTATTATTATCCATCCATCCATCCTCTACCGCTTACTCCTTTTCAGGGTCACGGGGAACCTGGAGCCTATCCCAGGGAGCATCGGGCACAAGGCGGGGTACACCCTGGACAGGGTTCCAGTCCATCGCAGGGCACAATCACATACACACTCACACACCCATTCATACACTACGGACTCTTTAGACAACTATTATTATTATTATTATTATTATTATTATTATTATTATTATTATTATTCGTTCATTCATTCATTCATTTAATAAATTCTTTCTTGGTCTTGACAATGAAAACCTGTCAAGATAAAACGGACCCCTGATATACAGCATATTAAAGATACTTAACACAGACCTACTATAGTTGAAAAGCTTTTGTATTTTTTTTGTTGTTTTGTTTTTACCTCATCAGCAGTATCTGACTTTAGCAAGTTTTCGTGTGCATGTTAGCATCTTCCATTTGAAGTGTAATACCAAAGACAACGGTGTGAAAGACTAACTTCCTTTTTAATGCATGCTGCAGCTTGCCTTGGTCTAGTGCGGTATATAAAGTCAGTACACAGTGTTTAAGGATTCCATTGTCAGTGATCTGTCCTTGTGTGAAAAGGTAAGAAACCAGCTGTCTAGTAATAATAATAATAATAATGAATGCCTTTTGCAATTTTGTTACCAATAATATGATAATTGCTATATAGCATATATACATACATACATACATATATATATATATATATATATATATATATATATAAATATATATATATATATATATATATATATATATATATATATATGTAATATAAATTATTTATTTATTTTTTACAGCTCAAAAAGTACGGAACACTTAAACAGCACAATGTAACTCCAAGTGTTCCTTTTTTTTTGAGCAGTATATATATATATATATATATATATATATATATATATATATATATATATATATATATATATATATATATATAAATAAATATATATATAAATAATATATATATATTTGTGTGTGTGTGTGTGTGTGTGTGTGTGTGTGTGTGTGTGTGTGTGTGTGTGTGTGTGTGTAAAAAATAATAAATGTGCAAGAGTTTTAGGCACCTGATTATTTTATTTGACTTTATATCAGTACAAATTTTTTTTTTGATTCCCAAACATTAGTTTTCTAACACAACATTACATGTTACAGAAAAATGTTTGTATGTCCTTAAGGAAAGCAGCGTATTAGGTAAAAGACACCCTGGACAAGGTGCCAGTCCATCGCAGGGCACAATCACATAGACACTCACACACCCATTCATACAATCTTTGGACTGGGGAGGAAAGCAGAGTACCTGGAGGAAACCCCTGCAGCACGGGGAGAACATGCAAACTCCGCACACACATGGCCCCGGCGGGAATCGAACCCTGAGGTGTGAGGCAAACGTGCTAACCACTAAGCCACCGTGCGCCCCCAAATGTAGAAACATTTCATGTAATTTAATTTAATAAGATTTTATACATTTTTTGCTCTACAGCTTTATTTGCATGTGATTAAAACTTTTGCACATTACTGGACACACACACACACACCCTGCCTCGTGACTCGATTACACTGGGATAGGCTCCCCGTGACCCTGCATAGGATAAGTGGTACAGAAAATTGATGATATATATATATATAATTGTTACTTACTGAGGAATTTATTATATGCAGATGGCTGTCTCAAGCATTCAGATGCTGTCAGTGCTGTTGGTCTGCATGACCAGAACAAAGCAAACTGAAGGATCGGTAAGCATGAATTAAACATAAAACCGCCTTTTTCAAAAGATATTATATATATTCAATTTTTTTTTCTTAATGTATAGCTAATACGACCTGTCCAATAATATTGCTCCAAAATATTATTCAGACTTACTTAAGGTAATGATGATCTATCTCTGAATAATTGCAATTGTGTTTTAGTATGCGCTCAAAATGTGGAGCAACGAAGACCAGGCACTTCGGGAACAACTCAGTTTAATGTATAAGGTAGAGAAGGACCACACAACATATTCTAGTAACTAACACATCATCCCATAGACTCTACATACAATCCTCTGAATTTTTCAGGAAATAGAAGCCCTGAGACAAGAGCAAAGTTTGATGAAACAGAAACAAGAAGACATGACACATGTAAGAGCAGTATAAAATTCAGCCTAACTTCATGTTGTAAAAGTAAACATATTGATAAAAATTATGGATTTGAATCAAAGTATATATATATATATATATATATATATATATATATATATATATATATATTTGTGTAGGCGGTGTTGCATTGTACACAAACGCAAACATACACAGATAAGGAGGTGAATATGACGTCCCTGGAAAAAGGTCAGTATATCAACCTCTTAATCTCTTAAAATACATAAAATACATTAGGCTATTTTATTATCCATATCTGGTTTCCTAGTAAACATGATATAACATTACATTGAAACATACACGAGTTTAGAAATTACAAAAATTAGTTAATATTACCTGATGGTTTTCTTCCCTGCTGGTTTTCTTCATGGCCAGGCAGTACCTCTATGCTGTATTCCTTTCCCCAAGAGGAGGAAGATGATGACACTGATGAAGGCCTCGACCCCTGTAAGAACTACAAGTCACTCAACCAGGACTGGAGAGCCACCAACTACAGCACCAAGCAAGTTTCCTGTGATCGCAACGTGCAGTGGAAGGGCTGGTATCGCCTGTTCTACAGGGGTAAAAGCATCCAAATGCCTGAGGTTTGCGTGAAGAAAGAACGCTGTGGCACACATGCGCCACTGTGGTTAGTAGGTGGCCACCCACGCAAACGTAATGAACTTGTCACACGCAAAGTTTGCGGCCACTGGAACAATAACTGCTGCGCCTTCAAATCCCCTCCAATCCAAGTGAAAGCATGTCAGGGTAACTACTATGTCTACAAGTTTGTCCAGCCTCTGACCTGTCATCTGGCCTACTGTGCAGGTGAGAGCTCAGATGTGATTTCCTCGATTCAAACACAATTTGCTGAATGCTATTAAACATTTCAGACACCAAATTCATTATTGTGTTTTTGTGTAAACCTTAATTTCAGATGTTAACACTCTTATCTGTGGGCAATGTAAGAAATATGAAATTTGTACCAGCAATGACAAGATCAAGTGGTTTTGCAAGAAAACAAAAAGAAGAGGCAAGTATAAATATTTTCTCCACGTTACACATTTAAATCTAGCTTAATTCTAACACACAAATTCAGGAAAGTTAGAGACAAACTTAATTCTGTAGATAAGCTAAATATTCACATATAGATATAGATAGAGGGGTTATGTCTATATTGTACCATCATTGCAACATTCTTCTTTCTCTTACAGTGAAAGCCAAAGTGCACTTCTTCGCTGCCTACTCTGGCTCACTGTCTGGCAAAGTGAACCGAATCAAGTACAGGAAGGTACATGTGAATGTGGGTAGGGCCTTCAACAGGCGCACAGGTGTGTTCATGAAGCCTATAGTTCAGCTTTTTTCTCCCCCCAACGGTTTTTTTTCACACTCATATCGCTTCAAACTCAGTAGGAAGTCTTTCAACGTACATGGCCACTCTGCGCAAAGGTGACTTAGTATATGTGACCCACAAGTGTGGCAACTCCTGGGCTGACTCCGCATCCAACACCATTGTATTTGGGGGTTCACTGCTTTTAGTTAAAAGATGAAGGAAGAGCTTTAGCTACCACCCGAATATGTTTTATAATGAAGATTGTGAAGCTATTTCTAATTCATATATGTTATCTTAATATACAGCTGTCAGTTGGTGCTTAGGAAATGATGTGTAAATTTAAACTGGGCGTAATGGTTGCATATGAGTGTGTGTGTGTGTGTGTGTGTGTTTGCAAGCTTTTTAAAAATTTGCATGTTACTGTTAAAGTATTATCATGCTTGATTGTCTTGCTTTGTATAATTTTGCCTTGCCTATTTTATTTTATTTTTTTTTGTAATTCATTCCTGATATTAATTAAGTATTTTCTCCTGTGCCAGCTGCAAAATAAATTCCTGCATCCTCTCTTTTTTTTTCTTCTTGACTAATATTGTGTGTAGTTAACATTGTATGCGTGTGATTCCTTGTTATGAACATAGTGGGGCAGCAAAGTTACTTCAGTGTTTAATAGTCTGAACATACACAAGATGGCCCCTCAGCCACAGGTAGTTCAACACACATCTGTCTACAGGAAACCTGTAATAAATTTAGTAATGTTCTTTTGTGGTTGTTGAAGGTGTGATGAATAAAATTCTCTGTAACCTTCATGTGTAAGGGTTTACTCAGCTAATGCCAAACTCCACCAACTGAATGACCTTTGCTTCTCTAACAGATAAAAAAAAAATGTCTTGAACAACAGCTAGAACATGCAGTGTATTTCAACCAAATGCACCGTGGTTGTCTTACATTGCCAAATTCCTGTCTTTACACCTGTGTTTATTTTTGGTGATTCGCCTCTGAACCAGTTCCGCAGCCATGTGGAGCTCTGTGAGACACACACACACACACACACACACACACACACACACACACACACACACACACTGCGAGGTTTAGGTCTGGCCCTTGAAGAGGAGGAGCAGCTCTTTTACAGTATCGGTTCTGAAAGTGTGTGTGTGTGTCTCAGAGGAGTTGAGGGAATTTCACACACACACACACACACACACACACTCACACACAGAGGCATGGAGCTGTATTCACTTTAGCAGGGACAACACAACACTCAGAGGCAACAAGTCGCCCAAAATGATCTAAGGACAAACCGCGGTTTACGCTGGACTTCGGGAAACAGGAAATAACCAAATCAGTTTCTTTTCTTTTTTTTAAAGATCATTTCAAAAGCGTGTGAAATGTAAATGAATTTCAGACATAGCACTTGCTAACAGATGATGATTTCTAATTTAACGTCCTTCGCATCGTCACTTTTATAAGTGCACACGCTGCATTCAACTGCGCTGCCGTTTTGGCTGAAGTTTGGTGGTGAAGAGTTTTTTGTGTATTATTTATTAAAAAAAACAAAAATAAAAAAAAACTAAACAAAGCTCATTATGGCTGAACACGAAAGTTTGGAGTTTGGAAAGGCTGATTTTGTTCTTCTGGACAATGTGTCTTTGGAAGAGTTCATGGCCAACCTTAAACTCAGGTAAGCAGAAGCAAGCCGGTCGTTCACCTTCACTGGGTTACACACACTGTCCGTGTCAGCCGATGTTTCCTAGAAACTCTAACGCATGAGCGTTAAATTTCATGTGGGTAACCGGTTCTCCTCCTGATTTAGAAATAATTAGAGGAAAATGTATCTCTCTTCTCTCTCTCTCTCTCTCTCTCTCTCTCTCTCTCTCTCTCTCTCTCTCCTCTTTTTGCTAAAGCATTTGTTTTCATCTGTTTTCAGGCTGTCAGTCTGTTTCTCAGTAGGTTCATTCAGTTTCCCTGCTGGACAAAAAAAAAAAAAAAAACCCTACAGAAACCATCTGAGAAATTCTAATGTTTTCCCACTACAAATTTCATTACAAAACATCAGCTAATCATTTCCATTATTGGTCCTTAATAGTATCCACTAGACATAACATGCCACCAATAGAAGGCATCAAATTACCAGTATAGGTCCACAGGGACCATTACAGTTTCCATTAAAACCAATACAATTCCCATTATAACCATCAGAACCATTACAAATTCAATATGGTTTTTTATAGTTTTTTTTTAATCAGGGTTACGGCTCATGTTTATAAGTTTCAGATTCACCTATCTGCAGAACACTCTATGTTTTTATACCCATATAACTTATCTGAACATACAGATCAGCGTAGTATAGATATTGGTATGACTGTGGGTTAATATGAAACACTAAGAAAGAATAAGGTCCCACAAAATGATATGTTAATGTCACATCCACAAAAAATATCTGTGTAAGTCATCCAGGTCATTAAAATGTCTAGTAGAAGTAAGTCAAGGTTTAAATAAGTTTTGCTCTACAAATCAAGTCACTTAAACTATTAGATATATAAATGATACTTGTATTCAAACAAGCTGAGTTGATCAAATTCACTGGATTGGTGGATGATTCTACAAGATCTCTGGTGGCAGTTTACAGTAATCAGTCTAAAGAACGGAGAAAATGTCGAATTTATCTGTGCTATAATAAAAAGATCTGAATTTTACCATTGTAATACATGTTATAAACAAAAACCAGTATGGTACACCTGCCTGAGCAAACACAGTCTATATTTTAGGCACTGTGATGTACAAATTAAATTCACCCATCATGCACAGGCTAAATTACAGAGGTTTTTATTGCCTGTGTATCTATGCATAGTGCACAGTGATTGCATTAACCTCAGACTGCACCTGTTCAGGTTGGGTGCAGTGTTTGGGTTAGAGGGTGTGAATCATGGAAATTCTCCTCCCATCTTTAACCTTACAATAACTACAATGCTATTTTCAAATCTCAGCAATTGTATCATAGTACTGGTATGAAACATCTACAGTACATGTTATTTAGTTTCTAGTTGTTCACTTGGTTTACATTGTAACTAAATACATGAAACTGATGTCATTTGAGAGATTATTAACTCTAATAACATGGGATACATTTTTTGTAATGTATGTTTAGTGAAAAATGTATTAAGTTTGATTGCAGTGACAGTAGGGCTATATAGTGTCCTTGTTTGTCTAGCTACTATAGAGTTCTGGACTGTGTTCCTTTTTTGATTTTCTGCAAGCCGGAGATGGCGTGTGCACTTTATTATGTGCAGAGGGTGTGACCAGACATGCTTCCTGCTACTTCCTCAGCTCCACATCTGTGTGTCTGGAGCTCCGTATACAACAGATAAAGCATGGGGCACTTTAATAATTTATTTTAAAAGTTATACAATTTATGTGACCGTTTTAAGTCATGACTTTTATTTAGGCCTTTAAGTCTTTACAAATTGCTGAGTAGCAAACATTATAGATGATACTTTATATTTCATACCTTTCATCATGGAAATTCTATTAGCTGTGTTTATAAAGATCAGTCAGCCTTCAAATAGCAGTCGTTCCATAGAAAACAAGAGACTAAATATATAACAGTTGGGATTAAAGCCTTTTCTCAGGATTAAGGAAGTGGGGCATTTTTATTAGAGAACCTCCTTTTAGGGGAGTTTAACATTCATGGCTGAATCCCCCACTCAGCTGTCAGAGACCACTTACGCTCGATGTGTAAGCTAAACAAATGTCAGGACAGTATAGTATGGTGTTTTATATTTTAACTGTGTTCTAGAGGCTGTTTACATGAGTCCCACATGTTGAACAAGAAAAGTTTTAAGTAGTAGTGCGCAGTTAATGTGCCCTCATTGCCTGCCTTTATATGGCAGTGTTTTGTCTGCCTTGAGGATCTTGGGAAACATCTGCACATTTCCAAAAACAATTCTGAGGGCTAACTGGGACATTTTTCTGAATTTTTCCCGCCGATGCCCCTGATAATAAAGATGAAATAGCTGATAGCCACTACACCATATCAACAGTATGACTTGATCTTCCCCTGCTACCTCTCTGTCTCGCACACATCCGGAGGCACTCTGTAAAGAAAGTCAAGCTGAAACTGATGATAAAAAAGAAAAATCTGGTTTTTAGGTTTGTCCCTCCTTCTTTTATAATACTTTAAAAGCAAATTAACAATGTATATACATGTTTTGTCCCAAGAATACACTGTTGCAATATTTGTCAATTTTGCTAGTCACTATCTATCTATTGCGTATTTGCAATTTTTTAAATCTAAAGTTAACAGCTAATCTTCAAATATTATCACCAATTTAATAGATAATTGTTGGCTCAGCACCCTCACAGGTGTCCTTTATAACAGGACTGGAAGAATCATCAATGTAGCACACTGTGAAAAAAGAAGACATTGGTCTGCCACCTGATCTGGTTCCTGTGTGCCTGATCCTTGTTGAAAGTCCTTTTGTCCATAACTAATGGAGAATGTGGTGTCTGAGGCAGCAAAAGGTTGAATCTCAATGTGTATCAAATGAACACAAGCAGTCATTGTGGTGCGCATTCAGGACCAATATGCCACTAGAACCTGATCAGCTGGTTGTTAGAGATCTTAAGTATTTAATTCCTATGCAACTATGAAACCATAGGACAAATAGGCATAGCGCCTCTCCCATTTCAAGGACGTAACCATTCCCTTGTTGCCTTAACAGCAGACTCTTGCTGCATGGATCCCAGCTGTGACACATGGCAACCTGATTCCGTCTCTGTAGAGCAGGCGCACGGATCAAAGTCTCCTTGGAGCTCAGGTGCAATGAACTAGGCTAAACCTAAGTTGTTCCTCTTTCTGCATGAATCTGAATGGTAAAACAAAAACATGGCCATTCACAGGGGGGAAATTAATGTTAAAGGGCACACAATGTTATCTGTGTAGACAATTTATTATTATTATTATTATTATTATTATTATTATTATTATTATTGTTGTTGTTGTTGTTGTTATTAATTTAAATATCTCAGAACAGCATCGAAGGAATATTTTCCATAGACTTTGCTAAAAGTGCTAAAAGTGTCGGGGATTCACCTCTTGCTCTCCCACATTAAGATCCTTGGCTAAGAGATCTATCGACTCTCTAAAGTCTGGAGCAGTGGCATGATTGCCCATAGTCAGGGCTTCTTCCTTGGCCAAATCTCCCATAGTTGCCTCTTTGTTCCTCCTGTTTATAAAAATAGACCGATAAAGAACACAATGTCCAGTGCAGTGCTGACTCTTGTATGGGATAACTAAAATCTTAATTATCTTTGCTAACAAGGCATCATCATTTGAAACGAACGTTTTTGAAGTTTGGATTTTCACCATATTAAGCTTTGAAATTAAATTACATGCTCTGTGAACAAAGTGTCAAAAGCTATGATTAAACTTTTTTTTTTTTTTGCTTTGTTACGCCTGTACTACAGATGTTAGCACCAACACTTATGTGATTTTTATTACTCCGCCCCTACTTTCCCTTACTTTCCCATCACTTTCCCATGTGTAACTTGTTGGTATTTCACTGTAACCAGTTCCTTCACTTTACAAGTTAAAAAAAGCAGTACGACTACTCTGTAATGGTGAAAATATTTCTCTTTTCCTGAAAGGCTGGATTAGGGGTTGTTGTTTTTTTTTCCTTTTTTTCTTCTTGAAAACAGGCCCCTTTCTCTCACTCTCATGCTAAGAAAAGGGTTAGTCTCACCACAAAAATTTTCATACAACCCTAATAATCTGAAACACATTACTGCCCTTACATAAACAGAACTGTGCATTTTGGCCCTTATTTCTCTTCAAAATAAGATCTAGGACGTGCAGACGTCTCATTTGTGGACTATGAGCTTTGGCAGATGGGTAGTAAGAGAACTAGTAATGTTTGAGATGCTCTCATTTCTTTCTCCCTTTCCCTTTCATTCTTTGTTCCTTTGTGTTTTTGGCCTCACTATTTTTAGGGTGGCAGTCGATTCCTCACTTCCTTGGTATATGTTTTTCTTTCCCATGTTTCTCAATTGTTCCAGATTTGTAATGAGGTATAGTATGTGATTATACTGACACATGATTCATGTAAAATAATACATTTTTTGTTTTAGAAATTGTCTTATAGAAAGGAAAAATAAATAAATGTCTGGGCAGTTCCATTTTTAGAGACTCTATTTATGTACCATGAGATTGTGGCTATTCTTTTTTAGTCCTTTATTCCCCCATGTTATTTGAACTGGATATTAAGGCCTTGTGGTTGAACTGACTATATGTTGAGAAGCAAACCTTTAATTTGGTTCAGGAGCACATTCAGCAATCAGGCATGGAGAAGTATGATGTGTAAATGTGAGATGTTGCTAACGTGGAAAAGAGGTGACATCATCCTGGATCGGCTGTCTGGCTACCTGTTGATACAAAGCTCTGCTGGAGAGTGGTGAAATTGTGTCACAGCCAAGTTTGAGTGCACTAATTCTGGGTGGGATTCAAACTTAGGGAGCACTTTTAAGACCACTTTGCTTCTCCACCCTCACTCATTTATTTACAGTACAGTACATGATGAATCAGTATCCTTGTAAAGCTTTCTTCTCCCTTTTATTCTCTATCCCTTTTCCTCTCTCTTTCTAGGCCATTTCTGTTTTTTTTTCATAGCTTTGATTTCCCCCGATCAAAATCCTAGAGCTTTCCTGAAATAACATGCTGAGTAATGTCTGAGTTTGCTGGATGGCCTCATCTCTTTGTCTCTTTTATCCCCTCTCTTTCTTTGGCTGTTGTCCCATCAGCACTTTTTTCTCTGACATCAGGTCAGGATCAAGCCCATGTGCTAAAGAGAAGGTGGCCTGTGGCCAAGCCTTACCACCAGATCTATTTAAGTCACTTTATTACCCACTTCTGAAACCAGATTCCTGAAAACTGTCCCTTTAGTCCTGATTGTCAGGCAGACAGGAGAATAAAAGCAGCTCTGATCTCAGCTCCACAGAGGAAGGCACTGGCTAAAGTGACAAATTTCAAATAGTTGGCTCAGAGGTACATCAGGCTAAAATTTCTGAACTATCAGCACAGCATTAATACATGCTAATCCTCAACTTTGTGGATCACACCATGAATTCAAGTGTGTACTTTTACTATTAGTCCTTAAAACAGTAATTTGCACTTCACAAAATGACCCCGTTTTCCCTTCTCTTAGCTCATCCTCTATATGCAGACCCTGTATTGAATTTTTTTTTTACCTAACCGTTGATCTCTTGCGATGTGTCAAAAAGGGACAAGTTGGAAGACCAAGACAGGAGTGTGCCTGACTGAGTGAGTCTAGACTAGCAGGAAGGCATCAGGCCACTGAGATTGATTTGTCTCTTTGGTCAGTGGTGGGACTTTTTGTTTTCTACTGTAGCTGTCAGTAGTGAGGAAGCTGCTGTTTAGCACTAAGTAGGTGTTACCCTGGCAGAAGTGCTGCTAATGCGACTCCCAGATGTGTCAGAGAAACAGGGCCGTTGGCAGAAAGTGGGTGTAGGAGGCTGGTACTGAGATTACTTTCAAAGGCCAAGAAAAAGAGTTGTCCAAGGTCAAATGGAAGATTATGCACTATAGCTGCATAAAATGTTGGAATTGAATTAAGTTTCTTAAACGACTAGTTTTAGGTTATAGTTTTTCTGCCATAATTTTTGTATTTATTTTTCACATCATGCTTTATTTAAGATGTGTGTTTTTAAAGGGATTCCGTTTAAAGCAGAGCTGTACCTCCTTTTCAGGAGATTTTCTGGAGAAATATCCATATAAGCTTTACAGATCTTTATCGGAAAAAGTTTACGAGATGTTTTTCATGCTTGTTCAATGAACCATAAACAATTATTGCACATGCACCTGTGGAACAGTCCTTAAGACACTAACAGTTTACAGGCGGTAGGCAATTAAGGTCACAGTTACAATAACTTAGGACACTAAAGAGACCTTTCTACTGACTCTGAAAAACACCAGAAGAAAGCTGCCTAGGGTTCCGGCTCACCTGCGTGAACATGCCATAGGCCTGCTGTAGGGAGGCATGAGGACTGCAGATGTGGCCAGAGCAATAAACTGCTATGTCTGTAATGTCAGACACCTAAGACAGTGCTACAGAGAGACAGGAAGGACAGTTTATTGTCTTTGCAGTGGAAAATTACATGTAATCTTGTGTCCCCCCCAAGACGTGATCGAGAATTTGCAAATCCCTTGGTGGAAGAGTGGAGTAACATCTCACAGCAAAAATCTGATGCAGTCCATGAGGATGAGATGTGCTGTAGTGCTAAAAGCAGCTGACGGCCAAACCAGATACTGTAACTTTTAATATTGACCCCTCTTTGCTCAGGGACTCATTATTCCATTTCTGTTTGCCAATTGTCTGTGAAACTTGTTCAGTTTAAGTCTCAGTTGTTGAATCTTTATGTTCATACAAATATTTACACATGTTAAGAAATTATCTGGAAATAAAACCAGAATGTGAGAAGACATTTCTTTTTTTGCTGAGTATTTATAGGTGCATCTAACAAAAATGATAATATCAGGGGGATAGTTTTTTCCGTAATTTTTTTCCGTAATTTAATTCAAAAATTGGAACCTTCATATATTCTAGATTCATTACACATAAAGTTAAATATTTCAAGCCTTTTTTAATCTTATGGCTTACATGTCATGGAAATTAAAAATAGAGTATCTCAAAATATTAGAATAAAGAATTTATAATACAGAAATGTTGACCTGAGGAAAGCTCTAATCAGCTCACTCAAACACCTGCAAAGGTTTACTGAGTCTTTAATCTCTCAGTCTGGTTCATTACACACGACCACAATCATGGGGAATATGAAAGTAAATTTTTCATTTCATTTGGAAATCAAGGTCCCAGAGTCTGGAGGAAGAGTGGAGAGGCACAGAATCCAAGTTGCTTGAAGTCCAGTGTGAAGTTAGTTTCCACAGTCAGTGATGATTTGGGGAGCCATGCCTTCTGCTGGTGTTGGTTCACTGTGTTTTCTCAAGTCGAGAGTCAATGCAGTATCTACCAGGAGATTTTAGAGCACTTCATGCTTCCATCTGCTGACAAGCTTTCTGGAGATGCTGATTTTCTTTTCCAGCAGGTCTTGGCACCTGTCCACAGTGCCAAAACTACTAGTAACTGGTTTGCTGACATTGGTATTACTGTGCTTGCTTGGCCATCCAACTCGCCAGACCTGAACCCCATAGAGAATCTATGAAAGACACCAGACCCAACAATACAGACCAGCCGAAGGCCGCTATCAAAGCAACCTGGGCTTCCATAACACCTCAGCAGTGCCACAGGCTGATCATCTCCATGCCACGCCGTATTGCAGTAATTCGTGCAAAACGTGTGTGTGTATAATATTATATATATATATATATATATATATATCTTTAAAATGGCAATATACATCCTCTTGCTTACATTATTACAGCTATCCTATTATTTCAGACCATCGCAGTAATGCTGCTAATGATTAACCATTAACACAGGATACATAAATGTCATATAAATTTGGCTACAGAACAGAGGCGTACTCATTATCAGGTCAGACCCATCATGCACTTTGCTAAGCTGTGGGTTCTGGGTCATATTGAATTATTGATGGTAAATTGCATCTGAGGTATAAATGTGGATAATAGAAACTTTATAACCTTGTTGATATGGTTGAGATAAAAGGAAGTCATTGTGTGTGGCCTGATAGGTATGTAAAAATGCACTGATGCATCATGTTTTTGGGTTATTATAACCCTAATATTATTCAATATAGTATGTTCTTATTTAAATAAGAATATTCCCCTATATTACACTGTGGTTTTGAAAATGTTTAGGGAAATACAAAGCTTGCCTAGTTTTATTTATTTTCCACTTCTGTGTAAACATCAGGGTTTTAATTCTTAAGGTAATGATTTGACAATTGACAATACCACTTAACGTGGTAAACTTGTGAGTTCATTGTTCATTGGATTAAATTGTTGTGAAATGAAAGGCGCACACACACACACAACATTTTCCTATTCCTTCCATTTTTACTGGAGTTTAAATGATGTCAGGGAATGTTGGTTGCTCTCCACCCTTTATAACGATGGACAAATAACCACAAAAGAGACCCACCCAAACAAGGCTGCAAGCAGTAGTTATCTCCAGCCTAGCCTGTAATTCCACTCTAAAAATGGAGTGGCTCTCACATGACCTGCAGTGAGGATTTCGCGCCTTGTCTTAGGTGAACAAGGGTTAAAGCTATAGCTGGCAAAATAAAAGGATCGACTAGCAAATAAATCTGATTTATACATGTACCTCTGATGTATTCTATCACTCTGAATCCATTCCAGTTTGTTACAAATATCACAGATTATGAAGGTATGGATGGTATGGGATTTAGGGAGGAGGAGAGTTTGTCACATTCCACAAAAGAAACATCATATTCATTTATAACATATTGAGTTCATAACTATTTTAGTATGCTCACTGACTTGGTGGAGTTCAGTCAAGTTTGAATGAAAGAGTATCAGTGTGTATGTGTAAATGAGAGCGAGTATGCGGACCAATGCTGCAGCACCAGGCTCAGCTGGGAGCAAAAGTAAGGTGGACTTTTATCAGTATCCAGAGCACCCGCTCCAAGGCCTGATGGGAAATGGGGCCAGGAGGAGGGTTGAGGATGTACCACTATAAACCATTTTTTCACTTTTTTTTCCCAAAGAGACACAACTTGAACCCCAATTGCCTTTTCGTATTATACCCCGTTTTATATTATTGGTTTCATTCACACAATAGCACACTATAAAATGTTGCTTAAACTGCAGCAGTGCCTGAAGGATCCTTTTCTACCACATTCTTGTGGTGTTAGTTCATGTTTTATGCTGAATCTGTTATTTTCATTATACATCAGTCTCTCAGAAATGAAATGTTTTATCAGTCATTTTGCTCTATTCCATGTACAGTTGGTTCTGCACTGGCCTGCTGCCTCCTTAAACTAGGAAGTGGTGATGAATTTGGAAATTAATTATGACTATTTTTACACCATGGCATCAACAGGATTTATGCACAGGATTTATCTTTCCACACGCAATTATATTTTGGGCAGTATGTTGTGATGGAACATATGGCAACTCCTGTATAAAAGCAGGTGCAGCTCTCTCATTGTTGTTGTGTTGTTCTGTTGGTAAGTGAGGATGTCAATTATAGGGTTGGTTCAATGCCACTATTCTTTTAGGCATGACTCAGTAACTTGCTATCCAAATGATTGGTGACATTTTTATAAGAGGAATGGAAAAAGTAAACATTGGATTTTTACAGGTACTGGTTCCATAATCCTGTATGTCCTGTATAACTAGAATGTCTCTGACGTATTGCTTAAGCCAGTAGATTGTCAGAACAGTTTGAACTCGCAGAACCCACAGTTCCAAAATAGTGTGATTGCATAATGATCTTTAATTCAAATAAAGGACTTATTGAGCATCTTCAAATTTACCGGGACTTTCTAAGTAGTGTAGCATTAAACGGTTCAAGGTCATTAAAACCGTGCCCTAAATTTGCCTCGTGCTAGCAAGTTTTGTATATACTGGGCCTAATTTATAAATGTTTTCTGATTTGCTTTTAGTGACAGCACAAAACTCTATAAAAGGACAAGTGGAAACTGTTAAAGTGATGACTAAACTGCCATTTTAGTCTGCAAAATTTTCCATTGCAAAAGCTCAGTCATTACAGTGATTTCCACAGGCAACAATGAACTGTTCCTTTTTGTTGGGTGCCGTTACTTGTCTTAATGTAGTACATTTAAAAAAAATAATTTTCTTTTACTTTTTGTGCAGTTGAATTAAGTAAGATATTTCAGCTTGACAGAATAATCCATATACAGCCATGTGGAAAAAATAAGTACCTTCCTTAGTGGATTTGCTAGTGTGCAAATCATTATTCTGTTGAAAGGTTCATAGTTGAATCAATGACTGCACGCTGTCCAGTCCCTGAGGCAGCAAAGCAACCCCAAACCATAACTCTTCCACCACCATGCTTCCTGTGAAAAGCTGTTTTTGGTCAAACATGTCAAACAACTCTATAACTCTATTGTCTGTCCAAAGCAGATTCTTCCAAAAGGCCTGTTCTTTGCCTATATGCTCATTGGCAAACTGTAGTCTTGCTCTAATGTTCTTTTTTATACAGCAAAGGCTTTTTCCTGGCACACCTCCCATGCAGGTCAAATTTGTGTAACCGCTTTCTGTCTTTAGAAGCATGCACTTTGACACCAACCGTTTCAAGACTTACTAGCAGATCCTGTGATGAATTTTGGGTTCTTGGAGACTTCTTTTTGCATCAGACTTGGGTGAAATTTGCTGGGATGGTCAGTCCTGGACAAACTGGTAGTCACTTGAAATCTGCGCCACTTGTAGATTATTTTCCTTACAGTTGAATGATGTGTTTAAGATAATTTGGAAATCCCTTGCCAGACTCATGGGCATCCACAACATTTTTTCTCAAGGCGTTACAGAACTCTGTAGATCTTGAAATGATGACACCACACACCTCAATAGCAAAGGGAACACTAGATATGAGGTATAAATAAGACCAGTTCCACCTGCACTCCCTAAGCAGGTTCTAATCACTGGCACCTGATCTTGAACATCTGATTCTAGTTATATTGATTTGAAGGTGTGATAAATGTAGGGGTGTACTTACTTTTTCCATGTTTCTGATCTGTTTTTTGTTCAATTCAGTTGTGAAAATTGACTACAATATGTCAATTTTATGTCATTTGATAGTGTACCAACTTTATTAATAGGTACTAGGTAATAGGATCAAGTGTTTGCTTGTTGAAATAAGTCAAAAAAGCCAACAATCCATTGGATGGACTTATTTTTTCACATGGCTGTATAAGTTTGTAGTAACTTAGACAGGCTTCAAATTGAATAAATGCCTATCAAGGTGTCTCATTATACATAAATTATATGTAAACTCAGGAGCTTGAACATTTTTTTCAGAATTATTTGGATTTTTATGGATTCCGCATGTTTTTTTTGTAAATGCTACCAGTGATTTACGAATAAATTTGTTCATGTCCTGTTTGATAAATGAACACAGATGTTGATAATATTTATAGTGTCCCCATTTTCCCCATGAAGTGGCCACTTTTAATGTGTTCTGTATACTTTCTATATCCTTGTTGCACAAAGGCACACTGATGCTCAGCCATAGGACTGGTGGTGGGCTGTTGTGTAGGGCTGACCTATGCTCCTTACACACAGACATTGCATTGACTGGAGAACAATGGAGCAGGAGACAGACACAAAAGAACCTTTAACTCCTTCTGAACGACTGCCAGCCTCCCAGGCATCAGTCAGTACAGTGCATCACAGCTCTGCCACGCGACCCACTGCTCGCTCCTCCCTGCTCCAGCAGAACACACAAGCCACTTTAACTAAGTTAATGCTTCAACATTTGATCATTAAGCACTGTCCTAAATCCTAAAACTAATCCACTCATGTTTAAAAGCTTGTTCAAGCAGTCCCTTATTAGGATTTGATGAGGGGAAATAGGAGAGCATCCAGAGAGCATTTCACTTATTCAAACTGTGAGCAAATAAAAATCTGCTGATGGCCCAGGTGCACTTTTACATCTATGCTAATTGGTTTTGTGATTTTGAATTGTGGTCCACTTGCCTCCTAAGATCAGTTTGTTTATATGTGTGTGAACACATCACCAAATCGAAAAGATTGCGCAATGCCAAATTAGAGTCTGTATGCTTCTCTTATAGTGTCTTATAACTGTGGAGTTTAAAACTAAGAGAGCAGCCTAAACATCTTGATTGAATGAAAAGTTTGACACTTTTCCACCCCTTTGGCCAAACTGTTCCACCACCACGTTTAACTGAGCTCTGGTTCTATATTTTTTCTATAAGTGGTAATTCAAGCATGGCATAATACTGATAATGATATTGCAATGTTGTAATACAGTTTCACACTGCTTTATAAGGGAATGCGTTAAAATGTCTATTATCTGCTGTGCGTATACATTTGATTTTGGAAGTTACTGGATCTTGTCTTTTCCTGAAAGAATCAAAATGCAGTTTAATTTTATTTAGAAATATTTTATGGTATTGTTTGCACACTAGAAAAAAGGGCTTCCGCATGTGCTAAATCACAGCTTAACTCTTGATTAATCTAAATAAAAACATGAGACATAAGATGTGATTTATTTTGTGTGCCTTAATAAGACCATATTTTTCACCATTTCTTTTTGTCCCCTACAAAACCCGAGTCGGCACCATCGGTACAGTGACCATATTGTGTCAATGTAACAGCTTAAGGGTTCTTTTAAACGCAAATAAACCAGACCTGAAAACGGCATAAAGGCATCATTTAAAGCATTTACATTCTGTAAATGTACTGCTAGGCAATCATCATGTCTGGATAAACAGAGCTAGTGATGCCTTAAACTGTTGCACGTCCTGATGGGGCAGAGGGAGCTTGGCAGAGGTGCTGGTGGAGAAGAAAGAAAGCTTTATTTTGAGCATGACCCAGGGCTTCTCAGAAGAGGAAGGAAGTGAGGCTTTCATTCTCCAGGGGCCTGAGCCCAAAACAGTCTGCTCCAGCTAGACAGAGCGATTTCCAGCCATTAGCTCTCCATGCTCTAACGCTGGACTGTAAGCTGGTGGATTGCTATGTGATTTGGCCTGGTAGCACCAAATGGCAAACCTACAATACACCATTACAGTAGAGCCTGCGATAGATAAAGTAAATTGTCAGGGATTTGTGTGCATTATTACAACAAATTCTATTTGATGTTGTTCTGTATTTACAGAGGATTTGTGTGTCTGGGTATGGTCTTTGTGTGAGAGAGTCACAGATTTCATTCAACTATAAATAGATTACTACACTGTCAAAACGTAATCTGAACTCTGTTTTGTGGCTCTTTTGTTTTTAGTGTGTGCAAATGTGAATGCATTGTAAGTGGTCTCTCTCTCTCTCTCTCTTTTAACAACACAAAGTGCAGGCCTCAATACAATACAACATATGCTTTGTTGGAATATATTTCCCTTTGCTGTAACATTTGGATCCAGTTACTTACCAGGTTGTTCTATTCTGTAGGTTTGAAAAGGGTCGCATCTACAGCTACATTGGCGAGGTGGTGGTATCCGTGAACCCTTACCGTGCGATGAACATCTACGGACGGGACACGGTGGAACAGTACAAGGGTCGAGAGCTATACGAGCGTCCACCTCATCTCTTCGCCATAGCAGATGCCGCATACAAAGCCATGAAAAGACGAAATAAAGACACCTGTATTGTTATCTCAGGTTAGCTACACTTGCAGTGTAAAACAATAAAATAAAACTATTGGCTTTGCCTAGAGTTGGCAGTTGACAAGTTATTGCTCATATAAATATAAATTTATAACCCCTTACATGTATGTCATCTTGATACTACTTTTTTTTATATTTAAAATGTAATGTTATATTTTTAATCTACAGTCCCCTCTGAAACTATTGGAGCAGCAAAGCCAAAATAATTGCTTTTGCTGCAGACTGAGGACATTTGGATTTGAGATCAAAAGATGAACATGAGAAGCAAGTTTACAGTTTCAGCTTTTGTTTCCTGGTATTTACATGTTAATGTGCTAAACATCATAGCACATTTCATATCAGACCACACAATTTGTAGGTGAGCAAACTATTGGATGTTTCCTGTTCGATTAATTTTTAAACAATATATAGTTCTGAACATCTAATCTTGGTTTTAGCTTTCAGTTTCATTTGTGATGACTAAATTTTTCTTAAAAAAATGAAGATCAGAGAGCTGGGAGATCTATGGGAGTAAAGTAAGCCATTTTGAAGCTGAAAAAAGAGTGACAATCAATCAGAGTCATTGACAAACATTGGGAATAGCCAATAAAGCAATTTGGAATGTCCTGAATGTACTGAGCAACAGACACTGAATGGGTTGGCCAGAATAAAAACATTTTTATTCTTTTATTATTTTATTCTATTTTATAAAATTTTTAAAACAACAGTCACTGACTTCACCAGCATCCTCTATAGGGCAGGGGTGAAGGTATCACAATGCACCATTTGAAGTAGACTTTGAGAGCAGAAATATAGAGGCCTTCCCACAAGGTGCAAACCACTCATCAGCGGTAAGAATTGGAAAGCCAGATTGGAATTCGCAAATAAAATGTAGAGATGAGCCACAAAATTTCTGGAACCAAGATTAACCTCTAACAAAATGATGGAAAGGCCAAAGAAGATCAGAAAGAAAGGATCTGCTCATGGTCCAAAACATACAAGCTCATTTGTGAAACATGGCAGAGGTAGTGTCATGGCTTGAGCTTACATGGCTGCTTCTGTAAGAGACTTATTAAACTTTATTGATGTACAGTAACTCATGATGGTAGTAGTACATTGAATTCAGAAGTATTCAGGAACGTTTCGTCTGCTAGTTTAGGCTTGATGCAGTTATTATAAGCAAGGGATATGCAAACAAATATTAAGTGTTGTTTAATTAAATTTACTACTTTTACATTCCTATACTTTTGCTCACCTAAAATTGAATGGTCTCATATAAAAGTTTCTATGTTTTATGTTGTTCAACAAATCTAGATCTAAATACCAGGAAATAAAAGCTGAAATCCTAAGCTCTCGTCTCATATCCATCTTTAGTTCTCAAACCCAAATGTCTTTGGTGTATTGCACAAACCATTGAATTGGCCTTGCCGTTCCAGTCGTTTCTGAGGGGACTTTTTCCTTGGAACAGGCTTATATGATGGGATATGGAGTGAGTAGATCTGCGGTTAGAGCAGGGTTACTCAGTGCTAGTGTAGTATTTTTTTTTCCTCACCAACCACAAAAAGAAGTCCTTCACAGTCCAACATAGCACACAGAGCAGATAGCAGATTACTGCACTCATCCATAAGGTTTTTTGTGTGTGTGTGTGACTCAGAGTATTTGTGGTTATTCCACATTACTGACTCAGAGTCTCATTTGTAGATATTTATATTTTGTTGGGAAAAGTGTTCTGAGGTGGGACACATGGCTCAGTGGATATGAAGGAGCAGTTTAAAAGAACAGATAAATTAAAACACTGGTAAAACTGATTATTCTGAGTGACCACTGATTGTGACTACACTGCAAAAATGTTTGAGCCTTTTAGTGTCATCTAGTGGTCAGAGGAGATGTAGGACTATTTTGGCTTAATATTTGTCCCTATGAGTCATGATTGAAATATTCTGCGAATGCTGAGCACTTGCCTCTGATGATTAAGTGAATTAGTGTGTACACATTCCAAAGAACCTATTCATCGAAAGTATATTCTGTGGTTTTATTCTCACTTTGCAGGGGAGAGTGGTGCCGGAAAAACAGAAGCCAGTAAATACATAATGCAATATATTGCTGCTATTACAAATCCTAACCAAAGAGCAGAGGTGGAGAGGTGAGTGACAAAATGTGCATTTGCCTCTTGTGCCATGTCTCATGTCTATGGTGTAATAACTGTTAATAAAAGCAACTAACGCTTCTCAAGTTGCACTTAACATAAGTTTCATAAATAAGCATAGATTTAATACCTTTTAATGCTTTCATACTGATAAATTAATATGTTCACCAATCATTAACATATCAGGAAATAATGACCATGAAATGAACAGCCTCTGAATCACACATGAATAGCCTTTCAATTAATAAAGGTAAAAGTTGAGTATTAACATCTTGTTAACTCATTCTGTTAATTAATATGATGCTTTACAGTATAAATAAAGAACATTTTTTTTATCCTTTAGACTATTTACGTAACTTGGGACAAATTCACAATTCAAAAGGGATGTCTGTACTGGACTGTAATGGAAGTGAAATATAGAACATGGTGAAAATATTCCTGGGCTGAAAAAATTGCCAAAATGCTGCACTAAGCACTAATTTTACTCAACTGTATCATTTAAATCTGAGTTTCTGTCCAGAACTGGAATGGTGGATTGGCCGCATGAATATTGTGACAACTCTGCTATTATTATCTGGGACTATGACTGCAAATAAAGGTTTCAATAAAACTACCTCTAATCTAGTTTATGTTTATATTTATGTTTATGGCCCACTCTGGTGATATTATCATTAGCCTTGCTGTCCAAAGGTCAGAGTTTTGTAGAAAAAAAAAAAAACCAGGCCAGAGTTTAGGTTAGAACATGAGCATTGCTCATACACTAATATTAAAGTCTGCTGACAAAGGATTCAACCCAGGCTTTAGTGAAAATTTCCCGGTGGACATTTCCTGTCAGTGTTTACAGGTGGGGTTTGAACAGTGATATGCTGTGACTGTGGTTTGACTGATAAAACATGTATCATAGCACAATTTCCACTCATTTTAATTGTATAACACGATTCGGAACAGCACTTGACCATGATGGTGATATTTCAGGCCCATATGGTCATGGACACATGTACCTGCCCATAGTGGCTAAGACTGGGGTGTATTTCAGTAGCCAACAGTCAGATCTTTCAGCCCATACTGAAATAAATGTGGCCCAGTGAGTGGTTAACTGATTCACAAGGGACCACTCAAAGCTTCAGAAATATTAACAGTGTGTGTTTTTGCAGAGTGAAAAACATGCTGCTGAAATCCAACTGTGTCCTGGAGGCTTTTGGAAATGCCAAGACCAACCGCAATGATAATTCTAGCCGCTTTGGAAAATACATGGATATCAACTTTGACTTTAAAGGAGACCCCATTGGTGGCCATATCAGTAATTACCTGCTAGAGAAGGTAGGAAATGTTGCAAATGCTAAAGTAAAAAAAAAAGGCTTAGAATGTTCTTACAACCTCTATGTATAGAGAGGTCAGGAAAGTATAGAGAGCTGTATAGATGTATAGATGTTTCTATATAAGTGGCCAAAGAGTGTATGTGTAAGTATGTTTATATATATATATATATATATATATATATATATATATATATATATATATATATATATTAGTTGTTGTTTTTTAAAATATATATTTACTGCCCCTTATATAATTTGCTTCAACCATGTGTTCATTTATAGAATTCTATGTAACATTAGAATAAATGCAACTGAACAATAATGCAAGTTAGTTACATTTTGCATTTTACAAAAAAGGTGACCAGGCCAAAAGAACACATTTGTTTCCCAAAATTTTCCTCAAGACACTCAAGCTTTTCCACAGGTTTCTGGTATCAGCATATTTCATTTAATTTAATTAGTCACTGATTAACCATACCACATGTGCTAGCAGTAGAATCTGGCAAATACATTGGTGCATTGGATGGTGATTACAGTTACCTTTGTACCTTGAGGACAAGGAACAAGGATATAGTAAGAGTTGCAGTAGAACCCAAAGCATTTTAAATTTAATTTCCTTAAAACAGACAGAAATCCAGTCAAATGATTTCTCTCCTATTAATATGTCTTGAAGTTAAAACAAAAACAGCTTGGTCTTTTGTCCAGAGTAGACTGGTTAGATATTTTCCCCACCACCACTTCCTGGTTTTTTTTCTGTTAAATAAAAAAATATATATCTCTGGACTTTTCTTTTAATAATGTGGCTTCACTTTTTGTTTTATTTGCCATTGCCGAAATTACGCATCACAATTTCATATGATCTATCTTGAAGATACTGTATCTTCAAGTATGGATGTGTTTGCCATATCATCCACACCTGCCTTCAGTCTCGACTGTCTGGGACAAATGATGATAAAAATTATTCATGAACTACTTAAATGTGACATAAAAACACAAGAAACCTTAAACACCAAATCAGTGGATTTCTTTTGTTTATCCTAATGGTATATGGTGATAAATTAAAATAACCAGCTTTTATTAAGATTAATTACTTTACACATTATCTTGTCGGGTGATCTATATTTGAATTGCATTTCATGTCGGTCAAACCTTCTACCTCTTCAGTCTAGAGTGATCTTCCAGCAAGAAGGAGAGAGGAGTTTTCACTCCTTCTACCAGGTGAGTTGGGAGCTGGTCAACAAAAATGTTAATAGGTTTGTTTTGTCTTTGTAGCCTGGGATAGGATGATTCACATTATCCAGATGCTTCCAAACCTATATTTATAATTCCCAAATCATAGCCATCTACTGAAAAGAAACCATTACCCAGTGTTATGCTACCGTAGGAAAATTACTGTTTTTTCAAGAATGAACTGCTGTATTTAAAGTGTTTACAAAGTTGCACAAGCCTTACGTACAATACTTAGTTATTAGACAGCATCCTGGACTTACAATATCAGATAATGAGTTAAGCTTTGTTTGTTTGTATTTCCACTTATTTTTTTATAGTGGACCATGTTGTGAAAGGTTCTGGGTAATGGATGAAATGAGTACATACAGAAACATACTTTGGCATCTTGGCGTTTAACCTCTGCGTTCTTTATTTGTCCCAGCTTGTGAAAGGAGCTCCAGAGTCTCTGCTGCGATCCCTGCACATCCAGAAAGACCCAGTAGCTTATAATTACATTAAAGTTGGAGGACATATCAAGGTACTGCATTTCATTTTGCTGAATCAAATGCATATTTGCCTCTTTAATTAAACTGTCTTTAAAATAATTGTGGTGTATCTTTTAAAAAGCAAGGACAATATATTATGTGTCACATGTGTCCAAAAAGTTCATATGTGTAATATTTATTACACAGTGGCTAAGCCTTTTGTGGCTTTCCCCAGATGACTGTGTAATGAGCAGAATAATGGAGGGTGGCTCAGCTGTCTCCACATGAGCATTTAATGGGAGAGAACAAAAACAAATTTATGACAACAAACAATCTGACATCATGGAACATACTGGGTTGAGTGGTTAACAGAGCTGTGGCACACACTGAGGTGGTTTAGACATCGTGGGTCAGGCTCCACTCTTGTGTGTTGGTTTTTTTTTTGTTTGTTTTTTTAATAGGATCACTTTTGGGTCAAGCTTCCTTCTGTATCCAAAAGGGTTGTGGTTTCCAGGGTTACCTCCTGTTGAAAATAAGCCCCAGACTGCAGGAAACATTAGCCACCAGAGGATCGGAATGATTCGAAAATCTAGAGTTGTTGTTCTCTGAGACTTGGGGAGATGGGGATATTAGTTACTGCATCAGCGATTCTCTGTCTTTAATTGTGAAGCTATTAATGTAATGTGAATGTAACACATTAAATCAGTGCGTTAGCACGGCTGTAAGTAACACAGAAGGAATACTGTTTGCCATTTGGAGAAAAGCAAAATGTTCTGTTACTCGGTATAAATAAAAAATGTATTGAACATTGTGCTAATTTATAATTGTTTCAATTTGTTACACCACAAAAACTCTAAAAATCAAATATTCTTAAATTACAGCACCTGGAAAATCCTTATTTTTATTTTTTCTAAGCGAATCTATTATCCTCTTTTACCATTACCCGGGTTTTATTTTTAAAAATCATGTAGTGATCCACATTAATACAGTAGGTACTAGCAACAATATTTAATATCTACTCTTCTTGCTACTACCCTGTAAATGCTGACACAAACCTGAGCCTTGCGGTTAACTTTAGCCCCAAAATGAATTTGAAATGATTAAAAACAAGCAAAGGAGAAATACAGGAGCTTTTAAAAATAATCTATATTTTTTTTTATAGTTTTAAAGCCAAAGCTGTTATGAACATCTCATTTGCATATATATTTTACATTTTGAAATGAAAAATGAAGAAGCATAACATATATGGAGCATTGAGGAATGCTTGTTCCATGTTATTTTATAACATGTTTTATACTTATAAAACATATACCTGTTCATTGATTGGTATTTATTAATGATACTTGATTGATATTTATGAAGCTATTGTAATATTTTAGTTTTATAATCATTTAGATTTTTGTCCCAGTCATGCTTGCCATCATCCATTCTTTTCCATCACCTCTGTAGTCCTCCATCAATGACACTGCAGAATTCAAAGCTGTTGCAGATGCCATGAAGGTGATAGGATTCACTACAGAAGAGATCCAGACTGTCTACAAGATCCTTGCTACCATCCTGCACCTGGTACCCATGTTATTTAGAAATTGTGACTAAATATTGGCCTTTGTTTTCCTCACACCCAAATGTTCATAAATAAGTGAATGCTGGTAAACATGTTGTTTATTGTTGTACACTGTGTTTAATTTTTCCCAGGGCAACCTGAAGTTTGGCAGTGACGGTGATGTGATTCTGATTGAGAACTCGAAGTTGGTCGCCGTGCTTGGGGATTTGCTATCCACTAAAGATGAAAATGTGGAGAAGGCACTGCTCTACCGCACTGTGTCAACTGGCCGTGATGTCATTGATAAGCAGCACACAGACAAAGAGGCCAGTTACGGCCGAGATGCTCTGGCCAAGGTACAGCAGAACCCACTTTAATCATCTTGCTCATAGGAGCAATCCACACCTGATGGATTGATAAATGGATGTATAAATGTACTTTACTGATCCACAAGGTAAAATTTGGGGTTTATTTGGTAGCCCAAATGAGCCATAGACGTTGAGTCCGACTGTGTCATGCAGTGTTTCAAAATTTTAAAATGAAATGCAGTTTTATCTGTATAATGTTCTGCTCGAGTCCTCTCATGTTTTACTCTGTATCTATGATTTACTGGAGCTGTACAGTGTTAGCTTCATCCATTCATCTATCCACAATCCATCTTTCTATTTAAGACCCAGATATGAATCATTTCAAAGTATATGACTTTTTATATTATTGAAAATAGCCTTCAATTTGATAACTGTAGCACACATATTTATCTTACGGTTGATAAGTCTTTTAACAAATGCTTATTTACTTTTGTTGGTAAACATTTTGATTGGTGATAATGAGTGATTCATTTTCTCATTTGGAGTCCGTTATTATAATCAAAGGCCATTTAACACTTTTACTCAAGTATTTTTAAACAGACATCAGATGCAGTAGATACACATCCATTTTAATCAGTGTTTAACCCTTAAAAAGTGTGTAATGGTGTCAGTGCTGTGAAAGATGTTTACCTTGCATACATATTATAAAAATGATTTGGTTTGTGTGTGTCATCTACGTATGTGTCCTGAAAAAAAAAAGGATAGAAAAGACTACATATCTGTTTGAAATGTGTTTATTGACTGTTAAACCTAGATATCAACAATGGGCAAACTAGGCATATACCTCTCCGGGTTAAAATCACTAGGGAGTTGTGAGATTTCTGTAAAATGAGAGCTTACATGCCCTCTCTATTTAGGTTTATAAATATGCTTTGAAACCCAACACTTCCATTTTCTAAATGCTGTGATTAATGTTAAATGTGCACTTATGTAGCGCTTTTATCCAAAGAGCTTTACACTGTGTCTCATTCACCCATTCACACACACACTCACACACCAATAGCAAGGCACTAGCTTGCCATCAGGAGCAACTTGGGGTTGCCCAAGGACACTTCGGCATGTGGAGTCACCCATGCCGGGAATCGAACCCGCTTTACCAACTGCGCCACAGCCGCCCTCGATTAAAATCATAATGCTATATTATAATGTCATGATTGTGCAGCCAATATATCTGCAAAGTGTTTATATGCTAATGATTATGGGTAATCAGAATAAACACAAATATGTGGTTTATTGACCGTCTCATTGTCTTGCCATGGTTTTAAACTAAGCTGCAGTGTAAATACTGCTGGCCCAGTGTCAACTCTCCTGTTCTGTTTGACTAGATACAAACTTTTACAGATTAGTTTTCCATATAAACATGTAAGTTGTATGCTGTTGTAAATACTATCTTGCCAGAAGATGAGTTTGATATCTGATTATGATCTGGGAATTGCTACTTAAGCTAAGTGTGCTTGGTGAAACACTTGCTTTAATGGACATTCTGCTAAAATCAAACAATTTAATCAATGCAAATTTTGTAAACACTCCCACTTGCCTCTTACAGCAGCAAAGCACTAGTCTGTAGAGCAAAACTGTCTGGTCGGAAAGCTTAAAAATAAACACCCTCCTGATGATTAATTTCAGAAATGAAAGTGCTTATTGAGAGCTTACAATAATTTTGGTGCATTATTTTTTTTTCCTCCACCAAATCCCAACTCCTGCAATATAATTGACTTAATTTTCATACTAACATGCGAACAATGCAAACATGGACGAGCTGCTTTTGCTGAAGATACCTAATTTGTACGATACACGTTGGGTCATAGATGCAGCAATACAAGTACAAAATCGTGAATTTTTGTCAAAATGCAAAAGATACAATACTGCACCAGAGAATAGTGAGAATAAAGAATAGTGTTCCTAATAAAGTGTTCTGTGAGTGCATATGTAATACACATTATATTAATAATAATGACTATATTGACCTATCTAGACAGATTTTAAATCTTATTGTGTTGCGTTCTGCCTAGGCCATTTATGAGCGCCTCTTCTGCTGGATTGTGGGAAGAATTAATGACATTATTGAAGTGAAGAACTATGATGCCAGAATCCATGGGAAGAACACAGTGATTGGTGTGCTGGACATCTATGGCTTTGAGATCTTTCAGAACAACAGGTGTGTCTCAAATCTAATCCTCGCACAAAAACTGATCTAACATTGTTTCTGACATCTCTCTGATTCTTTTTTTAAACTTTATTTATTTATTTACATTTTCCAGTTTTGAGCAGTTCTGTATAAATTACTGCAATGAAAAACTCCAGCAGCTCTTCATTCAGCTGGTGCTTAAGCAAGAACAAGAGGAGTACCAGCGAGAGGGCATACCATGGAAACATGTAGGTCCATGACACGATTGTGTCTCATAAATCTCCATGTATTATAGCAGTTTGCTCAGATTGTATCATATACTTGTGTAACTCAAGCAATTTTGTGCCTCTGTGTTATTTGAGCAGATCGATTACTTCAATAATCAGATCATCGTGGACCTAGTGGAGCAGCAACATAAGGGGATCTTCGCCGTGCTGGACGAGGCATGTATGAATGTTGGGAAGGTGACTGATGAGATGTTCCTACAGGCGCTCAACGGCAAACTGGCCAAGCACGTCCATTACACCAGCCGCAAGGTATGGCCCAGGACACCTAACTGGTGTCTAGATTCAGCACACTGGGTTTTATTTTCAAATCAAGGAAATCTTGACAAAAACACTGCTATATGCAAAAGTTCACCTATGATACAAGTTCACTTACATTATACCAGTTGTTCCCTCACTTTTTTTTGTCTCTCTTTAAGTTTGAAAGATGAAAACAACACAGCTTGTCAAGTTACTGATAAACTGGAAAAGGGAAAAATCTAAATTTAATGGAACTGAATCACGCACGGTGGCTTAATGGATGGCACATTTGCCTCGCACCTCCAGGGCCAGAGTTCCAATCCTCACCCCTCCCTGTGTGCTCAGAATTTGCACGTTCCCCCCGTGCTTCAGAGGTTTCCTCCAGGTACTCTGATTTCTTCCTCCAGTCCAAAGACTTGCGTTGTAGGCTGATGGGCTTTTCCAAATTGTCCATAGTGTGTCAATGGGTGTGTGATTGTGCCCTGTGGTCAGTTCACACTCTTAGTACTTGATAACACGTTGTAAGTGTTCATTTCAATCCCTGATCAAAACCGAACCACTGGAGATGTTTATTAACTTCTAAACACTGGTTAAGCATACTGTATCTTGCTTTGATGCTGTCCATGGAAGCATGTTACCCTAAATGGACAGAAGAGGGCATCAGTGATCATTAGAAGATCCCCTTGTATCTGGCTCTATATTGAGCTCTAGGTGATGTCACAGCCAACCAATGGGAGCTAGTGAGACTGCAGTCTCCGTATTGGTAGAGATGTTAAAGAGAAAGAGGGGTAGCGATGGAGCTTTATTTAGTACTAAAAAGTAAAGCTAGGACACTGAAGAAATGAGCCTTTAGATACGTCTCACATTGACCGGTTCTGATGCCAGCTCTGGTTGCATGAGTTCCTCCATGTTTGTTCTGTCGTCTATCTGCAAGCTGATTCTGAACATGGACATGCTGGTATGCTAGTAAAATAAAAATAAAAATCTCCCTAGGTGTCTTGTTTTAGCAACTAGCCAAGACAGCTCATTAGTAATGCAGAGGATTAGTGCCCACTGTAGAAGTGCCTGCTGCAGCTACATAAACCAAGAGAGAGGAAGTGATTGATTTCTGCTGTCGATGTGTGTGGGTGCTGGATGTATAGATTGCATATTCCATATAAATGTATGCATTCTTAAATCTCCTCTTCACTAAGGCCAAGAGAATCTATGTGCAAGAGGGAAAAGAATATTCCTTCTGATGACTGTACTCTGATACTGACATTAAAACCATATCACGTTATTTTTTGTTTCTTCCGTGCTCCAATACTCACCTCCCTGACATTTTATTTCCTTAAATTGTTCATGTTCTAACTCAGGCATAATTGAGATGAAATCCACGTGAAATGAAAAAACCACAGAGGATTGTTATTTTTTTCCCCCTTACATTTTTTCCCCCTTACATTTTCTCTGCAGTCGCCTCCTACAGAAAAATTACATACTTCACTGGTTCTAAATGTGCTAAGGCTTTGCACACTGGATGATTTGAGGCAGTTCTATTAAAACACTTAATTTTTTTCTATGAATTGGGTAATATGTGAGCTCGAGGAGAGGAAAAGAGAGAAGCAAGAGAGCAAGGAAATGTACATCACAGAGGATTAAGTCTTGTGTCTTTGAGTGTGTGTATGTTTGAGTGAATTCACACTGTTCTAACCTGCATAATCTGTAGCCTGGTGCACTACTTGATTGCCTCCTCTCTGCTTTTAAAGCTCGATTCCTTGCTAGTTGCCCTCCTTTCACATTAGCAACTGAAATGGCATTTAATGACCTTTTATGACTGTCGAGAGATATCCTGGTATTCTTATTGGTTTTCATTAATAATCGTCTGGGAAAGCCCATCATCAGGAATTTCCTATTTAATAAGAGTTAATACAGATGTACTGACATGCACATTGCTCACAGCACAGATAATTACACGTGTGATGCTTTTGGGAATCCTAACCAACTTATTAAAGCCTCTGTCAACATGCTTTGCAGGGTTAAAAAGCATTTCAAGCATTTACCAAAGATAGATTTAAGAAATTTATGTTCTTAAATACCTCTTGACATGTCCGCCTTTCATTTCCTATTTAAAGCATATTTATCACTAACTATAGTGAGACTAAAAGAAAAGATTAGTAGTTACAAGAGTGAAAATATCTCTGACAGATCCTGGAAGTTTAAGAGGGTAAACGTTAGAAAAACTCCTACGGACTCCTACTCCTTAGATCGGTGTGGGCATTTCAGATCTCCGAACGATTGTCCCTGTTGTCTTCCTGGCAACCTAAGCAATTTGTCAACAGAGGTGGAATTAATTAGCATAGAATCATATTGCAAGCCATGATGCACTCTGATAATAGTTCTGGGTGTAACATATCAATGATTAATTCACTTATTCTAATACATTATCTAGAAACAGTTAAATAGAGAAGTATGTTCATTAATACATTAATTGCTGTGATTATAAACAGAGGAACACACTACAGATTATGCTGTTATACAAAAATAATCCACTTTGGCTTTGACCATGAGAAATGGAAAAACTGTGTATTCAAAATGCTGGTGTTTGACGGTCCCTTAGGTAAAGGAGGGTTGCAGACTTGAACATGTTGCTTACGCTGATTCATACCTGACCACACTTGATTCCTATAGGGTCACATAAACCTCAACCACTCAAGAAAATAGCAGAGCTCTCTCCATTACTTCCGCAGCTGATAGTACTTTCAACACAGAAGCTGTAGACAGTGGTAAGAGGCTAATCATGAAACCAGCGTTGTGTTTGCTAGTGAATTTTTACAATATGCACAAGCATGTGTACTGTATGTAGTGTTGAATACACTAGAAGACCAACAGAATTGGCAGATATGCCCTAGATATGTAATCTTTCGTGATAGATTGTTTTATAATCCATATCTAGTTGCAACGCTCATATTAATTAATCTTCTAAAAACTTTCCCCATGTTCTCAGTGTCTCCCACACACTCACTGTGACCCTCTCACAATAGCTTTGATCGTACCAGATGTGCGTTATTTTAATGCTTTGCTTCCCAGCCGTTCTTAATTACAGTTATTTGCTGACAGACGTTCACGCAAGGATTCTATGTTTGGGGAAAGGAGAGTGGGCTTCAGTCCTCCCTCTTGTTTTCTTGTTGTTCTGTTCTCTTCCTCCTTTCTCTGAGCACATGGCAGTGAAGGTGCAGGCATGTGACAGGACTCCGCTGTTGCAGATGGCTGTATGGATGCGAGAACATGCTCATTAATTGATGAAGCTTTGATTAGACAGGTCAGGCTAGTGAAGCCAATTAGCAGATGATTTCTGAACCCTGCTCAGAGCCACCAGAGAGCTGTTTATTACACCAAGAGATCGTGCTTCAGTGTAAAATAGTATTGCTGTTTACTATTTTTGAGGTGAAAATATATGCCTTTGATATGTGGGATACAGTGAATTAAGGAACTTGGGTGCAAGAGGATTAAAAAAAAAAAATTTTTCTGTGGGAATAGACGCATGGATTTACTAATGGTCTTACAGATTTGCCATCTGTAGAATACACTACTTCATTAATCACACATTTTGAGAGTTAGTGTAGTTTCTTATTTGATCACTAATACTTAGAGAGCTCTTCAAATTATGATGGCATTCTAATAGACCATTCATTTAATTTTTTTTTATTTATGCTCAGCTTTATTCTGTCCTTGATTTATGTATTTACATTGTATTGCTCTTAAAAAAAAACAAAAAAAAACAACAACATAAGGATGATTTCAAGCAAACATTTTTTCATGGACAGGATATCAAGACACTGCCAAGGTTGGAGAATTGTCGAGTATGGGGAGGCTCGAAGTAATATCCCTGTTATTTGCAGAAGACTTTAAATCTTTTTGACAGTGACAGTTGCTATTTCAATCAGTGTACTGGTCTGTCCTGGTGTACTAACAGCTGTACTGGTCTGTGGTGGTGGAGCAGGTGCTGAGTTTGCAGATGAAGTTCTCTCGTTCTCTCTGGTCAATCTATGTACCTATCCACAACTATGGACATGAGCCGTGAGTAGTGCCAGAAAGAATAAGATTACAAATCCAGGATTCTCCACAGGGTCCATTTTATGCTGAGGTGCTTGACAGAAGCAAGTTGAGGTACAGTAGTTTGGGCACCTTACAACGATCTGTCCTGGTCAGCTCTTTGTAGAATTGTATCGGGCAACTCCCACATTACACAGACCATGGGAAAGAACAAAGACCTGCTGGAGAGATTTTATCTCACAGTTGGCTTGGAAACGTCTGGGGATCCCCCAGTAAGAGCTGGAATCTGTGGCTGAGGATAGAGAAGGCTAGACTGACCTTCTCAGTCTGTTAATAATGCAATGCCTGCCAGGAAAAGCAGAAGGAAAATTTATGAATGAGTGAATTTGAAGCAAAATTGTTCTAAACTGCTTTGACAGTTTGACCCAGGTCGAATATGCTGGTTGAAATCACTGTCCTTTACGTTTCACACTTGGACATTACATTTGAATTCTGTTTATAGTGCCTGTTTGTATGTTAGATGTGTGTTGATTTGTTCAAAGCTCATTATGCATGATATATTAATAGTACTACATTCTTTGAGAGCTTGATTAATGAATATTTATTTTGTTTATATACATAGGTATTTATTCATGATTTGTCAGGGAGTTTTTCCTTGCCATACAAATCAAATTTAATTGCGTTAATATACGGCACATATAATCAGTTCTTGTATCTGAAATCTGCAAAGAAGCAAGGAGGTCTAATTCTGATTTGAGCTTTCATGACTAAATCTAATACGTGAGATAATGTGCTCTTCAAACTTCCTGGACCTTTGCTTTCAAATACAGTGGTTCAGATTAAATTGCAACATCTGAGGTTGTTTTGCTTGGTCCTACGCTAACTAGAGGGGCAGTCCTGACAGTGGTTAGAGTGAGTTTATTCTGGTGCCATCATAATGATCATGCTGTTGAAAGAAGCACAGGTGGTGGGCAGAATGGCGCACTGTTGGAGGTGGCAATAGAGCTGGAGGGGGTGGGGGTGGAGCTGGAGCCTGGATGATCCATCAAGAACCGACCTTAAAGCTGTGCTCACTTTCTTGCACCTCAGGAAAACCTGTCTGCTGTGCCTCCCGTAGCTCTTATACTTCCTATTTACATCACACACACACACAAATCTAAATGAAAACACCCAGAGCGCTGCATACATACTATGTCTTGAGAAATGTTTTCCTGCTTTTTAATATAGGCATTTACTTAGCAACTAATCTGCTCTCATCTCTCACTTCTGCTACATTTCACATCTGCTTTTATTTTGGCATCGTCAAAAAAACAGGTGTGTTAGAGACTTAGAGGCATGCTCTCTATATTTAGATGAGGTGTGAAGCCTTTCTGCTTCTCGATTCTTCCACCTTTCCGCAGTGTGACTTATCTCCGTCTGGTGCCCTCCTTTCCGTCTGACTAGATAATCAAACGCGCATTGTGCATCTGCATATTCTATTATTGTGCTGATGAACCTTGATGTTCTTTGTTTATAGATGTGTGTGTGTGTGTGTGTGTGTGTGTGTGTATGTGTGCATCTCAGAGTGAGACTGATTGAGAGAGATGTGGCGAGGAAGGGAACTCAGCAGGTTGCTCAGAAGGCTCTGTCTGATCCATCTGAAGCCTGGCCTGTGCTGGCCAGCCATGAAGTTGTCTGAGCTGTGCAGGCAGATGGGATGGGAGGGCAATGAATGGAAATGTGATCTGCTTCTGGCGTTCCGGCCGAAAAATAATCCTCAAGGCTTCTCTCTTTCAATGAAAATGCACCTCTCTTTTGGTATCCTTCCCATCAGTGTTTAAATTGGTCTTTACCCAGCTCCTGATTGTCCCACTTTCTGTGAAGTGCTCTGTGAAGTGGCCTCTCCACTCCTGATAGGAGCTCACTCTGCTTCCTGAGTAGTAAGCTTACTGTCTGCTGCAGCTGAAGCAGTCACACACCAGAAATATGCCCATAAAGCCTTGCAGCAGTACCTAGACAATAGCAATGATCATGCCAGTACTGCAATAAAAAGCCCAAGCACTGACAGGCAGAAATATATACACAATCCTAGGACACAGTGTGCATCATCCCACTTTGTTCCCGCTTTGGTGTATTAGATGACATATGGTATTGCCGTTGCATAAGACACACTGCTTGTCATAAATATAACAATATCAAAAAGATTTAGAGCAAATTTAGATGTTGTGCAATTTAATGGTTGGTTGGAGAACAGTGATATTTTCCACATACCACTCTACTCACAATCTACTTTAGTAATGGTGCATGTAAGGTTCAATGCCATGAGAACCTCTCAGTTGCACAGGAAATTATTTAATACCTTATTTTATCTAACGTTATGTATTATACATTGGACTACTAAGCTATCTAGCTGATTGGCAGGCTAGCTAGTTTGCTAGAAAGTCTTGCATGTTTCATCAATGAACGAGATCCATACTTTCACAGAAAGAGGCCAACTACGTTTACTTGCTTCTGTTTAGGAAAATGTCCAAAAGATGCCAGATACTAGTTGAGGTTCTTGGTGAAGTGTCTGAGGCTGAGACTAATGTATAGTTTACTAAACTACTCCAATGGCCTTGTTGCAGTGCTGGCTAGTTTATTTAACAGCAAACTAATATGAGGAAGTCTTATGTTCGCTCTCTCAAATTCACATAACAAATATTTTAATATGATGTTTGCAACATGAAAGATTGCACTGCTACTGTACAGGTTAATGGCAGAGCACACTTGATTGTTACGTTTTAAGATTTTTTCTGTGTTTTTAATAGCAGATTTAAAGTCTAAAGCTACATTTCTGTATAAATCTATGTAGCAAATATGTATCCCAATGATATACACCATCTTAAATGCTCAAAGTATCAACATAATATGGTTTAAAACTCTCTTTCTTGTTTTAGTGCATTTTCTTTGACCCATGTTTGCCTGCATATTGATATAATGTCTTCTCAGCACTGTTGTATCATGCCAGATGATGCAGCTTCAGTCATATTTTATATGCATAAATGTATAATGTATCACCTATGAAAAGCCAGATTCATCCATCAATTTTTTTTTTTTTTTTTTTTTTTTTTTTTTTTTAATCTGTGTCTCTTTACAGCTATCCCACACTGACAAGAGCCTAGAGTTTGACAGAGACTTTCGCATTCGCCACTATGCTGGTGACGTGGTGTAAGTACATATGCAGAAAGCTTAGGATCCTCCTGTTCATCCTCCTGTGTTCTCCATAATTACAGTTGCTGGAATTAGTCAGTAGGGTGCTGTTGATAACTAAGTACTGCTATAAATATACTGAAGAAAAGTCTTGTGGTGGGATGGAAGGTGTTATTTATCTAATGTATGATGGAAACATTATACAGACAGCTCTCAAATGAAAGGGAAATCAATATGCACTGGCATAGATTCTACAAATCACTGTAATTGACTTCAGTTCTTAAAAAACCTAACTTGGACACTACTGTTCTTTCTAATTTTCACCTACCTCTAACTTATCGCTCATTTCCAAAATACTGGAAAGTACTGTTGCCTCCCAGCTCCAATCATTCCGTCCTCAAAATAATCTCTTTGACCCCTTTCAGTCTGGTTTTCGTCCTCTTCCTTGTACTGAAACTGCCCTCGAGCTGTTAATGACCTGTTACTATCTAGCGACTCCGGTTCGCTTTCTATTCTTCTATTACTTGATCTTAGTTCTGCTTTTGACACTGTCACAACTTACTTCTCTCCTGCCTCTCAGATATTGGTGTCACGAGTGCTGCTCTTTCCTGACTTACTTCATATCTTGCAAATAGAGTTTTACATTCCTATGCAGGACTGTCAGTCGCCTACTGTATGGCTGCAATTAGGTGTCCCACAGGGATTGGTTCTTATATGTGTATATATATATACACAATAAAATATTGCCTTTGGGTCAGATTCAGATCTATACAGCTTGTAGATCTGCTCCCACTCTCCTGACTGGTCCATTATCAGCATAAGTAAATGAACTAAAAGGATGGTTTAACTCCAGCGTTTTAAAACTAATCATGGACAAAACTGAGATCATTATTATTTGAACACTAGCAATTACTAAAAATATCCTTTATGGCCTTACCTGTGACATTGATCGTACTCTCATTGACATCTAGTACTGTAAAAAAAATGTAGGCATCAACTTTGAATCCCTCCCTCACCTTTGAAGCTCATATAAACTCATATAAATGTTTATAAAATTGGATTTTCCTTCACCTTCGTCACGTGGCTCGCCGCTATCCCTTCATTAGCCTCAAAAACTCTGAAACACTGGTTCATGCATTTATGTTCTCACCACTTGACTATTTATTGCAATGCACTCCTCATTGGTTTACCTGCTTATTCTATTGCTCGGTTGCAATATATTCAAAAATCTGCTGCTAGACTTCTTACACATACTAAGCTCTCAGCTCAAATTACTCCAATCCTGTCTGAACTACATTAGCTACTGGTTTCATTTTGCATTAAATATAAAATAATCCTGCTTGCATTTAAATCACTTTACGGTTTGGCACCATGCTATCTTGGTGCTGTGCTTCTCTACTACAACACAACCTGCTCGCTCAGGTCCTCTGGGTCTGGACTCCTCTCTGTCCCTAGATCTCATCTCTCCACTATGGGTGGCAGGTCTTTCAGTGATGTAGCACCGAAGATCTAGAGCACTCTGTCAGTCAGCGGCATGATGCTCTTTTCCTCTCAGGAGCCTGACAACACTTAATATAGCACAAACATTAGAAGTCTGAGCTTGAGTGGCAAATAAATTGGCCACCCACCTCCTGTCATTTTCTCAACTTCTATGATGTTTTAAGTCTTTCCATGAAACAAGGACGTTTAAAATGCACACTTCTCTGTGTATGTTTGTTTATAGAATTTGTTAACTGATGTCTCACTGTCTTCTAAATCTTCCATATCAGCTACTCTGTGGTGGGCTTCATCGACAAGAACAAGGACACCCTTTTTCAGGACTTCAAGAGGCTCTTGTACAACAGGTCAATATCATCACCAGCATGCCTGCTTATTCATGCCCAAAATCCCTGCTCTGCTTTCATTTAACCGTTATGACTTGTGCTGCAGCTCGAACCCTGTTCTGAAGGCCATGTGGCCTGAGGGTAAGTTGAGCATCACCGAAGTCACCAAGCGTCCCCTCACAGCAGCCACGCTCTTCAAGAACTCAATGATCTCACTGGTGGAGAACTTGGCCTCTAAGGTCAGAATTTAGACTATGTTTGTACCTGCTTGCTTGTTAAGGAAGTGAACACATGAATACTAATGTACTGATTATCTCCTCTCTGATGATGTGTACAGGAACCTTACTATGTGCGCTGCATCAAACCCAATGACGTGAAGTCCCCCCTGCTGTTTGAGTATGAACGCTGTAAGCACCAGGTAGAGTACTTGGGTCTGCTGGAGAATGTCCGTGTGCGCCGTGCTGGCTTTGCGAACCGACAAACGTACCCTCGCTTCTTACAGAGGTAAGCATCCTCTGTGCACCCTATCAATTTAATTATGGCTAAATGCACAGCATGGTGAAGAGATGATGATGATGATGATGGTTTGGGATGACTTTTTTGATGCAGTCCAACTTGTATTAGGAAATTCTACAGGAAGTCAGTGCATGTCTGATGTTATACTCAAAAGAAATAGGGTTGGTCATGCAATATGTAAATCACAGCAGTGTGGCTTAGGACTCAAACAGAAGCAATTCCATTTTTTAATAGTCTAATGACCTCAAGCGTGACAACACAAATTATACACAAATTAAGTAGATGAGGTTCTCACTGTAAATCCTTATAACACTTGTACCAGAGCTCTATAGAGCTGATCAGATTCAGTTTGACACTCCTGTTGCATAAAGACTCTATTAGTAACTCTAATTGAGAGAGATATTTTACTGTCACTTCCCCAAATCTGAGTATCCAAACTAAAATAATGACCTGATCATGCATGGATTATAATCTCTTACTTACTGAGGCATGGCCTAATGGCACTGTGGGAATTATTTCAAAGAAACGTATCCCACATTATTTTCAAACACATACAGTGCATTCTGATTTTGTCCTCCTTTCATTCCACTTTGAATTACCAGTATGTTGGTTTCCTCATCAGTGTGCAAAATACAGATCTAAAACATTTTATAAGCTGAGTAAATTTCATCTATCCATCCATCCACATATTTTCCATACCGCTTATCCTACACAGGGTCATGGGGAGCCTGGAGCATATCCCACAGAACTGAGGACAAATGGTGGGGCACACATAGGATGGGGTGCCAACCCATCGCAGGGCACACACATTCATGCACCCATTCACATTCTACAGACAATTTAGTGATGGCAATCATCCTACAACACATGTCTTTGGAGTGGAGGAGGAAACCGGAATACTTAGAGGAAACCCCTGAAGCACAGCGATGGCAGAGGTGGGATTCGAACCCTCAGCCCTGGAGATGCAAGGCAAACATGCCTTGCATCTCCAGGGCTGAGGATGCATGCATTTTCAACAAACCATTAAGCCACAATGCCCCCATTAAATTTCATTTACACAAGTATTCAGTCCCATTACTCAGTTCACTGTCGAAGCACCCTTGACAATGGATTTATTCTGCTTGCCTGGCAAGCTGGATTTGAGAATTTTCTTTCATCCTTCTCTGCAGAATGTCTCAATCTCTTTAAGGTTGGTTGGGAAATGTCGTTGTTACTCTATTGTCTGGCCTCTCACAAAACATTCAGTCAGATTCAGGTCAAGGCTTTCGCTGAGCCCCTCAATAAAAACATTCACAGACTTCACATTCACAAGCCACTCCTGTATTTTGCTGACTGTGTTTTGGATCATTGTCATGTTTGAATGGTGAACCTTCACCTCAAACTGAGGTCCTGACTAGCGTTACACCCCTAAAAATGGCTAAAGTTGAAAATAGAATAGCTAAAACACACACCATGAAGACTGAATTTATACCTTGTTATGGTAAAAGAAAATCAATGCTTATCTGATGACAATAATTTGTTCAGTTCACTTTTTCATTGATATGACTTTGCACTGTACTGTCAGGTATAAGATGATCTCGGAGTTCACATGGCCGAACCATGACCTGCCCTCAGATCAGGAGGCAGTAAAACGTCTGCTTCAAGGGTGTGGCTTTGAGCATGATGTGGCCTATGGCAAGACCAAGGTGTTCATCCGTACACCACGCACCATCTTCAGCCTGGAGGAGCAAAGAGCCAACATGGTGCAGAGGATTGTCCTGTTTCTGCAGAAGGTGAGAATGTTACCTGATCAGGATTGTTGACAAAGTTGAATCCATGCTGCTGCTTGCATATGCATAGTTAAAAGTAAGTACAACCCTGGCCTAAGGAAAACGAACAGAGATCTAAACAGAAATGTAAACAGAACCCGAAAACAAATAACAATAAGATTCCGTGTATGACAATACTGCACATCACTGGAGACATCAAAGTGTAGAATCTGCACCCTGGCAGTATCTGAGCTTGATTGTATGACCTTTGGATTGACATAGCCATGTGCTATGACACCGCTGTGTTTTTCCTCATCCCCTGAGATAAAGTACCATCTTCAGGGATGATGCTACTTTATTAAGCATGCTGTTCACTTCAGGCAATGGCTGTCTCACCAGAGTGCAATATCAGTGCTTGAGCTGAGTGACGGGCTCCTAGGTGCTAAACACACACAATCACACAACGCGCATTGCAATCTTCATGTGGATTATTCTGCATGCCTCCTGCTATGTCTTCTTGTGTCTGTTGCCAGTGTTATATCATCTGGCCTTTTATCAGCACCTAGCAGACTGAAATGCTTTATGTCAAGAGTACCAGTGTTGAGAGATTTGGCAGAATCTGTGCCACGGCTCTCGTCCCCCAACGAGCTCACTGACAAAAATTTTGAGACTCTCAGAATGGCTTCCATTTTTTAGAAATAGATTTTTCTCTTCTGATTAAGGATCAGCCCCCAGGATGTGTATATCTCTAATCTATTCTCAGGCCTACAACCAAGCAAAAGAGCTCTGAGCTAAAAGAGATGTGATTTGCATACAAGTCCGCCTCGCTCTGACCTTCAGTCCGTCTCAATTCACTGCTCCTTCACTGCTTATTTCACGCTACCATTCTAAACCTCCCTCAGCTGTTCATCTTCTGTTCTGCTTCGAATGCTCAAAGACTCAAAAAGCTAATTCCCCTCACATATGACTTTTGAAAAATAAACAAACAGACAAACAAACAAACAAAAACATTTAAAGTAAAATGGATTAGCAGCTACTAAATACAAACATTCTCTGCATTATTCATGAACCTTTTTGTCCTTTAAATGATTAAAAAAAATATATGTTTACGCATGGCGTGGAATGCCAGCATGTAGTTTTCTATGAAGCTAAATAAAGCTTTGCTTGTTTATGCCAGACTTTTAATTAACCTCTGTGCTACAATTTTTGTTACAATGTCAAAGGTTTCTGAATTAAAATATCACAAAATAAATAGCCATTTACTGTAAATGGGTATATTAAAGCATTACTCGTAGAATGTAAAAGCTCTAAGCAGTGTGATTTGATGTGACTGGCTACTCTTGAGCTGTTTCCTGTTGTTCATTTGAATTCCTGTGATGGATTTTTTTCTGACATATATGATATATCCAAATTTTATCCCAACAAGCCTCTTCAAATATCTGACAGTCACCTGGGATTTACTTTTCCTAATCCTTCCCTTTTTAACTTGTCATATAAATCTGTAGACTTTTATTCAAAGAAGCATTCCTGCATAAAACTACCATTTAATATATGTCCTTGTTGGATAGTATTCAGTAGTGCACTATTGTCTCTCGCAACCGCTGCTTAAAGGCTGTCCAGCTCTAGAAGTCCTAATTGCTGGAGTAAAGACAAATTTTTTAATTAGTCATTTTTAAGTTTATGATTTTGTATTGTTGTCATGTTTGTGTTCATTTTTTTGTTCCAGCAGTACAATACTCACCATACATTATACAAATATGTCCTCATTTTGGGAACAGTTCTATACACTGTTAGTTAGTATGAAGGGTTTATCCAGGGTTGTTTGGTTGGTTAAGGGGTCTTCGTGTTCTACTCAGAAGCCTCTCTGATCGGAAAACACTCTTTAATTATATTATTGTTCAATATAGAACCAAGGGTTTATCCAGTTGGGTAAGTGTACCACTTTTAGAGCTAATATTAGTGATATCGCCCTGTTATCCATACAGAAAATATAAAGAAAACATCAGTGAAATTCTAATGGTTTCCACTATAGATACCATTACAAACCATCAATGAACCATTAAAATTATTTACCATTATTATTACCATGCCACAAATAGAAGGCAACAAATTACCTGTAGACACCCACAGGGAGTGTTACAGTTTCCATTTAAACCAATACAATTCCCAGTATAGCCATTAAAACCTTTACAAATTCTATGAGCGTTTCTATTGGGGGGGGGTCAGCAGGGATAATATTCATGAAAATTTTTTCTTGGAGAAAAACAACAATTTCATACCTAGTATGTAAATATAAGTGGTACATGCTAATGATGGCTTTCAGCTGTGGGAACATCTGGCAATAGCTCAGAATAAAAGGACAATGAGAGAGGTCACCAGGAGAGATTACCATGTAAGATAAACTGTGACTTTTATCAATATTCCACACAGTAGAATTGCACTAAGTTGCAGAGTTAAACTGAGGTAAGTTAGCTAGCACATGTTACTGTTTATAGCATTTACTAAGTGTACAAGTTAGATTGCCATCCATGTAGCTAGTAGGGATGTAATGATACACAAAATTCTAATTCAATATAATACAGTATGGTGGTATATTGATATGATGCATTTCTGATACAGCAAATGTCCTGATGTGTTTGCTTTCCATTTTCAGTTGATTAAAATATTCAACATAGTAAAAGTACAATAATTGAAACTTAATAATTATCATCTTGGCATGATCCAGTTTAGACTCTTAGCAATATCTAACAAAACAACAGCCTATGTAATAAAAGTAAAGCATGGCTAATTAAGTATTAGCTCTCTAGCCAAGCTTTAACAGGTGTTACTAAAAGACTCGGTCCATGCCTGAAGTGCAAGGCTTTTGTTTATTTATTTATTTTATATTGTGCTGTTAGCTAGTTATACTGTAAAGTGTGTGTAGCATTAGATGTGTTTTAGATTCCTGTGTTCTCCACTACTGAGAAGCATTTTATATTTGCTGCTTTGAATGCACCTGTGCATGAGTTTGATGCTTTTATGTTTGCATCTTGTCCCAGCAACTGACTCTTTCTATTCCTCCTTGCTGCTGACTATCTCCAGAGCTAATATACTAATAATCATAGTACTCTAGAACAATAGCTCATGAAAAACAGCATGATTAGGAGAAGCCTGTCGTTTTTTTTTGTTGTTTTTTTGGGGTTTTTTATGTATCCACTTAGTGACATCATACACATGCATGGACTTCAGTTTCATTGTTATGCTGATGGAATATCACCAGCTCTGATAAGCCATATTTTTTCTGATTCACTCACTGCATGTATTAGGGACATCAAACACTGGATGTCCCTGAACATTTTCAAACTGAATGATAATAAATCTTAAATATTGTTTATTGGTTTAACTACTTCAGTCAAAAGTAGTTAAATCTTCTTCCTCTGCCTGTAATATTGGTGTTTTTATGTGACACAACGCCCTCTTTTGATTCCCATATTAACTCTATAGTTTAAAAACTCTTTTTACCACCTTCAAAATATTGTGCGTCTTCAATCCTCTCTCATTCTGATTGATGCTGAAATCTTAGTTCATTACCTACTCACTTCATGTCTGGATTATTTTAATGCCCTATTTATTGCTTTGCCCCAAAAAAACTTTTCAAGATTACAGTATGTTCAACATACAGCTGCAAGCATTCTCACCTCCACCTGGCACTCTGTTCATATCACTCCTCTTCTGCATGATCTCCACTGGCTACCTGGGGCATCACGTATTCAATTTAAGTTACTACTTCTAACGTTCATTGCACTAAATGGTCTTGCCCCTCCCTACTTTGCCATTTGTCCATATCTAGATTTTGGCTGTCTACTGCAGGTGGAAGAACATTTTCAGTTGCTTCTCCGAAACCATTGAACTCACTACCTCTTACTCTCTGTAACATCACTTCCCTGCCTAGTTTCAAGACCCAGCCAAAGACATGCCTGTTTGAAATATGAAAAAAAAAAAAATTCCCCCCACTTTATTACATTTGTTTTGTATGTATTTAATATATACTATGTAAAGCGACCTGGAGCTGTGGAAAGGCGCTATATAAATAAAACCACCTTCTTCTTCTTCATCTTCAACTTGAGATAAAGAGTGAGACACTTTTTCAGAGGAAGGTTTGAAATAATAGAAGCAGTATTTTATGATGAATTGCCTACTTTATTATGTAGTCTGTTGAATGTATCATTCGATATGCAGATATATCGAATTTAAAGCATTGTATCAAACTATACAATACACCATACTGTTACACTCCTAAAAGCTAGGTCAATGAAATAGCATTATTGATTCTTAAATGTGTCCTTTTTAAAAAATATATATATATATTTTTTTTTTATCCATCCAACCATCTTCTACCGCTTACTCCTTTTTAAGGGTCATGGGGAAGCCTATCCCATGAAGCATCGAGCACAAGGCAGGGTACACCCTGGACAGGGTGCCAGTTCATTGCAGGGCTATTTTATTATTATGTGTGTGTGTATATATAATATTACTTTTAAGCATGTTTGCTGTGTGTGACTCCAATTTCAAAGTCTAGACCATGGCTATGAGAGAAATATAAAAGTGCATTGACCCCAATCAATGAATGTGCTTAATAGACCATTCGATAAGCTCTACTCAAGGTATGCTGCATAACTCACTGAGAGATGAAAATGATTTTTATTCATTATTTTGAATGGAATCTGTTAAGGCTATTGGTACGTTGCTCAGGGTCAGTAGTTAATCGACGTGTCGTAACATGGCAGAATTTTGTTTTAGCGGTAGTTCTATGTGAAATATCTTTTCTATAGCAGCAAAACATTGGCTTTCGTAGTGCTTAGGATGTTGAATGTTTTGTCCTGTCATAAGACACGATGAACAAAATTAAGAATTCTTAGTAAAATGTGTTTGGTGGTAACGATTTAATGTTTGTCAAATATAAAAGTCCACTGATTTGAATTAGGCATATGACTCATTACTCATTATATGTCAGAAGAGAGAGAGAGAGAGTAGTGTTTAGTGCATGTGGAGGCAGTGACGGTTGCGTCAGTGGCCATGCTGTTGCAGTAATGACATCCCCTCTACACACACACACACACACACACAAACAAACCCACTACAGTCTCCATCACAGTTGCATGCAGCTCAGCCCTGCATTATTGATTTATGAAAAACAGTACTCTCACTCCTACTCTTCCCTCACTCGTCCCGAGTCTCTGGTGATTAGCGGTTAGGATCTGTTGTGCCTGTGCCGAATCATGTCACACTATCGAAGTGTGATGCTATCAAGCCAGTGTTCTTGCGTCAAGTGTGTTGTGGAGAACCGCAGATATTCCCCAGGAGCTTTTTCCACATGTAGGAATTGTGTGCTGGAATTTGACTCCTGATTGTTGGGGGTGGTTTTGCTGCACTGCGTGCCTGTCCGGCTGATTAATGATAAGCCAGCACGCATTTTCTCAGTCATCTGTAACTGCCTGGTGACAACTGAAGGCAAGAGGCATGCATCGGAATAGCATATATATATATATATATATATATATATATATATATATATATATATATTAGGAACTGCAGTTCTGTCATGACTCAAGAAAGAAGAATTTGCAGTGATTGATTGTAAATCTGGTATTTTGTGAAGTGGTATTGATTCCAGTGAATGCAACCCAGTGTCTGACAAAAGGCTAACTATCTATTAACATGTCTCTTCAGCCAATGAGTCCATTAAAAACCAAATCAGAGCTAGTTAGCATAGCAATCTGTCACACTTTATTGCAGTGAGACTTCCGCAGCCGGGCTGTAAATTTCGAGCATAAAAGCGCAGGCAGGCGATGCAGCAACGTGTCCAAGTAGTTAACACACAAATCCAACTGTCTTATAGTAGGGGAGGGGGAACCAGGGGCTGCTCCTGGCCTAATTTACCCACATTCCCCTGGGTACGGCCCGTCTGGCTACACTCCTGTTTAAATGTCTCCTGCAACGTAGACTCATTGGTCACACAATGAATATCTGGCTAGAAACTTTCAATTTAAAGTGACAGGAGGCATCTTGGTTTACTGGTCCAAACAGGAAATATTATGACAGGAGTGTCAGAATCAGATGTGATGTAGCGTGACTGTGTCGCCGGTTTAGATTGTACTGTGTGGAGCAATGACTCACCGATCTCCGATGGGGGAGAGACTCACATACAAAGGGGCATAGAGAGAATGGTTGCAGTTTTCTCTGCAATCTCTATCAGCCTATTTAATCTTATTATGGATCTTGTAGAAGGCTCATAAAAATGGGAGTTATAGTAGCGCTCACTGTAACTAACACACATAAAGAATAGAATAATAATAATTCTTAATAAGGTTACCGAACTGTTAGAAAACATACACTGCTGTTTTAAATAGAAGTGAGTCAGAGTAAGTGCTGACTGCAGGATTATATTGTTCCTAATTATTTCCATTTATTTTTTGTCAATAGTAAATCTGTGAACATATCCGGCTGTCAGTGCATAATGTAAACATAGTAGGCTATGTTGTTCTGCTTGGGCTGACGTGGCTTGGTGTTTCTTTGACCTGCATCATGACTCACAGACAACACTTTCCACACATGTCGATTGGCTGCATGTTAATAATTAGACTAATTACTCTTGCTTTCCCAGCATGCAGCAATTTGGAGTGACTGTTTTTCCCTGGAAAATGGTTCCCCCTATTGGAAATCAAAATGTCACTGGTTGATTCCACTAAACAAATGTTGACCTTTTGTTCCAAACCAAAACAGCAATGAAATGAGGCTATTACTGCAATACTTATAGGTTTATACAACAAAAATGCTAATTCTTTGAAATAAGACAAAATCACAAAATCACAAATTTTAGATTTGTAGCCCAACTGTTTTGACTCATATTGGGAGGATATGCAAAATGATGTGTAGAATCTGTTGAACTACTGCGTGAAATGTTTCTCTTTCAATTAGATGTAGAGTCTGTTCAATGTTTTAACTTTAATTGTAAATTCTGATTGTCTACTATTTTGGAAGGTAAACTCCTTTTTATTCCAGTAATCATCACTAATACCTGCCTATATTTTGGTATATTGGTAAAGCATTATTCTTTATATATGTATTTAGCAATTTTTTCCACATCTTGAGTCTGAAATCTTAAAGGTTTACATTTAAAATACTATAGTATTTTAATGTTGATGACACAGTTCACAATTACACTGAACAAAACCATTCATGGATCAACGTATTTAAATTAAGGGCAGAATTTCCACTTAAGTAAAATATGCAAGTTCGAGAAAAAGTAAATAATAAAAACTTAAATAATAAGTAAAACATAGACATTATATCAATATATAAATGCTGTTTTATAACTTAAGTGGAAAATTTGAACCACAAATGATTTTCTTCAGTGTAGTAATAGATTTACCATGAGTCAGGCTACACAAGTACATTTGTTGTAGTGATAGTCCACAAATCAGACTAAACAAGTACATTTAGAAAAACACCCATAGGACACTTTTGTAATGGTTTCTTGAATACTCTTGCAGTGCAGTGTTTGGAATGGGCTTTAGTGCTTTAGGAAATCAGAGGAATGACTGCATTAGTGTGGGGTGAGGTTCAGCTAATGCCTTTAAAAGCAAAATCTAGCAATAATTTTGTTAACTCGTTTCTTTGATTCCATTTATTACTTAATTATTATTTGTATTGAAATGTTTTTGAAAATGAGTTTTGGCCTTGAACAACAATATTCATGAGCGAGAACTACATAAGCACTTAAATCCAGCCATGGTCACATTACAAACAAGGATAACTGTGTTTAGCTGCTTGACTCAATATTTGATGACTTGCTTCATTAAAAATGGGAAGAAAACGAAATCTAGTCCCAGTCCTGGACTGGGGCATTTCTGGAGCAGATTTTGATGCAAGGTTAATTAATGATTATCCAGATATGAATATTTGCTTTTCATGCAGTGTAAGAAATGAGTAAAAATGCCCATATGTCTCTATTTATTCAAACATTTATTCAAGCACATATTAGCTGCACCGAGTGAGTGAGTCGTTGTGGACAGAAGGGAGCAGGCACTAGCGTTACTGAGAGCTGAGCAGCTTAAACAGTTCCCTGGAGATCCATTACCCTGTATTGTTAATGCTTAAATTCGAGGGCGAGAGCACTTTGGCCATCACAGATCACCATTTGTTTTTTCAATCTGCATATGAACGTGGTGTTTTATTTTCGCCGACTATCATTACCTCTGTAATGATTTTAATTAGTGACAGTTATTTATAATAATCTGTAATTGTGTCTGTTTTCTGTTCCTTTCCATCATTTCCTCTCATTTTCTTAAAGGTATGGCGCGGCACCATTGCTAGGATACGTTACCGTCGCATGCGGGCTGCACTCATAATTTTGCGTGCTTACCAGCGTTACAAGGTCAAGTCCTATATCCGAGAGGTGCACCGGCGCTTCCAAAATGTACGCAGCATGAAGGATCACGGCAAGCACGTGAAGTGGCCCACACCTCCCAAAGTACTGCGCAGGTTTGAGGAAGCGCTAAGAAACATCTACAACAGGTCAGAGCCATAGTAAACACTAAAACTCCTCAATTCCTTGCTGTATTACACTCACATATGTGCACATGCTTTAGGCCTAGGGAAGGTCTTTAATAAAAAGGTAAAAGCATTTTTTTTTGTTTAATATAAAGAAAAAAAAAAATATATTTTAAAAATAAATATTTTAATTTATAATTTGTGGAAAAAAAAAAATAAATTAAATAGGGAAATGAAAAAAAAAATAATATTTATAAAAAAAAAAAAAAAAAAAATAAAAAAAAAAAAAAAAAAAATATTTTTTTTTTTTTTTTTTTTTTATATATATTAAATTTTAAATATAAATAACAACACACATTTTTTTTTTTTTTTTTATTCCTCTTTACTTTTTTTTTTTTTTTTTTTTTTTTTTTTTTTTTTCCCCTTCTTTTTTTTTTTTTTTTTTAATTTACTTTTTTTGGTTCCTGGGGGGGGGTTTTTTGTTAAAGTGTGTGCTTGTATTGTAATATATTGGGAATGGGGGGGTGGGGGGGGGGTGGGGGGGGTGGCTTTCGGTGGGGGGGGAGTGCTTTTCTGTTGCGGCATTCTTTTTTTGGTGAGAAATTTAATTAAGTAGAGTTCTTGTTTGGGGGGGGTTGTATCTTGTGGAGTGGGGGGGGGGGGAAGTAAAATAATATTTTAAATAAAATTTAAAATATTATTTAAATAAAAAAAAACAAACCTTAGGGGTTTTTTTTTTTTAAATTTTTTTGTTGAGATAAATAAAAAAAAAATAAAAAAAAAAAAAAAAATATATAATATAAATAAAAATAAAATTTTTTTTTGGTGTGATTTCTGTTTGGAAAGAAAAAGGGGAGGAGGGGGGTGGGAGGGGGGTGGTTTGGTTTCCAAAGCACAGAACACTCCTGATTTAATGTGTGACCGGATCTAAAGGCTTTATATTTGCTTATAGGACAAATATAAATAATATAGCCGTAGACGTGAATTTATTTCCAAAGACATGTAGTAACGGGCGGAAGAATGTATTGATAAGACTTTCAGCAAGAAGCTTTTATTTATAACATTGTAAAAGCAGCCAAAAAGTGCTCAGCATATGTGCTATCATCTGGCTTTTAGTTTTGATCTAACATTTTTTGATCATGGCATAATTCCATATGGGTAATTTTATTCTTTATGCTTTCACTATTATTATATAATGTGGAAAAAAAAATACAGGTGTAAAAGTAATAAAGTAAAAATGTGGAAAATAGTAAATGAATAACACCTACAGTAGGGTGGTGTTTATGAAATGATGATGCTGTATTCCTTTCATTTTTATTCATTATGCTTTTGGGTTGTCCATCTCTGTGTCTGTCTGAGATTCTCGTTGGTGAACAAGTAGTTAAATGTTATTGGATTTATATGGAATTCTCTTCGTAACGAGCAGATGAACTGATTAGATTAGTAACTGGTCCAAACAGGGTCGAGGAACCGCAAGGTCAAATGCCTGCAATAGTTTTTCTTTGATAGCTTCCTACCTGTTTAAATTTTGTGGAATTTACATTCATTACCAAAAGGACTCGACTTGTTGGTAGATTAGGCATCCCTGTGAACATTGTTTGGTATCGGGTTCTACTTGTTTTTTTCTACTTTTGTTTTATTTTAGTGCAATATTTTATACATAGCACTGGAGTCAAAAAGTATCTATACCCCTACAGTTAACCCTTGGTGAATCTTCCCCTGGATAACACCACTGATCCTCTTCCTGTAATGTTTAACAGTGTTGAGTGATCTTGGGCCATAACTCAGTTTATTTTCTCTTGAAAGCTTTTTAGGTTTCCCAGTAATTGATGTGTGAACAATATTATATTTGGTCAGCGACAAGAACAGAGTTTCTGAAAGTTTGAGTATAAATGGCTGAGCTTGTTTTGACTATGAACGTTTGGTTTCCTTTTACTTTACATGTTCTTTAGGGGGTGTCAGTAATATTGCAGCTTGTTTTGGAGAGAATATACTATTATATAAAATATATATGAGAATGATTTCTCTTAGGTGAAAGGAAGTTCTCCAAGAGGTTACTGGGAAACTTATTTTTCTCCTGAGTGACACTAATAATTATGTACTGTAAGTTTGTTTGAGTAAAATGTTTTATTTTTCTTTTCTTTTCTGTGTGTGTGTGTGTGTGTGTGTGTGTGTGATGAAGGTGGTGGGCCTGGACCCTAATTAAAAACCTGTCTCCAGAAGAGATGTTGCAGGTTAGGGCTAAAGTGGCCACGCTGGAGTGCCTTAAGGGTCAAAGGGCAGACCTCGGCCTGCAGAGAGCCTGGGAGGGCAATTACCTGGTCAGTGTTAGATTTATAGGCAGTTGATGAAGCAATTTAAAAACAAAGAACAACACTTAAATTGAACAGCGAATGAATGTTATTTCCACTGGTCTATACTTTGTGTGTTGATGCTCAGAAGCGGGACAGTCCTGAGTCAGCATCTTCCTTCACCTTGGTGTCCAGTGACCTGCAGAGGAAAGATAAGTTCATGAGAGTTCTATTCTCCTGCAATGTTCGCAAGGTACAACACATCTTTTACGTCATGTATTTATATTTGTACTTGTCTTTCCTCTGTTCTGATATATTTTTCGATTAATGTTAATTCTGCTTCTGTAGATCAACCGCTTCAATAAGGCAGAGAACCGGGCACTGCTAATCACTGATCGTCACCTCTACAAGATGGACCCACTGAAACAGTACAAGCCCATGAAGAGCATCCCACTGTACAATGTATATATCTACTTCCAGTATCTTTTCATTTATTGCAAACCTAATCCAGATATCTATATCTACACACACTACACATGTAATTAATCCCTTTCTCAGATGATTTGATACACATACTGATGCTTAGCATACACAAATGATACAGTTAAATAAGTAATGATTCAATACACTTCAATTCATTAGTAATCTGATATGATTCATTTTAGTTCCAATACAATTTATTTCAGGCACAATCCGACATGATTCAGTTGAGTTAAATTGATTGATTGATTGATTGATCTTTATTGTCATTGTCAAAAAAAAACAATGAAAATTATTTAAACAGCTCATCAAACAATGTTCATTAAATTAACAATAATAAATACTACCTAAAAACAAAACCCTAAAAAAAAACCTACACGTAAAATAATAAAATACAAAAGTGACTAGAGCATGTAGGACGGTCTCTTTTTCAGCAGCTTTCAGTCTCTTTCAGTCATGGGGTGTCCAGGGTGAGTTGGGTCTTTTGCGATACAACTGGCCGTAGTTGTATGTCTATGAGTGGGGTCCCAATACTAAATGTAATTTTTCAACCACCGGAGAGTATTCTGGACTCTCAGTCTTCTGTGTTTCTGGTTTCTCAGTAACTTGAAAAGCTGCATTTTGTTTTTGTCTTATTATGTTTAAGAGACAGAAAAATGAAAGGCTGTTTATAGCTTTTGTAGCTTTTAGTATGAATATGTTAGCCTTAAGGTTATCTATCAGATAGTGTGCTCCAAAACAATGACAAAATTCACATTTAGAAGAAATATGCATTCAAAATGTACAGTCTTTCTCTACCAATATGGATCAACAATTTTGATGACATCATTCTGCACTTCAGCACATCATCAGATTTTCTGTCCGATTAAATAGTGTCCCACCCCCAACATTATAAAAATCCAAGGTCCTAACGGTCAAGTACGGCTTAGCCGTGGCTGTGAGGTAAGCTAAATTCTATTGGCTATTTTTAAAGGGGTGGAGCCAATTAATGTCCCACCCTGACTTCCAGTTTCAGTAGAAATTACATAAACACATCGGATAATGCTGCATGTTTCATGGCACTTCACAGGGACTTTAACATAGGTTCCTAACTTGTTTAGGAACTAACAGTTTCCTCCGCATTCCACAACATTAAACCTATTTATTAGTCCTGATTTATTAGTTTTTTCAGATTTGATCATCTTTTTTTTGCATTTCTACCTGCTGTGCATCTGTTTTTGTCTCATTTTACAAGGAAGAACATTTTTGAAAAAAGGTTTTTTTTAGACACTGCATTACAACGTTAGCATAACACTGCTCATCTTTGTGTGTTATTAAATTGTCCATCATGCTTCACGCAGTGCTCAGGTTGAGCCCTTCACCTGTCTTGTGGATTATCTGTCACTAAACAGGCTTAAACCTGGAAGCTTGACCTCCAAACAGCAGCGTTTTTTCCCCCCCCACTTCAGATCAAAAGACGCAATCATTCAGCACAAGACAGTGTGGATTCCTGAGTTATAGCCAGTGAGAAATAGGGATAGCTGTAACTTGTAGTTCTAATTCATCTGTACTGTGTGTGGCATGGCTGTCTCAGAGCTGCAGTGGGCTCGAGGCCATATTTCTAGCAGAGCTCTATAATACTGGGTTGACAGTAAAGGAGGGGGGTTGGCTCCTGTTCTTAGCACAAAGTATGTCTACAGGCTGTGTATTCGACCTTCTATCCTGTAGAAAAGCCTTACAAAATTATTCATCAGACCTGGATCCATATCTGAGTGGGAAAAAAACTGTATAATTGCACATGCATTTTTACATTAAATGTATTTAATAAAAAATCAGTAAATAATCAAGAGAGTGAAATTCAAGTTGATTGTATTATAATGGAGAAATTAATCACTGTATTTAGCAGGATGATATGTGCTGCTGTTTAATAATTGAAGATTAGTCAGAGGAGATTATCTCTTAATGGTTCCTGAAAAGGGAAAAGCGTCTGCCCCAACTCGCCCTTTTCTGACCCCATATTTATTTATCGCTCCACTGAGGAACGGCTCTCAGTGCAATGATGCCATCACGGTACCAGTGTTTTTGGGTGATTTATTGTGATTTGTGATGCCAAAGGATTCTACGTACCAGATTTCACATTATATTGTAAAATGGAAAAAGCAGATTAAAACAAAAATTCAAACAATCTTGACTGGATTCCATGCATTGCCCCTCACCCTCCAACATTCTACCCTGTTCCTCACCATCCGTTTTCCTCTCTGCTGTTGTCATGCCAACATCCCAGGAGATGGGGTTGTCATGACAACGGAGTGGGAAGAGAAATCAGCTGACGTCTGGTAGCGTTAAGGCATGTGCACAGATTTGTCTCCTCTGTGTTTTTTTTCTGCTCTTTCTTCGATTCGTCTCTTTGTCTTTTCTCTCCCCTTTTGTTTGACGTATTAGTTTATTATAGCTTCTGCTAAGCTCTCAATTATTTTTACGCCTTAATTTATTGGGTGCTTAATTTGGAAAGATCATAATCATCAACTGATGCTACTAACTGTATTTATAAATCGAGATCATATTTAGAAATGCTACTAATTTTGGAAAAAGATTATGGTCAAACAAGAGGAGGTGAGCTGAAAATGAGTAGATATAGGATCTTAGGATAGTGCATTTCTCTCCTTTCTCTCTCTCTCTCTGTCTCTCTCTCTCTCTCACACGCACACACACACACACACAGTGGAAGAGAGAGTCAATTGTTATGTAACACATTTTCTCAACAATGGTCGAGGGAGGGAGAGTGAGGTTGTTGATCCCTACTGCCATTACTGCAATGGTTATTACTGGCAGTACAGGACAAGAATACTCTAGGCTGCTCAGCAGTCCTTTCCGCTCCTCACCTCCCCATAGCATTCGCCATCCAATATATTTACCACATCCAATCGTGACTAAATCCTTTAATGATGAATCCAGTGTTCCCACAACAGCTGTCTTCTTTCCACATACAGTACATGAACATCATTTTTTTTCAGGAATAACAAACCATGCATATCAACCGCTCTGTTTGACATCATTTAATAGTAACGTCTCAGTTGAAAGAGAGGATAAATGGTGTTCAGAGTGTGCTGTGGTGTTCCTGCTTGCTTACTCACAGTGATTGTGAACCTATGCAGTGTCCATTAGGCTGTTTTCCAACCTACGATTATTTTCTGCTCTCCCGGCCTCACGCTAATGTCAAGAGACACAGTCGGAGAAAGAATAACATGAACAATGCTAAACACTTCACCTGGAAACAAATACAATCCTTGCTTGATCTCACACTGCCCTCATCTCAAAATTTGTATTTGAGTGTCATGATGTACCGTTTCTAAACACAACACTTTCATTTTCTATGATGCAAGATTGTGTATGGCAAGACTGCACTATTTGTTGTAGTTACTGAATAATTTATGGTAGTTACTGTGTAATAATGTGCCTTTAGATAAATAACCGAGTAAAATGTGAGATTTTAAGGCATGAATGGAACTCTCTGACTATGGTATCTGTAGCTCATGAACTATTACCAAGAGCAAGAATTTTGCCACATTGACATGTACTGAGACATGAACGGAAAACCATTCTTTGAAGCTCGATTATAATGAAAGTCTAAAATCATCAATAATTTATGTGAAACAAAAGGTTTTTGCAGAACAATTTCATAGATATTTCAGTCTTATGATGTATAACCAGTGTTGGAAAGTGAATAAATACGATAAAATAAATAAGTTAAGGCATTCTCACATGTCCGTCTTAATTTTTTATTTAACGATAAGTGTACATGCAATCAGTGTAAAGTGCAGATTCCTGATATAATTGCATCTTTTAATATCTAACTACTGGCCACTGTAAATGAGGTTTTCTGTTCTTTTGTTCTCGGGTCTTGTGTTTGTCCCTGATGAGTGTGACTCCAGAACGCTGGGCCTGCACTTCTACATTCAGGGAAAACAACATCAGAGCTCATTAGACTGTGCCCTGTTTTCACCCTCCCTCTCACCATGCTCTTGTTTTCCCAGGTGACGGGCGTGAGTGTGTCCCCAGGGAAGGACCAGCTGGTGGTCTTCCACACCAAGGACAACCGGGACCTGATCGTGTGCCTGCAGGGCATGGTGCCAGTGGGCGAGAGCCGTATCGGCGAACTGGTTGGCATCCTACTCAGCCATTTCAAAAGGTACCAGCTCAGGCAAAACCAGTGCACACTGGCACACATATCAGCCTGTTAGTCTCTTCACACAGCCATGACCTCCGGACACCCATATTCTCATTATTTTGGAGCACACTGAAGGGAATCATGATACATGTGGCTCACAGAGACACACTAGAAATACTACTGATGGCACAGTGTTTCTTGAGACAATGATTATAGTAGAGTTCAGCCGAGGCAGTGTGAGGGGGAGTGTGATATATGAATTGTTGGGTTTTTTTTTTTTTTTTGCAAGCTACACAATCAGGGATGTAACAGCATATGAATACAATCTTTGGAATTAAATTTTTTCAGACAGCTTGCCAGAAATCTGGTTGTGATTAGAGGTGTGCATCAGACTGGGATCCTGGGAAAGCAAGAAAAGTAACACTTTCATGTAAGTCAGAAATCATATATGAAACTTGCGGGACAAAGAACGAGCACATTTATTAATGTGAACATGAGTTGCTGCATGATGCATTTACAAGGTTCATTCATTCATTCACGCTTTCTGCCTGCTCATGGTTGCAGTGGTTTAAATTAGTCTGCTAGATTGTTTATATTTTGGAAAATATGTCCAGTAATAATTGTGTAAGCAGGATTAAAAACCAATATCGTTCCCAGCTGCTGTTGTGACCAAATATGAACCTGAGTGAGATTTGAGGAACTGTTAGAGCCAAAATTCACACATCTAGCTGATAGACCTCCTCTATATTGTGTGGTATGGTTCATATTTAATTTTTTTTAATCATTCTGGTTAGGCTACACTTTAATCTTTGTGTTTAAATCTGAATACAGATAAGAATATTTTGAGCATTAAATATAGATTGTGATACACCCCTAGTGGGCATGTTTTTGTATGTTGGTTTGTTCCAAATGTCCCCACAAGAATAGGAATATCTGAAAGTTTTGAACTTGTGAGAACATTTGGCTGGTCCCCACAAAGAACCCCTGCTTATCTACAAAACATTTCATTTTGGTTGTAGAGGTTAAGGTAAGGTTTAGTTGTAGTTTTATCTGTTGAAATAGCATTAATCAGTTATTTCAGTGGAAGGTCCTCACAAGGATAGTAAGACGAATGTGTGTGCAGTGATATCAGCTCACAGGATATTAGGACAGAGAGTTTAAGAAGGTTAAAAAGCTGCATAAATGCACTCAAACAAACAGATATTTAACTTGGAGGGGGGGAAAAACAACACTAGTGTAATGTATGTGCTCGTTGTCCTTTACGTCCTTTATGTCACCATTTACGCAACTAAAATTGCTGCACTTTGTGTGAACATAAAGATTAACCAGATGAACTTGGAAGCACCTAACATGTTTTATTTACACTGTGTGGTTCATTTTTTTATTTTTTTTTTGCAATATAAAAGGCCAGAATGTCAGGCATTTTCATTCTAATGAATTTCATAAATCTCTTAATGACAAGAGGATAATGTTAATGGTAGTATTCTTATGGACTTCTATTTAATCTAATTTGTGAAGCTGAGAAACGTACTGTGTTGTAAATGACTATTTCTTCCCAAACATTCTTTCCTTGACCTACGATTACAGAAAAGTAAGGCTTTGTTTTGTTATTATTATAATAACTGCACTTGGGAGTAAGTTAACATACAGTGTTTAAAAACCCCAGCATTTGATTAATGGCAACTCATTATACACAGGACAGGGTGCAGCTGACAAATGTACATATATGTTTGGTGAACCTGATAAAATGGTGTGGCTAAGTAGTTAAGGCTCTGTTGTACTGATCAGAAGCCCCATTCCACCAAGCACTTACTGTTGCTGCTGGCCCTAGAGCAAGGACCTTAACCCTGTCTACTCCATTCCTCTGTATCATGGATGACCCTGCCTGCTGACCCCACCTTAAATACAATCTGGAATATCTGAACATGGGAATTTTTACTGTAATGTATTTGTATATGTGAAAATACTGTTTTAACACTGAGGGTTTAATATGCCTGATTTTGTCTCCAATATTTTTTTGAAAATGTAGTCCATTAAATATACTTTTTTTCAGAGTGTCCTAAAAGTCTCCATACACAGGGGACTATGTTTGCCAGTGCCACATTGGTTGTGCCTTCATCAGTGGATGTTCATGGACATCCACTTCTCGTTTGTTCTGCAACACTTCCAGCCTTTTTGAATTTGTTAATAAGTTTGGCAATGGTGTCGTGTGTGATGTACTTGCCATGTTACCTGTTAAAGTCCATTACAACCTTGTGACAGCTTCCTGAACCAGCCATAAGAATGATTTCAATAAGTTCTTCTTTTGTCAAAGGAATTCTTAAAGGCTATCTGGAAATATATATAATATAAACTAAGCATGAAAAATTTTGGAAGACATTTTGCTATAAACATGTATGGAGAATTTGGGGACACCCTGTAACTAATAACTTGCAGCCGAAACTGATCCAAACATGTCTAAAGCTATTGCTCAAGCTGTGATCTCATTATTTACATAATTTATGTTTTCATAAAGAATTTAAGAAAATCAGGATAGTGTGGCATATCCAATTATAAACTGAATCTTTATAGCAGCTTATTGGATTGTTCCTTCTAACAGCTGCTATCAGTGATAAAACAAATGGACTAAATGTTATTGCAGAAGATATCAAAAATGCTGGTATGAATTTAGGCACTAGTAAGAATGGAAGTGCATCTTTTCTGTGAGATTTGCTTAGGTTAAAATGCTTCAGAAATGTTTTTTTCTGGGCTCTCAGACCTGGTTTGACAGACCTGTTTTTTTCCTCTATCATTTTAGTGCACATCTCTTTTTAAAGCTTAGGTAACTTATATTGGCACCCTTCCTAAAATATGAGCAAAGAAGGCTGTGAAAAATGGTCTTTATTGTTCAACCTTTTGTTAAAAAGAAATTCCCAAAAATGCTTTGGTCTCTTGGATTTAAAACAATTGCAAACACAACACAGGTTTATATGTGTATATACATCTTTGTTAAATATAGGTGTGTAACAATTATGGACTCTCCTCTTCAGTTCACCCCTCAGGTTTTCTATGGGTTTCAAGTCAGGGCACAGGGATGGCCATGGCAGGACCTTTATTTTGTGGACAGTAAACCATTTTTGTGTTGATTTTAATGTATATTGTGGATAATTTTCCAGCTGGAAGATCCAACCATCGCCCATTTTAAGCTCTCTGGCAGAGGCAGTCATGTTTTCATTTAATATCTGTTGATGTTGTGGTCTGATGCCATGTATCCTAAAAAAATGTCCAGATCCTCTGGCAGAAGAACCGCTCCAAAACATTAAAGAGCCACCACCATATTTAACCGTGGGAATGAGGTACTTTTCCATCTGGCTACCTCTCTATGTGCACCAAATCTACCTCTGGTGTTTATTGCCAAAAAGCTAATGAAAAATCGTTTGGTGAAAATGATTTCATCTTAAAATAGAACCCAATCCCATTCGAAGTTCCAACAGTGTCTGGAAAACTGAAGACGCTTGAAGTTACATCAACTTGTGGTGATGTAGGTGACTTCGGATTTTAGTTTTGGAGGCTTTCTGACCCCAAGATGCAACTAACTTCTGCAATTCTCCAGCTGTGATCCTTGGAAATTTTTTGGCCACTCGAACCATCCTCTTCACAGTGCACTGAGACAATATAGACACATGCTCAATTCCAGGTTTATTCATAACATTTCCAGTTGACTGGAACTTGTTAATTATTACCTGATGGTGTAAATGGGCATTTGAAATGCTTTTACTATTTTTTTTATAGTCACCCATTTTGTGAAGCTCAACAACATTTTGTCACACATCACAGGTATATTCCTTGGTCTTACCCATTGTTATGAATGAATAAGGAAATTTGTTACATCATATTTATACACATAGGAAGCAGGAAGTCATGGTTGAACAATTTCCTGTTCAACCAGGTGTACAAAAGAAATAAAATATCAATGGACATATACGCAATTTTTTTTCATATGAATGCATACCGGGGTGTCAATAATTGTTGCAAACCTATATTTTACAACAACAAAAATTTTTTTTTTTAAATAAACCTGTGTTGTTTGCAATTGTTTAGCATTGAGAGCAGAGTATTTTGGTGATTTTATTTAATTTTTTAAACAAAAGATCAAAAGGTTCAACAAAAAAAATACTAAACAATAAAAAAAATCTTCACAGTCCACTTTGCTCATCTTTACCAAGGGTGCCAATATTAGTGGAGGGCACTGTAATAATCTGGCAGTTCAGCATCTATTTAAAGCATCCGTTTAAATAAAACTGACAGTAGTTCTGGTTCTACTTCAGCTGACAGGGTTATATTAATGCACTTGTTCTAATACATTATCTCATGTGTGTGTATATTTTTATATATATATATATATATATATATATATATATATATATATATATATATATATATATATATATATATATATATATATATATATATATATATATATATATTATATATATATATATAATATATGAGAGAGATCCATCTTTTGCTGATCCACATAATGCCTTACAATCAACACATCAAAAACAAAACTAAAAGCTTTCTGTAAACATATGCTTATTTAACATTTATTGTCTTGTGGATATTCCGCAACTTGAAATGTAATTTTGGTCAGTTAAAAAGCATTGTTCATACATTAATTAATTATTTTTTTTATTAAGAAAGAAAAATCAATTTCAGTTATTAGCAAATTGCAGCAGTATATTGGATTAAAACACTTAAAACACTTGTAGTGGACTGTATCACATCACCTTGTCATGGATTATTTTCCTTTAGCATCATGTCATCTCACATTTTGAACTTGAGCCTTAAACAGTCTTAAACACAGGTTGAATAGCTCCAGTGTGGAAAACACCTTCATTACAGCTCTGTGCTAATGACCAGCGGTAGGATGCTCTCTCTGTGGTGGTGTCTACCTGAGTAATGATGATACATGTGCTGAGCAAAAGACTCTGCTCAGAGACTACACGCTGCTCCCTGTAGATACATAATTAACCTTTAGCTCTCCTTCACCACCATCACAGCAGCCTTAGCCTATTTAGCAAAGCCTGCAAAGCAGCTACAGCCTCTTGCCCTGTAGCACACACTGCCGTGGTCGTACGTATGTGATATGTATGCCCTGTGTTATATAACTTAGTTTTAATCATGTACCAGGATTAATTGAAGCCCTTGGTACTTTTAAGCAGTTTAGATGGTATTTTATATCATATCTCTGAGTCCTTTTCTGAGGCACAGTGCTGCTTTTCCTTAGATTTGGTGCTGAACAAATATAATGCAGCATAACTGCAAGCAGAATCCTGTTTTTAATTGGCGATGAGTAGATGTTAAAGCATCCTATCTAACCCAAATCAATCTGAATGAAAGCCTATGTGGGTAAGAACATAACCCTCTTATCTCTGGTGATTCCGCACTGTCGTCTCTGATAAAGCTCCCTGCTCTGTACAAAAATAGTTGATTATATTTCTGTCATGATCTAGCTTTCTTTCTTTCCCATGTTTTACTTTTCAATTTTTTGCCACCGTCCTCACTTTTCCTCTCTGCTTCTTGAACTTCCTTTGGTTTCTCTCCTCTTCCTCCTGGTGGAATTAAATTATTTAGTGCCGCTGCTGCTCTATGTTTAGCTGGATGCTCGGCATTGAGATGTGCACCATGAAAGATGTACTGCATCTTTCTTGCACTCACTTGCACTCTCTTTCTTGTATGTTCTCTCTTTTATTATTTCTTCCAGCCTGCTAACACACACACACACACACACACACACACACACCCATCCCACAACACTGCATTATTCAAGAAAGACTTCAGTAACCTGTCAGCTTTTACTAAGTAAAATATACAGGACACTGTACACTATTCTGTCAACCATTTTCATATGAAATCTTGACTTGTAAGCTCAGGTGAAACACTTTTGACTCTTTTGACTGTGTTTTTGCAGTCAATAATATATTTCCTCCAAACTGTTTACCTCTGCAACTTTTCCCAAAGTGAAAGAACCCTGCTGTGAGATTTTGCTCTGAATCTGTTTCAGTGTGTGTTTAAGCTGGGCTGTTCACAAAACTCTTTGGTTTCTGTTCCTCTCAGCTCCCACATGCAGACAGCTGGACAAGATCCCCATCTCCACTGATATCTGGCAGTAAATCTAAAAGCTTTAGAGAAACCAATTTACCACAGGAATTCATTAACTCTGTGTTATAGTAACACTTTTTTGATGTAATGAATCATGTTATTAGTATTCCAGTCTCATTTTTCCTCCAGGTGCATTCGTAAAATTATTATTATTTTTTTTTATACATAATCCTAAGATATAGGGGATGTAAAAATGGTCTTTCAAATACAAAAACTCTAGGTTCTTCAGGCCACCAAGTGGGTCATCTCAACCCCATTCACTCTAGCCACATAGCTATAAAAATAAATAAATAAAATTAAAACATTTGCCAGTTCCAGTGTAACGAGCTATCCATATCACTGTGCGTACACCAATAGCAATGAGATTTTCAATGAAAGCTATGTTTATTCATTCATTCAACTTCAGTAACCACTTTATCCTGGTCAGGACTACAGTTGATCAACAACATACCTAAGGAACACTGCATGCGAGGCTGGAATACACCCTGAAAGGGATTCCAGTACAACGCAGGGTGCCATGCGCACATACAGTCTCCCACTTATACACACCAATTTCAGGAGTCTTTGGAAGGTTGGAGGAAACCAGAGAACCGAGACGAAAGCCATGGAGGAAACTTAAAACTCCACACAGATAGTAACCAGAGCTCAGGATTGAGCTCTAGAGCTGTGTGGAAGGCATTGCTACCCGCTGTATCACTGTGCCACCCCAAGACTTGCTTAATAGTTTGTAGAAAAATGCTGAGAGGTTCATGGCATTCTGAAATCTGACCAAGTCATTGTAAAGCTTGATTTTCCATGGTCTGTTATTGTAACGTTTTAAATGCTAGACTATATAACTATAATTAGAAGTGTGGTTAGTAGGACTATCAAGTGGAAAACCCACCATCATTACCAACAAAATAGACATTAAAGAGGTTTGATGTAGAGTGTTTGGATTTCCTAGCAGCTGACCATGTTTAGATGAAATTTACATAGCACTTTTTGAAGAAGAAGCCTTTATTTATCACGTAAACTTTACAGCACAGTCAAAAAAAATTCTGCATATCCCAGTATTAAGAAGTTGGGGTCAGAGTGCAGGGTCAGCCATGATACAGCGCCCCTGGAGCAGATGGGGTTAAGGGTCTTGCTCAAGGGCCCAGAAGTAACAACTTGGTGGTGCTGGGGCTTGAACCCCCTTCCGAACAGTAACCCAGAGCCAGGGTTGGGAGGATCACTTTAAAAATGTATTCAAAATACTTCATTTACAGTTACAAAATACTTCATAAAATTTTTTATCAGCAACATAATCAAAGTATCATAATACAAAAGTAATGTAATCTGATTATTTTTGGATAAGGTCACATATGTAAATAAAGTCAAGAGGAAAGCAATACTTATGATCTATTTAGAGCTTATATTAGAGCTTAAAAACATGTTCAATGTTTGGATTTGTTTTAATTCTCATTTGTAAGTCACTTTGGATAAAAGCATCAGCTAAAAGAATAAATCTAAATGTAATAAGATGAATAAATTTGTTGCTCATGTGAGTCACAACTTTCATGAGAGAACGAGAACTATAATCATGCAGCTGTCTATATTGTGTTAAGTCAAAAACAGGGCTCTAGACAAAAAAAATCTATGAAGGAGCCATTGGCTGCTATTTAAAAAAAAAAAAAAAAAACGGGCACCAAATTATTTTTTAAAGTGCCACATAAGAATGAACTTACGTTTAAAATTTTCAAAACTTTCAGTCATCCTGTCATGTGTACGTCTGGCCTCCTTTTGCAGTGTCAGCATTTTCATCCAAGTTCACTTAAAGTGGGAACTGAACGTCTTGTTCACATACACTAGACACTGCTTGTTTTCTCTTTCTTGGATTGGTTCATTCTGGTAATGAAATCCTTTTCCCCCACTATTTCTCTACGTGCTTTGGAACAAAAGTCACAAAACATATTCCACGTGTGATGATCATACCTAAGCCTTGCAAACTCTTGAATCCAAGAAGTCTTAAAATGCTTTTCTACACTTTTACTTGGGCTTTCAAAGATGGTCCTCTGTGTCTCCATAGTTTTCTCTCTCTCTCTCATGCTGGCACCACTAGAGCCTGCTTTTTTTATTAGCAGGTGGGCTATCAGCACTGGTGCTAGAGAGAGATGAGGATTGTTTGAAAAATCTGATATTTTTCATTTTGACATGTCTTTCAGACGCTGAAATCTGATCCTTGCTTTTCCCTATGCATATTTTAGCTCTCTGGATGAATTTGAACTCTTTGAATGTGAAACTGCTTTTTCCCCCCCCTCTGAAACATTCATGCGCAGCGTCTCAGTTTATTACGTCAAGACAACAAATTATGTGACAGAATACTCCTCACAGAACACATAAAAAGATATTTCCTGCAAATGTTTTAATCAAAACTTTTAATTGCTGTGCTTTTAAATGAAAAAAAAATTATCCTGATAGTATTCCCGTTTTTTTTTACTAAATGTACCTGCAACCGGATTACTTTGTTTTTGATGTAATTGTAACGGATTACAATTACCAGTTTTGTGTATCTCGATTATGTAACGCCGTTACATGTATTCCAAGCCTGCCCAGAGCCCTAACCATTGAGCCACCATTGCAACAACAGACAGTACATAGACAGTACATTATGGCACGGTTGCGTGATTAATCTGAATCTAGAACTGTCCATACTTATGTTGGTTTCTTATCACATGATGGTGTCTGTGACTGCTCTGAATGTTGTGGGGTAGTAACATTATGTTAGTTTAACAAATAACACCTGCATTGCCCAGGTGATTGTCTACCCTGTTCAGTACTCTTGGAATGCTGACAAAATGGTAACCAAAATAATCAAAAGTAGTTACTGTATGTAACAGAAATGCACAATCATGGATTTGGGACTGTGCGGCACCATTGTGTGTTTCTGATATTCACCTGCCTCACACTCTGTTAGTCCCTGTATCCCAGCCTCTCCAGCTGCAGTAACAGTATCTCTCTCACTGTTGACTTGTGCTCTAATGCTTTCCACTGAGCCTTTGATCATGTTTACTGTAGTTATTACTCTTAGTGTTTTATGGTGCACCCTGCATTTTTGATGCTGAAAATGAGCCACTCTCTAGCATGTTGTAATAAAGACTAAAAAAAAACAAAAAAAAAACTTTATTGCTTTGTGTTGTGCATAGAATATTGAATTATTTATCCTTGCTTGTAATATCTACTATACACTTTTGAATTAAGAAATTAGAGTAGAAACTAACAATAAGTTTTTTTTCTTCCCACTCCAGAGACCAGTATGTGTAAAAAAAAATCTCTGATTGGCAGTGAAACCTTCTAGCCATTCATTTGTGGTTGGTCATTTGTTTGAATGTAGGAATTCATGGGCAATTCTTGTCTATGTTAAGGGGGTACCTAACTAAATTAACAAAAGCTAAACTAACATCCAACCACTCCTACAGCTGCTATTTGCTTAAAGTTTACAAAGCTATGAAGGAGGGTTTGATCTCCAAGGATATTGTATAGGAGATGCAGTACATTCCTTTTTTTTTCTTTCTTTCTCTCATTCTCTCGCTCTCTTTTTTTAAATATATATTCTTAGCTAAAGGCTAGTTCACACTATACACGACTTTCAGCTTCGGCAGATCGCTGTGCTGTTCACACTACACGACTTGCTGCCTTGTCATCGGGAGTCTTGAATCGTTGTGGTGTTCACACTACATAGTTGCTCGGTGACAGGGGGTCACACACTACACGATCTGACAATGACTCTCTCATCCGATGACTCTTGTCTGGTGTCCATACTACGTTTTGTCACGAAAACTCACACAAGAGGTGACACGGATATATGATGTGAAAACTACACGCAAAACAGGAGTTGTTTATTTGAAGATGGATGTAGGACAGAAACAAGCAGTGTGAGCTGTTTGTGCGATGAGTTATGCTGAAGAAACCTCAAAAAAGAAAAGACCATGAAAGTGGATGAAAGAATGGATTAGCACACGCAGGGTGCCCTTTGTGATTTACCATGCCAAATATCTGTGTGGCGTTGGTGACGCCTCAGCAACGTGTCGGCAAGCATCAGCTATGCATTGTTCAGTAGTTCTCACATAACAGTCTACTGCCGATTGTTCGGCGACTTGCAAATCAGCTTTAAATCGTGTAGTGTGAACTAAGCTTAAAAGGAATATACTAATCCCACAACATGGTGTTTCTCTCTCAGTAAGAGTTCCACTACATTCCTTTTAGATAGATAGATACTTTATTGATCCCCAAGGGGAAATTTTAGAAAGTTAAGAACTATTTTCATGAGTGTATATCGTATCTATTGTACAGAATCCTGGTAGCTGGTTGACCGTACTTCTTAGCTTGGTACAAGGTGTCCGCAGATCCTTAAAATATCTTAAATTCCTTAATGTACAAATAAGTTCTTAATTGGCATTACAATGTCTGGGGTTCAAGCCCCAGCACCGCCAGGCTTCCACTGTTGGGCCCTTAAGCAAGGCCCTTAAACCTTCCTGCTCTAGGGCTTTGACCCCAACTTCCTAACAAGCTGGGATATCGAAGAAAATATTTTCACTGTGCCGTAATGTATATCTGACCGGTGACCATATATTCTTCAGTGTTTGAGAGTGGCTCGGTTCACAGTAAACGTCACTCCAAACCAACTTCATCTCTGTCTGAGCTGTGTGTTTGAGTCGCCTATAACGTGCATTTAGACACAGCATGCACCAGATTCACTTCGGTTTTATATTAGCATAACCTCTAAGGTCTAATGCATAAAAATGAAATAAATATATTATAGTATTATTACTACATATGTAGTAATAATAATAATATTCATTATATATATTATATTTTCAATATCAAATTATATAATATTGTGTGTGTATTTTTATATATATATATATATATATATATAATATATATCCGCAGTGTGTGTCCGTAAACTTGATTCCAGTACTGTGATCGCTCTTTGTGTGCCAGGGAAAGTGTGTCATCAGCATGCTGGCCTCAGCTCAGGTGTCCTTCAGCAAGGTCATTCTTTGTGCTGAATCGCAAATACAGATTCCAAAGAGTTACGCTCCTTCTCCCCTTGTCTTTCTCTTCCTCTTCCTCTCCCTCCCCCTCACTCTTTTACTCACTTCCTTCATCCTTTCTATCTCATCACCCCTCCCCCTTTTCTTCTCTTCTCCTTGCCTGGTTTCTTCCTCTACCTCACACCCTCCTACTCTCTTGCACTCTCTCACCCCACCTCTCCATCTCTGCTGCAGATGCAGTTCCCATAGCAACCAGTCAATCCATGTTCGACTGATATTAGTCCATTAGTAAGCTATCCATGCAAAGAATGCTAATGGCACATCTAGTGTGTTTGTGTGTGTGGTCTTTAAATAATTCAGTTTTCAAATAATCAGCTAATTGAATGTCCTTTAATGTAAATACAAGTTTGAGTGGTCAGTTATGTTTATGCTGCAGCTCTCACAAGGCTTTATTTAGGTCAGAGTGGTATTCCCTACATCAAGCTGGTCTTACTCTATCAACATATTGGTTCAGAACAATGCATAATTTTCTGTGGTTGCTCACATGTACAATACATTATTACAATGTTATTTTCTGAGGTTGCTCACATGTATGCATGTCCTTCTGCTCACCCACTGACTATTATATTTATTTACTCCTTCATTTATTTGTTGAAAGTGTGGTGATTTCCATTGAGATATATATATATAATGTATGTGTGTGTGTGTGTGTGTGTGTGGTGGTGGAGGGGGATTGGAAAAGCATTGGTGTAGCTGAGGCAGGTTTAGCGCATGTGTATATGAATATGACCTACTTTCTCGAACCCCTGCATCAGTACACCTCTGCTTCTTTCTCCCTCATGCTCTGCATCAAAACCAGCCAGAAACAGAAACACAGTACTGATAGCCCACTACATCTCATGCAACCTGCATTCATCTTTTCCTTGTATGTGAGTATCTAACATGGCAGAAGTTACCAACCCTGTGCCTTTTCCCTATACCTCTAAGACAGAGGTTCTCAATCTTTTGTAACTAAAGCCCCCCCAAGCCTCCCCATCATGTGGCAAACCACCCCCCTCCCTTCCCCAATATTGGTGGAGACCAGGTATAATGATTATCGCTTCTATATAAAATCTATATATATACCTAATCTATAATCTGTTTTAGATAGATGGATGGATGGGTAGATAGATAGATTTTTTTTGCTTTTGTGTTTTTGTACTTTTAAAAAATGAATTTTTATAACTTTTGTTTTTGGGGTTTTTTTTAAATAACTTTTATGACATTTATAAAACTATATAACGGACAGGTATGGAATATGAATGATCAAAAATGTTTCTGAACACTATAACCACTTTGAACGAGAGAACTAGGCTGTAATAACGTGTATTATTTTACATGTAAAACATGTTGCATTCCATTCATCTTGCATCCTAAAAACATAAGCATACGTATTATGTAAATTGGGAGGAAGGGCGCGTCTCATTATCCATGATATTGTTAAATCTCCGGCTCTCAGACACTCACTGAACAGAGCAGACACAGGGAGAAGTGCAAGTGCAGCATGAAAGCAAGACCTTGTACTGAACAGTACTGGCGACATTTGGAAAGTTGCTAAGGTTTGTTCAAAAAGTCTCTAGATGCCCTGTCTGTGTGGTTTTTTTTTTGTTTGTTTTTTTTTTTGCTCATGAAAACAATTTGCGCCCCCCTTCCGCCCCCCAGGTTGAGAACCACTGCTCTAAGACCTCTGTACCTCACAAGCACTGACATTATCACTTCTCCTGCTGTCTGTTTCTGCCTCCTACTCAATCCATCCTTGCATTTTATTCCACTACCAGTCTACACCACCAGCCATTAATCAGTCTTATTAACATAGATGAAGTGAATTCTGTCATTAGTGAAAGGATGGTAAAATAGATTGAAAGATTGAGCTGCTAGTCATGGATGAATTCAGGACAAAGTGGTAATACAGACACTCCTCTCACGTTTAACATTATTGATTTCTTTAATCTCTTTTAGCATACCAAGTATCATAATTCACAAGCATTTTTCAACCTAACATCTACCTACCTACCTGTCTTTAACAAAAACAGTTTTTTAAGTAACTTTTTCAAGTATATGCGGTTGTTGATGCGGTCAATAATCCTTTGTGCAAAACACACATCTGCAACATATTCAGACTCTACATATTTGGGGTTTTTAATACCAGTTTCCTCCAGGCTCGCCAGTTTCATCCCACCTCTCAAAACCATGCCAGTAGGTGGCTGAACTACTCTACACTGCCCCTAGATATGAACATGTGTTTGACTGTGTTGTGTCCTGCAGTGGACTGGCATCCGATCCAGGTGTGGCAAGCATTTACATTTTGTTGCAGTATGTTCATGTTGTGAACTTCTTGATAAATGACTGTAAACCCGCAAAGTAGGTTGGACCCCCTAAATCTGTTGGAGCAGTTCACTGAGAGGAAAGTGACTAGAAAGCTCACAACTAAGGATAAGAGAGTAAACAAGAGAGTGGAGTAGGGATAGCTGTTTCTTCTTCTTCTTGATGCTTCTTGTTCTTCTTCCTCTTCCTTTTCTTCTTCTTCATAGTAATAGTGCAAGTAGTAGTAGTCTTAATAGTAGTAATAAATAACAGTATTTGACCGTTCTCTTTGGACTTTTTAGTGCTTGAATGGTAGCTTGTTAGTTTTTTTTCATTAAAACAATACAGATATTTCAGATATTTGCAATAGATCCAGTTTCTGAACAGATCATGTCTAGACTGTGGTGTTTGGGTGTGCTGTAAAATGCTTTCATTATTTCCTCAATTCAAGGTATTTTTAAGCTATAAACCTTGATTTGTCTTTGTGGAGTTGTGACTACTGACATGGATAACACAACAATTTAAGACAAGCACTATTAACTGGAATAAATTCTAATTACACTTCTCCAGCATAAATTAATGTCAAATAAAACTTAAATAAGAGTTAGAAAATCTATGAAGGTAAATCAACTTAAAGCCATACATATGTTTATTTTGCATTGTTTATTGCAAATGGGGGTCATAATCTCCATTTCATTCAATGCAAGTTGTCCAGTGCACCAGTCTCCGGATTCCTCTAGAGCGAAATTCAGTTCAGTTCTAATTTATCTCGCAGTTTTAAGGATTTTTTTTATTTTTGACTCACCCTTGTACCATGCCTTTCTCATCCTAAGACCTTCGTTGTTAGAAAGAATTTCAATTTTTATAATATATTTAACCAGGGTCCGGGGTTCAATTCCCGCCAGGGCCATGTGTGTGCGGAGTTTGCATGTTCTCCCCGTGCTGCGGGGGTTTCCTCCGGGTACTCCAGTTTCTTCCCCCAGTCCAAAGAGGTTGGATGGCATGGTAGGTTGATTGGCAGCTTGGTAAATTGTCCATAGTGTATGAATGGGTGTGTGAGTGTGTATGTGATTGTGCCCTGCGATGGACTGGCACCCTGTCCAGGGTGTACCCCGCCTTGTGCCCGATGCTTCCTGGGATAGGCTCCAGGTTCCCCGCGACCCTGAAGCAGGAATAAGCGGATGAAGATGGATGGATGGATAATATATTTAAATATTTGTAACTTTTCAAGACCTTGGATTTTTTTCAGTTCTTGCAATTTTAAGATTCTGTTTCACTCTTTTTTTTTTGTCAATGTTGATTTAATGTTAGAAACATATCATTTACAATATAATGCTTTTTATTGCTATTTAGCTGCAAATCCTTAGGATTCCACAGCTTTGAGTGAAGGAAAACACATGAAAAGAAAATGATTTGTAGTTATAACCATAATACTCTGCTAATATGAGGCATAGAACAGAAAACAATCTAAAGTATTGCTTTAAACACACCAGCAGAAAACATTCAGCCTTTCAGCAGAGTAGATGTTTTTGATGTTGACACAGTTAATGATTATTATTATGACTAGACTGTATCTGAAAAAAATACCTTTGGGAATTAAATTGTATTTTGTCCTAAACTGAGAGGATTACAAGATGTTTTTTTTTTTTTTTTTTTTTTTTTTTTTATTTTTTTTTTAGTAAAGGTTTTTCTTTTTCTTGTTCAGAAGAAAAACTTTCTCGTAACTGACAATATGAGCACCAGTTTGCGTTACACTTCCAGTGAATCTACTCACAGGTTAAATCCCATCAGTGTGTATTTAAAACCTTGAGTGTAGATAATGCACCACACCTTGTGATGAAGTTAATGTAGCTGTGCTCACACAGAGCCATGATTTTTCTTCTCCAAAAGATTTTTTTAATTATCCCTTTAAAGTGCATATGCTCGGTTTTAGCTTCTGTGCAGGGTCTGTATATGCACAATGCTGATCTACACCGCTCCACCTGATGCTTAGATCTTCTATAGGGGGCACAGTCAGTGTTTTGCTTAGATTTATTCATTTTTATTTGTACATTGCTTTACTGCAAAGCTCTCTTTATCAGCGATTCTCTCAAAGTTCTTTTCTCTTTTGTTCAAGTTCTTACTGTTACTTTTGCTGTTAAGCTCTTTTCTCTATGCCTCTAAATGACCTACTTGTTAATCTTCTTAAAAGTATGTCTCTTATTGCTTTTTCACATGCTTCTTCTAAGACACAGAGATAGACAGAAAGAGAGAGAGAAGGAAAGAATTTTGCTATAGTTGTAGACCTGGGACAGAATTTATAATATTTGCGTTTGACATCATCAACAATGCTGATTGTACTGGTCTGTGACAATCTGTAAATCAAATGGAATGTATATATGTCTATATATGTAGTATGCTTATTGACACAAAAGAAAACCATTTACTTGCAGTTGCTGTATATCGGGGGGTTTGATGTTCAATTGTTTTAATATAAAAACCTGAATATTATCGCTGTAAATTCCAGAGACAAATGTAAGACACAGCAAAGTAAACTGTAATTATAGAGTCATAAACAAAAGTTACTCATAATTACCATTTTACACAAGGAGTGGATTGCAGACAATAGTATATCTCACCCAAACCACATCAGAGAGGGTGAGAGACCTGTGCACGTGAGGAGTGTGTGCTGTGGTCATGTGAGCAACAGAGTGACCAAAAAAAGAGAGAACTCGAGAAAATCTTCTGTGCCAAGAGAAAGGGAGTCTTACTCCTGAAGAAGTATGAAATGAAAGATGCTGTGTAGCTGCTCCCCAGCTCCCATGAATCACCGTACTTTACTTTCTGAAGTGGAGGGGCAAATTAGCCTGAAGCATATGTTATATTTGGAGACCAGGGAAAGAGGGCATTTATCTACTCTCCATGTCTAGGTTATTTTCTCCTTTTTCCCCCAAGTAAACACGGCCTCCCTCAAATTGGATGCTGATAACCCACAGGCACACTCAGAAAGTATTGATTAGGGGGGCTGGTGTTTTTAGAGCTGTCTAAAGCACAGTAGCATATGCTGGTGTGTTAGTAAAAGATGAAGGGTTGGCCAGATGTCTTTCCCAAACAGCCAGTGTGAGGTTGTTGGGTTTTTTTTTCTTCTTCTTTTACTTCCATCCAAATGTCCTGGAGTAGCATCAGTCTTAAACCCCCACACAGATATTCTATGCCCTTTCATTTTTGCATTTCTGTCTTTGTCCTCTGTTTCCCTTGTTGGTCTTATTGAACCACTGAAGGACACAGGCATGGGATAAAAAGAGAACTGGAAAGAATTGATTTTCCAGTGGGCCATGTGGAGTGTTTCGCTCCTGTACCCCCAATGACTAAGTCTGGTATAGAGGAGGTGATTCTTGAGTGGGCAGATCACAACCTTTCTTCCATTTAGATTTGCAGACATCCCAGTTGCTAATTATGTGTCCAGCTGATTAATTGTGGGACTTTGCATCAACGAACTTAAGAAATAATGGATGCCTCTGTAGTCACTTGTATCAACTACCAAGAGATACATTATCACCTGTATACATTGAGCTGCTGCGTTGGATTCAATCCTCCTACCTGTGGGACACTGGAAATTTTCTAATAAATAACTTTTTCTAGTAAAACTATAGATGACATGACCAAAGCTTAAAGAGATTCAGACTGTGATTCATGTACTTTTGGTAAACGGTTCTTCGGTGTACCTGGGGAGCAGTTCTGGCTATCCAAAAGGTTATACTTGGAACCTTTTCTGAACTATAAAGCCTCTATTATACATAATACAAACATTAACTAGCTAACACTACACATTTTTGTTGCGAGACATTCAAAAATCCAAACTATTGAGAAAATGTCCGTAGTGGTACAAATATGGCATAGGCATTCTTTTAATTTCCACAGGAATGCCTTTGGCTTCTGCAGGCTGCACTCAAAATATAATTCAACCTCTCCTTTAGTTTTGTTCTTTTCTCTTCCTGCATACTTAAAAGATGTTGGTGAGCATCAGTTGTGCAGATTAAAAATTATTGTATTAATGTAACTGGTCAGGCTACTAGACAGAACAACTCGATTAAAGTGGGATTGCAGTTGATGTTTTACACAGTTTTCGGTCATTTCTTAATATTCTTGTGTTGTGTTGATCAAAGAGGCTTATTTTACTGTATTTAATAGTAGCTGATTGTTTCCTTTCAGCATTTCCAAATGAAGTTATGAGATGACAAGTGGTGCAAGGAAAGTTTAGTGTAAGAGCAGACCGTTTCACATGATAGCATCCTATTGGCCGTCAGCAGTGAGGATAGCACAAAGCGATTGAGTTGCCAGAGAGACGAGTGCTACAGAAACATTGCTCGTTCTGTAACTTTGGTAGATATGGGCAGAATGGCAGATTTATTGTTGACAGGTTTTTTTTTCTTCATGAGGGGGTTTTCTTCTGAAAGCTTCCCTGTGAAGGTCATCCCTCAGTTTAACAGATTATCTAATAGTCAGAGATGGTTTTGTACTGTATATACTGTAGGCTTTTTGTACTAGTCCATGTGCAAGTTTTTAAGACTTTTTAAGGATATTGTGTTTGTCATGAGTTGTGTCTTGTTTCTTCACTTTATCACATTTCCTATACACCATGATCTGGACTACATTTGGTATTATGGTCTTAAAGCAGCAACTTAAGGGGATTTAATTAAATCTGATTACGTTCTCAATAAGCACTTGAGATATACTGTGTACTGCTATCCAAGATTATTGCTTGAAGCTCAAGCGGTTTGTAATTGTGCTTGACCGTATTTCCAATTATGTGGGAGCCTTTCAGTTTCACTCTAACAAACAGCCGGATTTTTTTTTTCATGCTTTGAGCTGAGGTTAGAGACAGAATGGTGTAAAAATGTTCACCCAAAGTAACTGCTGCACTCAGCTGACTGAATGGACCAAGGTATGGATTCTTTTTGTTCTCTTGATCTAATCTTTCTCTTTCTTTCTTATTTTTTCTAGTGAAAAAAGGAAGCTCCAGGTGAATACTGCAAGCCCCATTCAGTGCAGTATGAATGGTCGAAAGTGTACCATCGTGGTGGAGACCAAGATCAACCAATCACAACCTGACTTCACCAAGAACCGATCAGGCTACATACTTGCAGTGCCAGGCAACTAAACAACAGAATATAAGCCATGCTGAATTCGATAGAGAAAGAAGTTTCTCTGTAATCGAACATCTAGAGAGTAAACACCATGTCCCTGAATTTCACATTTCCACTCGGTATAATCATGAAACACAGGGTGAATGATTAAAAAATATTCCTAAGTGATTACATAGACCTCGCTTGAAAAGTGCATTAGTAAGAACACTGATAAGATTTTTTTTTTATTTGCACTTTCAGCCAAATGAAGAAGGGAAAAACACATGCCATATTTATAAAGAACACAAAATACAAGCCTTAGGAACATGGAAGTAATATTTTGACATGCTGGAAAGTGTTTTTTTTTTTTTGTTAGTTTGTTTTTTGTTTTTTTTTTTGTTTAAAGAGAATATTTCTGTTTTTGATATAGCACTCATTTGGGATTCAGTGTGGCTAGAGAATAGCTTTATGTATATCACAGATCATAGTGGCCATATAGAAAATATTTAGACTTATTCAGCATATGTTTTGTAGCAGGATGTGTTGAACATATCCATAAACTTGCTGAGTGCTCAGAGAGGAGCATTAAAAGCTCTCATAACTTAAATACTTGTCATGCATATCTTCATTTATGAAACTTAGAGATGTTGTATGTGGAGGTAAAAGAGGAGCTGCACCACATTTATATGCTGTTTATACACTAATACCAAGTCACTTTTTTTGTAGGAAAGTAAGACTTTCCAAAAAGAATGGGAATTTTTTCAGAGTCGTTATTGCTTTTGCTTTGTACATAGCTTAAGGAGTAACTCTGTTCTAGATGACTCTTCAAACATTTTAATAAATCAAAGGAATCCAGAGTGTTCATTCTTCAGTTCTAAACCTGCTCACACTTGAAAATATAATAATGATCAAGTTCTTCCTTATGCAATAGTAACTCAAGGCATTTAGAGAGTTAGATCTCACTTTTACATTTCCAAAGAAAGACTGTTTGAGAACATTTCTGTTCGATGGCAAAATTGGAGAGTTTATTTTATTTTATTTTTTTATAATTTTTTTTAAGAAAACGTTTTTCAATCCTCAATTCAAAGCCTTTGATAATTCATATTAACTGCATCAGAAGTGTGTAGTTTTAGTGGAGAATGCCAGGATGTGTGAGGAAAATAGTGATAAATACTGCTGGTCATTCCAAGTCGAGCTGAATAAATCAGTTTTCTATTTACCATTTAATTGTTATATATGTATTTTTAAGAAAAATGAACCAGTCAGATGTGAACGTGAGCAGCAAAGTATTGTGAAGACCGTGTAGGGCTGTGAAAAAGTAGATAATGATGAAAGTCTACATTAAACACTAGATGTAGTCTCTACTGGCTCCAAGCCTGTGCATTTACTTACTATATAAATGTTGATAACGTGTTTGACAGTAGGCACGATATTTAGATATTATACTACAGTCACGTTATCAACATTTATATAGTAAGTAAATGCACAGGCTTGGAGCCAGTAGAGACTACATCTAGTGTTTAATGTAGACTTTCATCATTATCTACTTTTTCACAGCCCTACACGGTCTTCACAATACTTTGCTGCTCACGTTCACATCTGACTGGTTCATTTTTCTTAAATGGCTTTGCATATAGAGAAGCTTTTTTTTTGTAACAAAATAAAATCTAATCATCATGACATATTCTAGCTCTAATTCTGTCCTGACACAGTCACCATGTACACATGTATGTCTTGTTGAACCAGACATACACACACTTTTGTGTCTGATAATAAGACCGCACACTGCTAGCTTCCAGAGTCCTCATCAGCCAGGTGCTACTCACCAGTAAAACACTCTGCTCAGGAGGAAAGGACCAAGCCTTTATAGTGTGCTCTACATCAGAGCAGTATACATATATAACACTAATTTCAACATCCCATAATTTTACATATTGAATTTAAATCTGGTATATTTTGCCATTGATTATATATTTTGTCTATTTTTTTTTATATCTGACCCATAATGCATATCAATTAAAAAGTCTTTGTTTATTTACTATTCAGCACTCTTAACTGTGTTCAGAAATGTGTACTGTGCTTCACATGCTTACCACTTTCCTTCACCTTGTTAGGAGGTGTAGTTAAGATTGTTATTGTTAAGTTATGAAATCTTGTCAATCTCAGTCTTGAAATATAGCCATTGCCACCGTCTCTTTTTTCATGTGATCTTTACGGGACCTTCCTTATTGTGAATTTCTGTAATTTGGTTCAAATTGCAAATAGTCAGAATGTTTGTCCCCTGTTCTAATCTGTATAATTTTTCTCTTCCAGCTGAAAATGTATGTGCCTAATTTTATAGTGAATATTATAGGGAATATTATGGATGTGCTATATTGTCTGTTTTAATGATAAATTGACTGACCAGGGCTTTTTTAATTGTATATTAGTGCTGTCTTTTGGTCAAACATCTGACAGTTTAGTCATCCAAACACTAAAGAAGGGACATTTTTATTTTTCAGTTTTTAATTTAAGTAATCGTAAATCAAAATAAAAAAAGAAAGAAAGAGAGACCTGCTCTATTTTGTTGCCTAATCTTTAATAATGGGTTATAAACTATTGGGTATATGATATGTTATACCAAATATCAGTGCTTAATAAACATCCAGTACTTGATCCAATATGTTGGTATGTGGTGACATAATGTGTTGTTTTTCTTGGCGTTGATGACAAATTCTGCAAGAACGACCGTGTTATGAACAGTATGAATCATGATGGCAGCACTATTGTTGGCTGATCATTGAGTCTTCATTGTACATGTAGTGATGAATATTATTCTCCCACTGCTACTCTGAAACCCAGACACATCTCACACAGCTCTAACACCCACTTCACCCGTCTGGGATTCATACTGGATGCAGAGAAACCTGCATAATACACCGAATCAGTTTCAGTGCTGAACAGACAAATCTTTTGTTACATCCTGGTTTGAAAATCATCCTGTTCACTGAGCTGTGATACATTAATCTTTTACTATATTCAACTGCATATTTGTAATATGTGTTTCAGTCAGTTATAGTTCAGATCAGAGCAAACCTGAAAATGACTAGAATGACTAAGACCAAGATGAGATTTCATTTCTTTAGTCAGGAGTGAATTTCTGTGAAGTAATCCCACTGAGCTAATTATGCATTATAATGAATCAAGCAACTATAATGATTATAAAAGAAAGAAAAGAGATTTTAGTTCATAAGTCTAAAGAGCTGGATTAGTATTTTGTGTTCGTAAGTTATAGTTGTCCCTATCTTAATGAGAAATAAAAGATGTTATTTGCTACAACTGTAGTAGGCCTATCTGTAATTCTACATTTTTAACTATATAATGTGAAAGAATAATTTTTTCTCCCTAATTTCGTCACCCCATCATACAGCAAATACTAGGGTGGGTGGGGCTAACACGTTTCCTCTTAGACACATAAAGCCAGTCTAATGCATCTTTCCATCAACTACTGCTCATGATGTTACGGTGCAGCATACCACACTTAAAGGTTGGCACTATTTACCCACTTCTGCATACATGAGCTCACAGCCACTCATGATTGACTAATGTCGCTGTGATTGATAGGGGAGAGATTAATGCCATCTTTCCCACCCAGAGAGCATAGGCAATTGGCTCCCAACAACAGATGCCTGTGGCAATCCGAACCCAGTATTCCCGCGTCTATACTGCGACCTCTTTTCTGTTGCGCCACGCAAGAGCCGATAAATACAGAGTTTAATGAAGGAAATACACTTAGGAAAAAATAATGACAGCCACACAGTTGTGCATCTTTAACGATCAGTGCATTTTTTCATCACAGTACAAAAATAAATAAAAATAAGCAGAAACAAACTGGGGGGAAAAAACCTATTACAGCAACAGCTTTTTCTTTTGTTCTTGTAACCGTTCAGTACCCTGTCCATCCACCAGTCAAGTACCACCCCATGTTGTTTTCTCATCTTAAAAGCATTGCCTTGCATTGTCCCCAGCCCCCATAGGAAAAAAAGATTCCTTACACACTCTTCTATACAAATGAACTCTCACTCTCTCACACACGCATGCAGTCATTGAGAGAGCCTTTCCTTTTTGTTTTGTTTTGAAACACTTTCTTTTTTTTGTTCTATAAAGAAATATGACAAGATACTGAAAAATTATGCCATTTTCTCTTTCTGTTTAAGTTTTAACAAATGACTAGCCAGTGATGCCAGTGTGGGGGAAATGGCACACTTGTTGTGATCAGTGGTAAGTGATGGCAAGCAGGCAGTGAAGGGAACTCCTTGTATCAGTCCCCAATGTTTGAAAGCCCCTTCCATTTTCCCAGAGTAGTATCTGGAGAAAAGTGCAAGTCCTTATGGTGCTATTCGGCTGTAATATCTGATCAACTCATTGCACATTAACGACCACCTCTCACATTCTCCTCTCGAGTCCTGTATGCAGTCGGTCACACACAGCAATGCCGCAGCAAGGGTACATGTTTGTACAGTTCCCCTTGCATCCATTTATCTGCAGGTCTCAGTGGTTAGGGCAGCCTTTAGCTGTCATATCATGAGAAAATTGCCAACATGGAACAACATACTGTACAGAGCTAAATGACAATATGTGCTTATATGATGAATAGCACTTTTTCTATGTCTGTAAAGAAATATTCTACTGAAAGAAAGCATGCGTAATTGATCACTGCTGAGATGAATAGAAAGATCAACTTTGAGGTATCAGTCTAATATCATGATGAAATTTCAGGTTCCAAATTTACAGCAAGGTTTTTCTGCCCTAATAAACTACTGACGTGGTGGCATTGTCCGTTATCCATATTTAGAACTAATTTATGACATTATTTATTATTATTATTATTATTATTATTATTATTATTATTATTATTATTACATTAATTCAGTATTCGTGCTGAATAGAATCTCACCCTTGATCAATTGTTTCATTCAGTCATATCATGCCTAATGATCCATGTCAGATTTTTTTTTTAATGCTACTTAAATTCTAGACAAGGATCAAACACATTCATGCCTTGACAATTTCGTTAATATTTGGTTTATGAGTGCATGAAGCAATCACTCTCCCAGGCTTTCATTCTCCATGGTGATGTAAAATGACATAAAATGCCAGAACTAGACTGCCTGTGAATGATCATCTCTTCCAATTTTGTTTTATTAAAAATGTGGAACATCTCAGCAGAGGAAGAATGGTCTCAGGTATTTATAGCTTAGTCTGAAACCAACAGCATCTCCTTGTTGCACTGATGAATACCTTTGGTGATACTCAGATTTGTCACTGGTTATAAAGGAAGCTCTTAGATGGAATATCCTTAGCTAAATCCTTCCAAATGCATCACCCACAATCTTCATTTCCACCAAAGGTAACCAGGTTTACCACAAACCACCTATGTCTAAATGCTACATGTGAAAGTAGCCATTGTACTAGTCATTTATACAACACATTAATAAATTTTTCAATACAATGGATGTGCTAAGAGAATAAATAAACAACAATAAATTAAGACTGAATAGATATTCTTACTTATAATTAATGAACCACTTGATCGTCCCCCCTTTGGTGTATCTTTTTAGACCTACATGATTTTCATCAAAGGTATGGCACTGGTTTTACATTAAGCTTTTTTTTTGTCTATATGTATCCTTGCCCAACTAGACAGTGACACAATGTGACACAAAACAACAAAAAATACTTTGTACAATCATGGCTCACTGTAGCAAGCATAGCTAAATAAACATAAATTTAAAATAAATAAATAAATAAATAAATAAAATAACGGCATTCCGTAATTGCAAATGCAGTTGGTTCTAAAGATTCAGTGGAATTAAATAAAAAAAATATTTTTACCCTCAAAACACCATACAAAATTGCATGGCACACATGCATTCGGATACATTTCCGAGTAAAAAAAGAAACATGTAAATAAATTGATTGAGCCCCAGAATTGCACTGCAGAGTAGAACTGAATTCCATATTGATGAAAATAAAGTAGGCCTTTTACAGCAGTGCGCCTAACACCTTTCACCTCACATTGTCTTTTGATGAAACCCCGCTGTACAGTGCTGCCACAATGTCAAAATTCATCCATAAAATATATGTATCACTGGAGCTCGCCTTCTGTCATCACAAGACATATGTATACATACTGCTACTAAAGCCAAAGTGTGTATTATTTAATGAGCATCCAACTGCGTGACTGCAGTGTGGGTGTGATGTCCTCTGCTTTGAAGTCACAGTCTCAGTCCTCACTGTCCTCAGCGAACCAGTCTGGTGAGACACCATTACACAAAAGGCAATGCACATCTCCAGTTCTCTGTAACCAGTCAGGTGTTCACACATTTCATACTTGTAAATCGATGTTCCTACTCCTACTGTTTTCTTTGTTGTGTTTTTCTGTTTTTTGATCTTCATGAAATTTTTTTTTGATTTTTAAATTTTTTTGGGGGTGAATTTAAATACTAATCATACACGACTACTTGGGTGCACCCAGGTCTGGCATATCTGTCCTGAACCTTCATCGTATACAAACCTGGTGGAACTTGTAAGATCAAATTGGTCAAATTCAGTAGTTTTTGCAACATCTGAACATAGTAGTGATTATTCATACCTTGAAAAGGGTAAATTTTTATAGATTTAATACGTATTAAATGCATTCTCGTAATATAGAGACTGCTGTCTACTTAAACTTTTGGAATCCCATTCAAAAATGCCAGACTAGGGTGCAATCACACAATATACTCTTCAACGTTCCCTCACCGGTCTAGCCCAATAAGTAAACGGCTCCTCTCCTCTTCCTTCTGGCTCTCGTTCTTGAGGTCTGCAAACACCTGGGTGAAGTAGTGTGGGTCTGAGTTGATCTGCAGCATCTTGGCACTCATCAGGTTGATTATGGACAGACAGCGATCCCAGAAGGTTTCCTTTGAGCTTTCCACCAGGAATGGCTTGAGAGGATAGGAGATTTCATTGCCCATGTAGGAGTAGGACAAGTAGAGACAGGTAAGAAGCACTGCCTGCAGCTCGTGTTCTGTAGCTAGTTCTGAAGAGACCACATCTCGACAGAGCATGTAAACAAAGACAACATTAGCTGGAGTGATGAAACCTTGGTCCTGCCAGCCTTGCAGCAGCAGGGAACGGTCTACACTGCGCAGCCATAACACTGGGTCAGTAGGAGAAAGGTGCTTGAGGCGGTAGCACCTCCGGCACAAGAATTCACCGAGGCAGCGAAGCAGCTCGCTGGTCGAGGCTTGAACGATCACCCTCTTGGGCGTACCAGGAGCCACACTAGAGTTGGACAAGGGTGCTTTCTTGACAGATGAAGCCACATTGTTAGAGCTTTTAGAGCCTTGGTTGGATGGGCTTGACTGCTCCTGGGTGAATGTGGAGAGGTTGGCACAGGACTGTGACTTCTTCAGGTTCTCATTGTTCAGATGGGTGACGTTGTTCTGGTATGTCGTATTGGGCTGCACCTTCTTAGAACCCTTTTTCTTGGTCGAAACAGCTACTATCCGCTTCCATGGTAACACGTTGATGAGCGAGTGGCGCTTCAAATTCTTGTCTTTGGCGTTCTTGCTGTTTTGAACAGCTGTGTAGGGGCCCACTGTGGCTGGACCATCCTCAAACAGGGCAGCCTTCCGGTAGCTGGGAGAGAGCGACAAGACGGTTCCCATGATGCCAAAGATGGATGTGAAGAGTCCTCACAGAATATGTCTGGTACTGGAGCTGAGGATCTTGCCTCACTGCTTCCAAAATTGGAGACCCAGATACCAGGCTTAGTGTAAGGTCAGCATCAAAATATGAAATGGTGCTCAGCCTAGACAACAATGGTGTCTGGGTGCAGAATAACTGAATTAGCTCTTTCCTTCTTCCAGAATTCTTTTAGTCCACTCCCTGTAGGAAATTAAGTTTAAATTTCATTAACTGGTCATATAAACTATGCATTTTTATTAATTGATGAATATATTCTAGGTTGCATTTCTCAATTTTTTCAATGGAAGGATACTATCATTGTTATCAAATAATTTTGTTTACATGTGTAGCCATACCCATACCCACAGTCATTTATTACATACCCATACATTTTTTATTTATCTAAGATAAGATATTATTTTACACAACTCCCTAACTCTTAAGCACAGTGCAAGTTTAAGTCATCACTGGGTTGTTTTTGTCTTTGCCAATGCTGGGCCTAAATGTGTAACGGATACCAAATCTACGATATCATGCTCAGAATAAAAAGCCATTAAATAGTAAGTGAATCAAACAATTGCTGACTCACTACTCACTACGTATATGCCATGCATATTTATATTTTTGTCCAGCAAATTCTTTATCTTGGTATTTATATACTTGGTGGCACCTGCACCAAGAACAAATCTCTGTACCTGAACATTGTAATTCTAATGCAAATCTATGTATATAGATAAGTAATTGGTATGCCTAAGAAAAATGAAATGTCCTCAGCAAAAATCCACCAACAATGACTGTTTTATTATTATTATTATTATTATTATTATTATTATTATTATTATTATTATTATTAAGGCAAATAAATAGTCATATAAAATCTCATTGTCTATTTGGTGTTGTTCACTAACAATCTACCATCATAATGGAGGATCTTGCTTATCTGCCATGTTGTAGCCTATATTTCACATGTACCTATCATATTAATCAGAAGAAGCTTCAAGGCTTAATACAAAAAGCATTAATTGCCAGCTTGCAAAAGCCATAACTGTAAAAATTATCGTTTTGATAAAAAACAAAAAACAGACTATATTTGTTCTTATGGACAGCTGTTGACATTGCAGATGTGTAAAATCCCAACAATGTACTATATGTAGAATAGTAATGCTGGATGAAGGGGTAAAGCTGAAGATGAGTGATAAATCGATCAGTTCTGCAGCAGAGATATATCAGAGCTATATCTGCTCTCAGAAATAGGCAGCCTGGGATTTATCCTACTCTGCTAGATAATCCTTTGCATTACAAGATGAAACATTTTGACAGTAATGTGATGTCTATTAGGAAGTGATGAATTGAGGAAAGGACGATGCGGGATGTGATGCGGCTGTCCAAGGTTCTGAAAATGTGCAGCGCTCATAAAGTGCTCTGATGGGTGTAGGCCTGCGGATATTCCTTTTCCTCCTATGTTTTCCTTCACAGCTCATCAACCATCTGTATTCAGTAATATTTCACCCAGCCCATGTTTACAGTGAAGGCAGTTAAATCAAATAGAACACATTTAAATAAATCGGGCTATTCATCTAATAAGTTATAATCGATCATTTTCACAGTTCGTCCTCCATATGCCTGATCTTCATATCTCGTTATAGCTGTACACCATAAGGACATTCATTGTACTTACCGCACAGTTTTGCCCACCACAATGTGACAAAACAAGAGCTGCAGTAATGGCTGCTTCTGTATATCCTTTAATGTGCTGCGCATCAAGGTAACACTCGGAAAATCATATCAATGAATGCGTTTTAAAATAAATAAATAAAAAAAGCACGAATAACGTAGTAAAAAAGCGAATCCAAAAACAGAATGGCGTCAACAATAATAACAAAAAATAAAAACAAGGAGAATCCGTCAGTCTTGCCAGAGGTGTGGGCATGCAGTCAGTGATGTGCTCTGGTGCTTTTACTGCTCTCTCTCTCTCTCTCTCTCTCACACACACACACACACACTCCCCCTATCTCTCACCCTCTCTCTCACTCACACACACTCCGTCTCTCTCTCTCGCCCACTCTCTCTCTCTCTCTCTCTCTCTCTCTTTTCTCTCTCTCTTACACACACACTCCCCCTCTCTCTCTCTCACACACACACACTCCGTCTCTCTCTCTCTCTCTTTTTTTTTTTTTCTCTTTTCTCACACACACACACACACACACACTCTCTCCCTCTCTCGCTATCTCTCTCTCGCCCACACACACACACACACACACACACACACACACACACATTCTGTGTGTATGTGTGAGTGAGAGTGTGTGTAGGTCAGAGATGCTGAGATGGATGGATGGAGGAAGCAGCGCTATTGGCCCGAGCTTCGCCTCAGCTTTGTGCAGTACAGCAGTGATGGAGCGCCTCTCCGCGCCCTGTCCCTGCTCCTGCTTTCACACAGCTCCACCCACACACAACACATCGCGTAAACAAACACTCTAACAATCTCATCTGTTCCTAACACCATGTCTGTCCTTTCACATTTTACCAATACACAATCACATACAATTTAACAAGCACATCTCACTTGTACGGTTTTGACATGTGACCACATGGAAGTGAACTTCAACAGACTGCATGTACTGAAACTACACACGTGAACTCAAGTAAACACGACAGCATGTGAATAAATGTGATACATAAAATGTCCTATGTGAAAGGGTGATCATGTGGGGGAAAATGAATGAACCATATAAAAGAATCACATGCAAATAAATAAATAAATAAATAAATAAATAAATAAATAAATAAATAAATAAACAAATAAATAAATAATCATGTGAAAAATAAAGGTGTGAAAACATGCAAAATCATGCAAGCAGTCACATAAAAATTCACAAAATGATTCGTGTGAGAATCAAAATAAGCGAACCGTGGAAAAAAAATCTGTGAAAATAAATAAAAAATTAACGTGTGAAAGAAAATGAATTGTGAGAAATCACTTGTGAAAACAAATGAACCATGTGTAAAATCAAATGTGCGTATGAATAAATCATGTGCAAACCATCACATATGGAAAAAAAACACGTTCGTTTCTAAGGATAATTTTAATAAATATATCAGAAAGTATGTGAGTGCAAAGTGCAAGCTCTATGGCTCTAACAAATAAGCCAAATAGTATTGTATACGTTCAAATGATGAGCCTAATATTTGAATAGTTCTCTTGATACTACTAGCTTATAGTTGAACTCCGTGGTTCTTGGCTGCTTAGGCTATAATTATTACTCATAGTGCTCACGGGTTGGAATAAAAGGCCTTCTAACCTGCCTGATAGATCTACACGACTTTTATTATGATAAAAAAGATGATCATACAGCTCCAGTAGGAGGCCACGAGGAACTACAAATCCCAGAATGCTCTCGGTCGGGACTACATATTAGCGGTGCTTGGCGCAAGGGCTTGTGGGTAGGCAGGTTTTGAATAGGGAAGATGGCAGCCGCGGCAGTGGTTGAGTTTCAGAGAGCTCAGTCTCTTATTAGTACGGATCGAGACGCGTCTATCGACATTTTACATTCTATAGGTAAGGCGTTTCAGGTCGTTGTTCTCATATTCCGGTGGTTTCATTCACACCTGTGTTAGTGATCGTGAGCTAGACTTTCCCCAGGCGCGAGCCGGCTGCCGCGGTGCTGACTCACTGCACTGTGTAGCCGCTAGAAGCGTGCTAACTGGCTAGCCTGGTGAAGCGCTTCACCTAGCCCCGTGTACCACGGTAGCATAGCGTGCTATGCTAACCCGTCAGCGCACTGGCCAAGGCCGCGATGACAGAGATGATATTTAGCTAACGCGGTGGAATGTGAACGCACAAGAGCGAGCGTTACCCGTGTAGCTACGCGATTATAACGGGTTTTATTTCGAGTATGTTTGTTGGTCTCGTGACTGACTCGGGGTCCAAGTGGGATTACATTAGTTACTTAATCAACTTCCAGTGCACCGGGAGAGAGAGAGAGAGAGAGGGGATGTTCTCGCATTCTGATTTCGCTAGCTAGCTAGTTAGCTTCTTCGCTACCATTTTCCATTAGCGCTGGAGAACCTTAAGAGTCCGCGGTTAGTGCTCGCGCTGTTTCCACAGCCAGCGTTACTATGTAAGACGGTTAACGACGCATAGAAAGAGAGACGAGGAACGTCGGCTTTACGTGTATTTCGGTTTGTCGCGTGGCTTTTAGTCCTTAGTTTGTCCGAATAGTTTGTCATGGTCATGGACTTTGAACGTGTTTCTTAAAGAAAAAAATAAAAAGTACAATCTGTCTAGTTCTTTTCCATAAACCATTTGAAGCCGGTAACGTGAATGTTAGCTTGCTAATGCTAACGTGACTGAATGAATTAGCTGACTGAATATCTAGCGAACGTTAAGTAACGGGGATTGGTGTGTCCGAGCTAGTTTCTCGTCTTTAACTTGAGTTCAAATATTCAAACCAGTCTGGGTGAACAATTTTAATAATAATAAAATTCCAGTAGTTAAGGTTTTTGCTGAAGAGCCGGTGAGTGGTTGTATGGCAATACAGTCCCTCAAACACAGCCGTATTTGTTCTCTCTTCAGTTCTAGCGTTTCTCTCCACCACAGTTCTAAATGTGTTTGTTGTTTACTTGACTTGCTTATGTCATTCTTTCAGCTTTGTATACAACAGTATTAAACGCTTAATGTCTGCACGATGTCTCCTCAGTCAGGCGAGATGTCCAGCAGGATGATGAAGAGGCGGTGCGTGTCAAAGAGCAGAGCATCCTGGAGCTTGGCACTCTCCTGGCTAAGACAGGACAAGCTGCAGGTCAGATTCCCTCGGTTGTTACAGCAACCCTGGATATCAATCCCACTGATAGTAGTTTTCATGATGTCCTAGCATTCGGGAGGCACGGTTTCCACTTCCGTGTGTCCGATGCTGTCACCGAAACGAAGTTATCGCTCTGCAGCTTCTGATGCCAAGTTGATATGTGTTTCTCTGTAAAATACTTTAGTAGATCAGATTTGAAAAGGGTTGAGTCTGATTTCATTCTGTTCCAGTGTTTGAGGCCAGTGTCAGTACTCCTCGTGTCGGATTGGTACAACCATAGTTGGCAATCAGACCCCTTGTTTCATAGCATGTCATATCACACATCACTATAATGTTGTACTTTATCTTTCCAGAGCTTGGAGGGCTCCTGAAGTTTGTCAGACCTTTCCTGATCTCCATTAGCAAGGCAAAGGCGGCACGACTGGTGCGCTCTCTGTTGGATCTTTTTCTGGATATGGAGGCAGCCACAGGACAGGAGGTTGAGCTATGCCTGGAGTGCATTGAGTGGGCCAAAGCTGAGAAGAGGACGTTCCTCCGACAGGCTCTTGAGGTAACTATGTTTGCTGTATGCACATTGATGTTTAGAGAGGCTGCATAGATGAGCATTATTGTAAGAAGGTGAGAAAACGAGAATCAAGTGTGATCACTTTTGTCCAATAGGCTCGTTTGATCTCACTTTATTTCGACACTAAGAGGTACCAGGAGGCTTTGCAGTTGGGTGAGTTACTTTACATATATTTTTTCAACAGGTTTTTTTTTTTTTTTTTGGTAGCATTTACACTTGGGCAAGCATTACATATTACCACACTTCCTCCTTATGATTCTGTATAATAATAATTATATGTATATACACACATGTATGTATGTTTCTTCATACGCATTATTCATAAAGAATGAATGAATATATTGTTCCTTGCAAAATTTGTGTTCAAGAATTGAGATGTAATTGGAAATCAGTTTTTATTAGATGCAAGGATAATTTTTTTTGGATAATCTGTTGCTTCAGGCTCCCAGTTACTCCAGGAGCTGAAGAAAATGGATGACAAAGCTTTACTTGTGGAAGTCCAGTTGCTTGAGAGTAAAACCTATCATGCGCTCAGTAACCTGCCCAAGGCCAGAGCTGCCCTCACCTCTGCCAGGACCACAGCCAATGCCATCTACTGTCCACCCAAACTTCAGGCAGCTTTGGACATGCAATCAGGCAAGTCTTAAACACATCCTGCCCAGACATTTGCCTGAACATTAGTGTCGATGTTGCATATTGTAAATATTGATACATTGGAACTGCTTTCTTACTTCTTGTCGGGTATAATTCATTTCGGTCTCCTTAGACTTGCACTGTAATGGCTGAAATGGTGATTGCAAATATGTTTGCTCAGTATTGAAGCAAATTTTATCTAAGGAACAATAGTTTTTATGCTTTATAATTGTACGATGTTAAACCCAGAATCATGGCTTTCTTTCCCACTGCACAATATAAGCTTATGCCCCTTCATATATATATATATTACATATCAGCTTATGAGCAATGGTAATAAGCAACTATGTAATAAATACATAACTATGCCAATGCTGTATATAATGAAAACAGTTCAAATATCTAAAATGGGAAAACCCATGCTTTAATAATACCACATCTAGGACGAGTCAATCAGCTAATTTTGGCTCAGCTCACCAATATTGCTGTCAATTATGTTTTGAGTAATTAATTGTGCTATGCTTAATAACAGATGGTAAGAACTCTGTATTATCTCTAAAATGAGGTGTATGTATGTTCTCTAGGCATTATCCATGCTGCTGAAGAGAAGGATTGGAAGACAGCGTATTCTTACTTCTTTGAGGCTTTTGAAGGTTACGATTCCATCGACAGCCCCAGGGCCATCACTGCGCTGAAATACATGCTTCTCTGCAAAATCATGCTCAATTTGTAAGTAAAATAGCCACTTCTTGAAGCTCTCAAGAGTCTAAATTTTGTGCCATCTTGAGTAAAGTTTATGATTTATAAGGTTCCATTAGATAATGCTTGGTTAATTGAGGTTGTGTAAATAATGGCCATTTCATGGATGTGATTAAAAATGGCCTACGCTTCATGACCAATAATCATCTATTAGTAGACAATTTTTAATAAAATGATATTGGAAGAGATTTTCACACAAACTGGAAGTATTTACTCCCGAACAAGGTGCTGGCCCACTCTACATGCGTGACTAAGCGACAGGCGAACGTTAATTTTCTATGTACATGCACAACACAGAGCCATGATTTCAGTGCTGGCGGAAACTGAAGATGAGTTTTTTTTCAATTGCTTGCGAGTTATCTGTGGTGCAGTACAGTGACAAATCAAACCCGTTACCTTAAATTATTCCTTTGACCAATCCAATGCCAAGTGTGGTCTGATGTTTCTTCAGTTCTCTACTCGCATTCCTAATTTACTCTGAGACTCACAAAAATGAATTGGAGAGTATCCTGTCCTATAAAAGCTCTCGTGTATTAAAACATTACTAAGAAATGTAGAGCTTGGAAGGAAGTAGCAAAGATCATTTTGGTGTGTGACTGTCACTAGTACAATTTACTTAAAGCGCTCAACCCTCATACCCCTCAGTGACACCAGTACTGGTCGCTACACATCCATAAGAGATGAGCTACAAATGAGATGAGCAACTTGTTTCTCACTAGTGTCGCGTAGCGTTATAGTGTTTGTGGACAGACTTAGATCAGTACACACTCCTGAAAATCTCGCTTTGTTCTCAGGCCGGAGGAAGTCCAAGCCTTGATCAGTGGCAAACTGGCTTTGCGTTATGCTGGGAGACAAGTAAGTCTTCTTTCATGTCCATATTTAAATGGTTTGTTTGATTGTTTTCCTCTACGTGTACAAACTTCTCCTTTTTTGACTTATCTATAATAGACAGACGCACTAAAGTGTGTAGCGCAAGCCAGCAAGAACAGATCATTAGCAGACTTTGAAAAGGTGAGGCTTGCTGATGCTTACATAGACAAATTTAAAGTTTTCCATCTTTTGCTTATTGCCTAAGCTTGTTTCTTGTACATGTCCACACATGAAGGCGCTGACTGAGTACACAAAAGAGCTGAGAGATGATCCAATCATCAGCACACACCTGGCCAAACTCTATGATAACTTGTTGGAGCAGAACCTTATCCGGGTCATTGAGCCCTTCTCCAGAGTACAGGTAATGCATACATCCTAAACAATAACTAAACCATACATGATATAAGCACTTTTGTCAGGTGAATGGGTTTTACAGCAGTTTTATTGTTGCTGGTTTTCTAACTCAATTTTTGTAACAACTCTGAGATGCATCTTTTGTTTTATTTTCTAGATAACACACATATCAGATCTTATCAAACTCTCAAAGGTAAGTAAATTGTGTAGCTTGAGCCAGATGGAATTTATTCTCACTTTTTAATTTTTTATTTTATTTCGAACTCCCAATGGATTTAATATTTACCTTAATGAGCTAATGCAAAACACACATGCTTATTAGTGTGTGAGCTTAATTGTTGTGTCTTACAGGGTGATGTTGAGAGAAAGCTGTCGCAAATGATCCTGGACAAGAAGTTTCATGGTAAGTCATTAAAGTTTACTCTAACTGGGGGAATTTGTGAAGGAATGAGTACACTGAGTTGTTAGTTATGCACTATATGTCCAAAAGTTTGTGGCCACCTGACCATCATGCACATATGTAGGACTTCCCCAAACTGTTGCCACGAAGTTGAAGAAAACGATTGTATAAAATTTCTTTGTATGCTTTATCATTAAGATTTCCTTTCACTGGAAATAAGAGGGACCCAAACCTATTCCAGCATTACAATAGCTATTCTTCCATCCAAGTTGCAAATTAAAATTGTGCGAAAAATTGGAATATCGCATAAAACATTTGTTAAAAAGTCACAACTTTTAAAAAAATGTATTCTGTAAATGTTACCATCATAGTTTATGGACGTCTTCTTATCGAATAATAATATCCATCTCAATTGAGCTCTTAGGTTTTTTTTAAAAGGGCGTTTTGGATATTTTATTTGCATGTTGTTTCGTTCAAGTGTAATTTACACAATATCCCAAAATTCGCATAAAAATATATGGATAGAAACATAGCTAGTGACAGTGTGCAGAAAGTGAGCTCCATGAAGACATGGTTTGCTAGGAAGAACTAGAGATCGACCGATAATGGGTTTTTACCAATATTTAAGCATTTTTCCGGAATCCGATATCTATTTTGTAATATCGCATCTACCAATAAATGGGGCCATCTTGTGGGCATTTTGAGAATTGTGTGCAGGACTGCCATTGAAGTGCGCCATACTTTTTTTCTTAAATTTTTTATTTTTTATTTATTTATTTTCTTTCTATATACGTGTGTGTGTGTGTGTGTGTGTGTGTGTGTGTGTGTGTGTGTGTATATATATATATATATATATATATATATATATATATATATACACACACACACACACACACGTATATAGAAAGAAAATAAATAAATAAAAAATTTAAGAAAAAAAGTATGGCGCACTTCAAAAATATTATTATTATTATTATTTTTTTTAAGGTGTTGGAATGATTTTTGTGCTTTTTGTTTTACCTGTTTGTTTACCTCAAATATTTTATTTTAAAAAAAAAAGCTAATAGGACATTTTCGTAACAGTGAACTTATTTTTTGCACTCTGTAGACCCATCTTTATTGGTGTATAAAGTTTTTTTATGCAAGGGGGAATATTTATAAATAAAACTGTTTTAGTTCAGTGGTGCTGTTATCATTGTGTCACAAACAGACAATTAATAAATATTGGTTCTACATATGTTACCATTCACATGAACATGCAAATAATCACTATCGGTTATTAAAAAAACAATATCGAGCAATCTCAAGCAAGAACTCAAGCACAGAGGCCCTGACCTCAACCCCTCTGAACACCTTTGGGATGAACTGGAACACCAAATGCACCCTCTGGAACACCAAATGCTTTCCCTCATGTCACGTGACCTCAGTGCCTGACCTCACCAATGGTTCGTGGCTGAATTGGCAAATCCCCACAGCGACACCCTAAAATCTAGTGGAAAGCCTTACTAAAACAGTGGTGACTATACCAGCAAAGGGGAACTACGTCTGGAATGAGTTGTTCAAAAAGCACATTGTTGTGGTGATCAGGTGTCCACAAACGTTTAGTGATGGTGTAACTCGGTGCCACCCCCTCAGCATTCTCCATCTCTCTCTCTCTCTCTCTCTCTCTCTCTCTCTCACACTCTCTCTCAGGCATCCTTGACCAAGGTGAGGGAGTCCTGATCATATTTGAGGAGCCTCCTGTTGATAAGACCTATGAGGCAGCCCTCGAAACCATCCAGAACATGAGCAAAGTTGTGGACTCACTGTACAACAAAGCTAAGAAGTTGACATAGGTATGTTTCAAAGAAATTGCAGCTCCATTTTTGCATGCATTGGTTTATAAAGCCATAACTACTTAAACTGTTAATGATTGTATAAGTTGTATGGCCCTTTAGTTTGTCTTTTGACCTCTGTTTTTGAATGAGTAATTATTTTCCTCTCTTGCAGAACAAACACAAAAGGATGCTGCTCTGCAGAGTGGATGTGTGTGAGTGTATGTCTGCATGTGTGTGTGGCCAACATGTGGAACCTTTTTTTTTGTCAAGGCGAGAAGGGACAATTATAGAGTAAGAATCACAAATTTCAACGGGATTCACTTGTTCCAACTGAGTTTTTAACTCCTCTTTCAATGGACAATTTCATCCTTCTCTTCTTAATTTTGATGGTTTTTTCCTCCCCGATGTATCTCTCATCGGCCAACATGGCCATCAGGGAATATTGTACAACTACAATAAAGTCTCATAAAGTCACCGTATAGCATTGTATAACTCTTCTACGGTTTAAGTTACAGCCTCTTAAGGTGCAATACTGACCTCACTGTGGGTAAAGGGGGAACTGTGGGTAACTGTGGCTGTCTCCATTAGTCCTCATGAGAACATATATTATCCTGCGTACAGGAAAATACCATTAGGAAGTGACATAACCAGGCATTTATTACATTTGCATGGTTAGGGCCTTGGATAGTTCTGTAGCAAGCACAGTCGCCAGCAGTCAGACCAGTCACAGCCATTTTGTTCAGATTCTGTATTATACGGTTTAACCTTTGCTCTGGCAGTATACTTTTCATTATACACATTGTCTTTAAACCTATAAAAATGTTTGCTGTATTAAGCACCCTAGAGTTGTCCTGTTATGAAAATAGCATTGCAAATGCTAACTGCAGTAGAAATAAATTTCTTTTTATTCCACTGAACTATAAAAGCTCCACTATAAAAGTTCCTTCAAATACAGTGTAACTTCACCAGGGTTCAAATGATGTTTTTCAGAGATTATTTTTACTGAGTGTTAAAACACGGATCTCGTTTGATTTATGCTTTGTGTTGCAGGAGCGACACGGACCTGACGATACAATATTTTACAGATTTTTTTTTCCACGTTAGAATTTCTTGCATGTCTTTTATGATTTATTTGGATATTTTATACTTTGGGAAGTTCATGCTTGCTTTTGTACCTGAAATGGTAAGGTGTGAATGAATACTTGTAGATGTCCTCGAATGGAAGTCACCCAAAAAAAAAAAGTTTCACTTCAAGAAGGTGTTAGGAATTGATTTGCTCACATTGCTCACTCTATTGGGATGTGCATTTTAATTTTCATTTTTTGTAAAGAAAAACATGACTACTAAACATGTGGTTACTGATGAATATACCAATTAACATTTTACCTTTTGTGTGGAGGAATTTATTTTTCATGTGTGGTAAACAATCTAAGCTTAAATACAGGTCTTTGACATGAGTATTAGACACAAGAAATTCAGATATATTGAAGCAAATGGTTTCTATATCATGGTGGTAAAGTGAGATCATTTTGCTTTATTCTTCTCAAAGGCCAAGAAGGAAAAGTCCATACAGTCATGTATGCACTAATAAAACAGCTTGAATTGAGTAGGATCATATCAGCAGGAGAGATTCTGCATTATTTTGTACAAAACACTGAACAGTTTGGAAAGTGTTTTAAAAAACAAAACCCTATTATCACTCAGTATATCTAGTATTTAGATGACCGCATAGCAGTGTGTAGGTTGATATAATTCTCTAGCATATGGTTCTATCAGTTCATCATTAGAGACAGTCCAGTTTGTGTGCAGAGTAGAGTGGTCATTGCTAGCGTGTGCAGTAGTCCAGCAGAGGAAAAAGATAAAGCCTACTTTCCTCCAAATCACTACTGACGTTTTCTAGATGGGGAAAATCCAATCTCCTAGAGCCTTGAATGAAAATTAATGACTCCTTACTGAGCCAAGTACTGGCAGAAAATATACTGATAACGACTGTTTCCTAAGCATTTTTTTTAATGAAAATGAATGTGCATCACATTAAAAAGTTTGAGATCTATATGCCAAATACGTGTACACTATCCAAACTATTTCTCCATTCCTCCTTCATACACACGATCTGAAGCTTATTAAATGCAAAGTTCACGTGATTTGATGAAGTGGCAAATATTTATTTAAAAGTGGTTTTACCTTTGACGTTCCCAGATATCAGATAAAGTATAGTCATTTCTGTTAAAACGGATGTTCAGTTTTTTATTTTTTGTGGACACACCTGCACTGAGTACAATCTATTTCACTTATAAAAATATGGCATTGTATCGGTGACATTCATTTAACAATTTAATTCCAGTTATCACCGATCTAACCAACTATAAACAGTTACATTCCCTTTATTTTCTGTCCCTTGCAGGCAATAAAACAAAAGCAACTTGTGTTAGTTACTGAGACACCAGAAAGCACAAAAAAGTCTTCTTAATGGCTTTAAGTTTGTTATAAAGCGCTGACACTAGAGGCTCCTTCCATAAATATTAGAAAAAGAACGCCTTTCCTTACAGAAAGCTTCACTGTATATTTTCTTTAGTATATTAGTAGGCTTCGATTAGTTTGTGGCTATACACGTCCCTGTGAATGAGCGGTTACTGCAGAAACTAACATTAAAACGAGCGTATTAATGTAACCACTGAAGCTGTTCTAGATAATCACTCATTACTTCTGAGCATTAAGAATGGAGAATGAATTCCACAGCGCTGTGTTCTATATTCTACAATCACCCTGAATGATCAGTCTGTCGTCTCCTTCCGGAGACTTTTATTTTGAAATGACGCAGGGGCGGAAATGGAGTAGTGTGCTCAGTGCTCAACCGGTCCGCGTGGAACGACTGGCTTCCTGTCATTTCAGTTTATTAGTAGCTGTTCACAATGGCAGTGCAACGCCGAGGAAACGTTAAATCCGCAGACACGAGTACCATTGAGAAAAAAATTAAAAGGTAATACATTTCTTTCCCCGCCCGCAACCAGTCTATCTGCTAACCTGCACCTGTTTGTAGTTTGGGTCGAGTCCCAAATGGTTCCCTATACACTGTAGCCCAGTAGTGCATAATGGTGCCTATACTGCAAATAACAACTAGTTCAAAACTGCAAGGATTGTATATGCTCTGAATCTTTAACAGATGTGTGTATACAGGGTGTGTGTGTGTGTAAGAGTGATCAGAAGCTCTGTAAGTGTATGAGATTGTGGCATGTTTCTGGGGCAGGGGGATGGCACAGAGACAGGCTTCACCATACAGAGGATACTCTGCTCTCCTGTTGGCCCTCCTCTGCACATGTGCACTACTGACGTGGCTCTGGTCAGTCTGGACTAATGACATCATGGACACTATGGTCTCCAGAGGGGAAGTACTCACACAGCCCCGAGTGTTCATGGTCCAGTGTTCGGAAGATTATCAAAAATACAAGCACTTCCCAGGTATTATTACATGCATCTGTTTTATTTCTTGCTTACTTGCGGACCTTTTCTAACCCACCTCGTCCACCTAGACTGTCAAAGTCCCACAAGTGGGAAGTGGAGGGTCCGCCGCTGTTCACACATCACTTTACAAATACAAGATAGGAGTATACTTAATTCAGAGGAAAATCTTAGTTGAAAGCGGTTATAAAAGTTCTCTGAGCAGCTGGAGAGGAGTAGGAGTTAATCCTAGCAGTAAATTTTATGACAGTAAATCGGTTAAAAAACCACCATTATTATTATAATAATTATAATATTATTATTATTATTATTATTATTATTATTATTATTATAGGTACATGTGCATTTGATTAGCTACAGTCTCAGAAGATTAAATTCCACATCTACAGAGGATATGTACTTACTCCATGTTAACTTTAAGAGATGTGTTGAAGGTTTAGTCTGTTTAATTGGTGACATCTGTTTGTTCTCAGTTCAAACAAAAATTTGACTGAACCCAAATAGAAACCCTTTAGCTGAGTGTGAGAGAAATAAGAAAATCAGATAAGATGGTAGGTTTTGGTGTAATCTTACTAGGCAGGATAAGAAGCGGTTTATAGAGACTGTGTGGGTGATTTAAAGGGGGGAAAAGATTAAAGAAAAAGTGTTTATAGTACTACTTTGTTGGTTGGTGTCATATTTTATTTTTTATTTATTTATACACTCACTGTCTGTTTATTAGGAACACCTGCACATTCAAGAAGTTATTTAATCAGCCAATCATGTGACAGGAGCTCAATGCATAAAATCATGCAGATACAGGTCAAGAAATTCAGTTATTTAGTTGTTCACATCAATGTGATCTTAGTAACTTGAACCGTGGCATGGTTGTTGGTGTCAGATGGGCTGGTTTGAGTATTTCATAAATCTCCTGGGATTTTCACATACAAAAGTTGCTCGAGTTTACAGAGCATGCTGTGAAATACACCTTGTTGATGAGAGAGATCAGATGAGAACGACCAGACTGAGCTGAGCTGACTGGACGTCTATAGTAACTCACTCTTTACAACCGTGGTGAGCAGAAAAGAATCTCAGAATGAACAACACCTCAAACCTTCAGGTGGGTGAGCTACTACAGCAGAAGACCACATCAGATTCCACTCCTTTCTGCCAAGAACAAGAATCCGAGGCTGTTATGGGCACAGACTCACCCAAACTGGACAGCTGAAGACTGGAAGAAGACCAGGTGATTTTCTTTTTATTTATAATCCTTAACTGTCCAGTTGTATCTGTGCTCACTATAGCTTCCAGATTCATCTGGTACCAACAACCATGCCACGGTCAAAGTCACAGAGATCACCATTTTCTCCATTTTAGTGTTTGATGTGTAAATTAACTGAAGCTCTTGAACTGCATCTGCATAATTTTTGCTTTTGCATTGCGTTGCTGCCACATGATTAATTAGATAATTCTATGGATGTGAAAGTGTACAGGTGTTCCTAATAACGTGTATAATTCCTGTGAGAAGTTATGTGTCATTCTGACATTTACACAATATTCTCAATGGCATGTAATAAGAGAATCATAATTCAAACATAAGGGCTAATGGTCAGGTTTCTCTTTTAGCTCCTAAAAACAAGAGATTATTTTCTTACCATTTTCCAATGCAATTCAATGTCAAATGAATGAGAAATCTAATAGAGAAGTAGTGGAAACAGCAGATGTTGGACTGCAGTACAACTGTCTAACGCAGTTGCGCGAGTTATAGCAGAGACTTGACTCAGCTAGTGATCAACTGGAGATCTTTGATATGACAAGCGCGATGATGCTGAATGACGGTAGTGAAATTTGAAGCTTTGGATGCTGATCTGTTTGAACTGAGAGTACAGATGAGGAAATGAAAGAGCTGGGCAGACTATTAATGAGCTGCTGCATCACATTCTTTAGGTTCTACCTGCCAACGGCATTGTGGGTAATTGAGAATCCCATGTTGATTATAAAGCTTAATATTCAAGTCGTTCATGTGATGAAAGTTTTTTATTAATGCCTTGTAGCCGGCTGTTTGATGGTACGTGTTAATTGAAAAAAATCAGAAGACATCATTCCTTATAATATACTATAAGAGCTAAAGAGAATGATACTGTGATTAGACGCGAGTGAATGCAGGTTAATTGCTCTAGGGGCTGAAGCACTATGATCTGCTTTTATTTATATTCACAATCTACATAATGCCTCGTGCTGTTTTCCTCCTGAGATCAAATGAACAGAGCATTCAAATGAGACAAGTCCGAAATGGAAACTAGCCAAGCTGTGACTAAAAGCACAGATGTGCTGCCACTTTCCACTGCTCTTTAAGACATTTCAGTCCTAAATATCTGCCTGTTTAAGAGTACTCTTAATCCTAAAGAACTTCTAGTAATTGCTCCTAATCCCAGGCTTAAGTGTAGGAGTCAATTTCCTCATTTCTATTAATTTCTTGCCACATAAGACTAAAAGTGCCTTTTTGCACCCCGACCTGGATCTGCTAATAGAGGTCATTCCACAGATTAATTATGTTGTTTAACCATGCATGCTAATTTGATCAGAGTAGCCGGATTGCATTTTCTGAGATAATTGAGTGCTCCCATGTTGATGAGTGAGGGCAGATATATTGAGACACAGTCATGATCAGTAACCGGAGAGCAATAATGGAGAGAGAAGGAGCTCAGTTTATTTCTCTGGCAGTATAAGAGCTACTATTAGAATCAGGGGAGCATTTGAAGCCTTACTGGATATTTTATTGTTGGATTACTTTTATTTCCACTCGATGATTGGCCTTTGAGGCTGAGAGGATGAAAGTATATAAATAGAAACCTTGTATAAACGGTTTTCTTCTGATTACAGATATCACTAGGAAAATAGGATATTTTGAGTCGTGTAGTAAAGAAATCCCTACTGTGCGTGGTAATTACTTATGAGTGGTGTTAGCAGTGTAAAACTAACTTTCTATAAATAGATTTTCAGGATTTGCTACAGGTTCAGGGCGATTTCGCAACACATGTAAGCCTTTTCTTATTGCATCAATTTAATAGCTTCCTGGCAAAGGAACGGCACACGGGTGGTAGGGATTTGCTTATTAGGCAGCTGTTCAAAATGGTCTAGTCTTGTTTACATTGATCCACATTATAAATCCAGGATTATTTAAAGGTGTCAGCAATTCAATTCAGCAAACTCTGTAATCCACGTTTGAAGAAAAAGTTCCAGGTGTTTAAACATGGAATGGAAAAGTGAGGGAAAGAGCAACATATACATTTTATATAGAAGAAGTCGCATTCTCAAAATAAATGGTCACATAATAACATTGCATTATCGGCTGCTCAGGAATTTCTTCAACATGGACGTGATTCATTAAGTTTGTAGGAACTGCATTAAAGTAATAGATTTGGTGTTCGGCAGTATTTTAGCATTAGAACTGAATGTGTTGGAATGAATCTCTGCTGGATTGTAGTGATGCTTCAGGACTTTTCAAACTACGCATAAAGTGCTTCTTTAATAAATCTGTTACATCTTGGACTGTTTTTGCCAGTGGCTGTTGTGGAAAAACGTGGCAGTACATAATGATTTGAGAGAGATCTGAATGAATGGAACAGTTCAGAACAGTTTATTACTGTGTGTGTGGAGCTTCAATTGTTCTCTCTGTGACCTTGTAAGTTTCCTTTGGGTCCACGGGTTCACATCCGTGTTATCCGATTCAACGAAATTGCCATTCAGATCTGCACAACTCTATTAGTTTCGCATTGAGTGGATTAATGTAGAATACTATTAGTTTAAACAGAATTTGTTCAAACTGTTTGCAGGTCACACAGCCAGCTCTCATTCTTATGAAAGAACTCAGTGTTTCAGTTCAGCTACACAACCATTTACTTGAGGAACATTTTTGGATGGTTTTCTTATACTTATTTTTTACTTTTTTTTACCTGGCAAGATGAGATGCTGAATTTAAATATTGGGATTAGTCCTTAAATGCTTTCTCCTACCAAAAAACTAAACAACACTGAATATGAGACTGCATATGATCAGATCATTTAGATATGAGGTAAGCCATTTTGGCTATGAGTGACCGTCTGTGTTCACTTGCGAATGCTCCATATGGAAGTCATTCCAGGCTCTCACACAGGCATCAAAAAGCTTCACTCGCCCCGAACAAAAGCAGCGCTGCAGTTAACGAGAGTTTCCTGGCCCACTTCAGCCTCTGCATCTTTCACACACTGTAAATCAGCATGGGGAAAAGAGCTGGAAGGAGCGAAAATACTGCAGGCCAGATACCCTGTGTCATGGAAACACACGGAATGAATTAGGGATGTTAATTTGAGATGTTTACTCTGTAACATTCTCATCACATCATAATATTAAGGTTTTGTTTACGACAGAACAGTTGATTAAAAAAAAATAAATAAAAAATAAGCCCAAGCATTTACTTCATATCTGTTAATGTGTGGAAGATGTTCTGTCCTCAGGCTGCACCCCTACCAAATGTGGCCGAGCCGTTTCAGACAGCGTTGCAACCACAGATGAGGCACAGATACTGAAGAGGTGAACACACACATACACACTTTCTCACTCTGAAACATGTCCAGGAGACCTGCACACACATTTATAATGAAATTTTCTTGTGGATTCCACAGAATAGCAGAAAGGGGCCTGGCACTCGGTGGTTCAGATGGAGGCGTGAGTAAACTTTCTTAATTGTAGATTCAATCCGTAATTTCATTACTAGGTTTCTCAAATATGTGATGATAATTAGCTGTTTATTAGTATCTGAACAGGTGGCAATTTCCTCCTTTGTGTACTTTGTGTAAAGTACAAAAGGGGGCAGTATTCTATTGGACCATTTGTTTAAAAATGCAATTTGTTCTGTTTGTTGAGTTCTTTAATTAAAGAAAGCAATTTGATTTGTTTAATGACATGAGAAAAACAAGTCTGAAACTATTTCTAACCTGATAAGATTTTTTTACAATGATTCTTTAGGAAATTATTCAGTGTATCAGAAATCTGAAACTCTGATTCATTCAAGGTACTTTGCTATGATTTAAAATTGTTTTTAAAATACAGCAAAAAAAAAAAAAAAATCTTAATATACTACCTTGGCCCAAGAATCCTAGGATACCTTATTGAATATTTTTAGATATTATAGTTGGTTCAAACATTTCTAGATGATTCAGGTGAATCTCCACTTTCAGAGCAAGACCTAGACCCGACATCCCCAAAATACCTGATGCAATTTTTAATACCTGCGAAATGACATTTTAATCCAAAGGTATTTTTCAGCCAACAAATCTCTTGCAAAGTCCTGGAATGTCCTGGCGCTTCATTTTAAAGCAACTGTTTGGACATTATTTGTACCCTTTAACTTAAGACAAGACATGGGTCCAAGCCAGCTTGAACTTTTCCCACATTTAGGCTTCCAGGGATTTTTATTCCCAAGCTGTTCCCACATATTCAGAGAACTCATGAGTTTATATAAGTACAAGAATATTTGTTAACAACACATGCCAAACACCCATGCATATTTTTTCTTATTCTCACTCAGAAATATTATGTTCAGCTTCACTGCTTAATAATTAACAGACTTTATTTTCAACCCCATGCTGATGTAGTTATCCAACTGCAAGATGAAGGTGAACAAATTAATAAGTGAACAAACATTAAAAGAAACAAATTGAATGACTGGTAATTTCAGTTTATTTTTTAATGAGAAGCAAAAATGAATAATTAATAGTTCAAAATAGCTATTCCTTGTAATGCCATGTCAAGATGCATCATGGCTGCTACATTTATAAAGATAAAAGGAAACCTTTGGGGTTCTTCAACTTATCACTGTGATGATAACTGCATTAAGCAGTAGTCTTCCCTGCTGCTAAAGCAAAACTATTAAAGCCACAAAGCTTTTCATTCTAGCTTTGGGATTAGTGCTTTTAAAGAAATCAATGACAGGCAGTAGAAGAATAACAGTTCTGCATTTCTCCGACATTTTATATCGTACTACAGCTTTCAGGGCACCTTTCAGAAATATTACCATTTCTGTGTTTGGAACAGTTTTCGGGCTGCGCAAAATCCTGTCAGCTTTCCAGGAGGCTTATGGTTCAAGAAACTAATCAGCCTCACTGCCTCTTAACGCAAGGCATCTTTTTATGAAGTATGACTGTGTCGAGCTGTGGGTGGAGCAGTGGTGTGGAATTATTAATGTGTTGTGCTGAGACTAAGTGCAGAGAATCCCACAGCTGCCATCCATCCATCTGCTGAGCAGTTGTTGCAGACTTACTCACGCTAAATTGCAGAGAATCTGTAAACACTGCGAGCAGCAGTACCAAATAATCTGCATTTTTGATCTTTTATCTCTTTCATTTGGAGCAATTATTTACCTCTATGGGGAAGCTTTGCTCTTCTGTGTTTTCTGACAGAAGATATTGCTTTCGTAAAACCTATGCAACTGTATGTTTTCCAATTATTTGATTAGCTGTGTGTGTGTGTGTGTGTGTGTGTGTGTGTGTAGGCATCCATTCTGGATCTACACTCTGGAGCTTTGTCAATGGGGAAAAAGTTTGTCAATATCTACAGGTGAGCAGGTAATTCAGGCAAACGTCACTATGCATGTGACTAACCTCTGTTCACTGGTTTATTAGGTCTCAAAGCTCACACAGCTTGTCTCACTGTGTCTTTCATCTGCACGTCAAATTCTAAGTAATCTCTGCCTTTTTTATTGGAAAACTGAGCAAGAATTTTAATTCTCAACCTGCTTGCCTTTATTCTTAATAACTGGATTTTTCCCTGAAAAGTCTGCTGTTTTGTGGCGTCACACAGCAACCTGACAAGGTTCACTTTACCATGTGGCATGTGTTGTTAGGTTCAGGATACTACAATGTGTCTGTACTGAGCCTGTATATGTTTACCAGACCTTTTATTCGTCATTATCTTTAAATAACAGGATAGTTCAGGATAAATACATGTTATTGGGCTCATCTGCTGTCTTTTCTCCAGTTACTTCAGTGATCAAATAAGAGATATCTTCACTGAAGAGGATTTTGAACTCTACAGGTATATCTTCAATTTAATTCATTCAATCGTTCATGGTAGTGTCAGGTTTACAATTATTGTACTGTCATTTTTACAGTGGCTCATTCGCAAACGAATTACAGAAAAATAGAATCGATGATAAGACATTAAATTGAAATATCAGTGTATACCGGCAGCATGACAGCGATCCAAATCACAAGGCAAAATCAACAGATAAATCAGGCCATCCAGGATTTTGCAATATTGCAATCGCAGAAATTAACGCGAAATCAAGGAAACTGCAAAATTGCAAATGCATGTGATGTCATCACAATGTGCAATTTGACGTGGTCACAATGTGCATTCAGTCAAAGCTCTCTTCGATTCACGTGCATTGAACTTGTGTACAGCTAAAAGCTCTCATTTAGCAAACTAGTTTTGTGCAATTTCGACAATTTTTGAGGCTTTCCACAAAAAAGCACAAAAAACTCTGCAGAATCCTGTACAGACTGACAAATACATTTGAAGAGAAGTTTTGTCACAACCTTCTATATCTCATGCATCACAAAAATGTAGGGCATTGGGCAACGATTGGCAAAGTAAGCTGGCATAGTTATTACAAATGTCAGGAAGAATCTATGGGTCAGTGGGTTATTGGGCTCTCTGCTGAGAAGATCTGAAAAATGTTGGCTGTAGTTATAAATTGAATTATTACTAATTATATAATAATTATTTGTTCACTTTTAGGATGGAAAATGCAATGCCATTTCACTTTTAATATCTGAACATACACTGCTTTTTTTACATTGTGATTTTGAAACAACATCTAACACACAAAATGTGTGTGTTGCTAAATGACATTTCTTTGCCATCTTCATTTTCTTTTAAGAGTTAACTTTTGCTTATTAGAAATGTTAGCAGAAATGGTCAGTAGAAATGTTTAGCAAAAATGTTTCACAGAAATGCTCAGCAGAAATGTTCATCAGAAGTGTTAAAGCATCAGAAGTGTTAAGCAAAAATATTCAATAAAAATGAAACGTAAAAAAAAAAGTTAAATTTTGCATTTGATTTAAAAAAAAAACCTTCTCATGAATGTATCCTACTCCAAATCAGGGTTATGCGTGGCCGCATTCAGAAGGTGATTGCGGAAACATTTGGGTTGGACTCCAGTAAGCTGTTCCTCACCAAGCCCACCTTCTTCTCCCGCATCAACAGCACCAGTGCTAAGACCACTCATGATGAGTACTGGCACCCACATACTGATAAGGTGACACACATGCACACACACACAAATGTTGATCTCAAGGAATCACTGGGGTGTAACAATACATTGTAACATGTATTGTGCTTTGTGATACAAATATGTGATGATATCCATCATGGTGTGATTCACATTGTGGAAATCAGCATTCGATTAATTGTGCATGTAAAGCAGTTACACTGTTTGAACACCAGAGTTCCTGATCTGTGCAATCCATAGAGTTAAAACATATAGAGAGCACAATGGTCACATTCCTTCTGGGAGAACCTAGGAGGAGCCTAAGCAGTGGTGGCTTAGCAGTTAAGGCTCTTGGTTACTGATCAGAAGGTCGGGGGTTCAGAAGGCGGCGCTGTTGGGCCTTCCAGGGGCACTGTATCATGGCTGACCCTGCGCTCTGACCCCAACTTCCTGACCAATAAAGACTCATTATCATCACTTGTGAATATTAAATACAGACAAAAATGCACATTGTTCTTCAATGTTCATAATTCAGAAATAAAGGGGGGTTCGAATTCGGTGTTCGATGGAGTAAGACGTGAAGTTTGAGTCTCCTGCTGATTTCGATCAAAAATTGTAATTAATTAGCACTTTCTTTTGTAATATAATATTTTTATATATAATTTATATATAAAATATTATATACATAGTATATTTTGACTTATTGTACTTCGTTTCCTTATTTATACTTTTAACTCGGTGGTTCGTTAAAGATGTCGGGGAAAAACTTGAAACCCGGTGGTAGCATTCAGACAAAACTGAGGTCTGGAGGGCGCACCGCGAGCGCGTCTCCTCGTGAGCTCGCGCCTCCCTCTCACCATGAACCCGCGCCCGCGCCTCCTGCCCAGGAATCCGTAGCTGCGCTACCTTCGCCCTGTGAACCCGCGTCCCCGAGTGGCTCTGACTTCGCCGCATTCATTGAGTTGCTGGCTGTAATGAGGAAGGACAACGATGATTTTAGGAAGGGGTTCCAGGAGTTTCAGGATTATCTGAAGCACCAGGAGACTATCCATGAGAATCTTCAGAAGACTCTCAGGGATGCGCTGTCTACTATCCAGCTTGACCTGCAGGCCATGAAAACACAGCTGGCTAGTGATAAAGTCGCTACCGAGGCCACCATCTCAACACTGAAAGGTACTGTGGGGGAAATGGGGCACACTCTCTCTGGTTGCACCGATGATATCGTTCATATGAAGACTATTATCGAGTCTCTCACTGCGACCGTGACTCAATTAGAGAATAAATGTGAGGATCTGGAGTCGAGGTCACAGCGCAATAACATTAGGATAGTCGGAGTTCCAGAGGGCCCTAACACCTGTTCAACCGCAGCTGTAGCGGCCTTGTTAAAAGACGCGTTTGGTCTGGAGAAGGAGCCGGTTCTGGACCGGTCCCACCGTACCCTTCAGCCGAAGTCTGGTGAACGACCACGAGCTATTGTGTGCAGATTCCATTATCACAGTGACCGTGTTGATATTTTACGCCGTGCGAGAGAGCTCCAGCAGATTAAAGCGAGGGATCTGACCATCTCCGTTTTCCCTGACTATACTGTCAAGACAGCCCGGGCCCGGGCCGCGTTTAACGAAGTTCGACGTCAACTTCGTGATATTGAGGGAGCTCGCTATGGAATACTTCATACAGCTCGGCTTCGCATTACATATAACGGTGTCCAGAAGGACTTTATTTCAGCGGAGGAAGCAGCAGAATACGTGAAACTCTTAAAACCGGGGTGAACTGCATCACCTACACAGTGTAGTGTTCCTTATTTATTTATTTATTTATTTATTTATTTATTTATTTATTTATTTGGTATTTATTTTATTTATTATTTTATTATTATTATTATTATTATTATTATTATTTATTTATTTATTTATTTTCTCTGATAATATTCTTTATTCAAATGTATTCTTTATTCTAATTTATTCTCTATTCTTTATTCTAATATTATTTATTTTAATTTCTATTTTATTATCATCTTGTTATTCTCTTCTTGTATTTTATTTTAATATGCTACACTGTGTAATATTATTAGGTATAAGTCTTTAAAAGGTATGGACATTATATTTGTTAAAGTGCGCAGACTATTTAGTAGATTTGAAGTCAGCAGGGGACTTTTTTCGTACTGGAATTTTTTATTTTAAGCTTACTCTAGGTCCACTTTGTGGACAACCCTAGGGGTGATACACTGCTGTCTCCTTTTTTATGGAGACTTTGGGTGTGTGTCCCTCTTCAGCTCCAATTGGCTATTTATATTCTTATTTTTACTTTAGTTTTTGGGTTTTATAATTTTTTTATATAACCAACAACAGCTATTGAGTAGCCATGATGAGCCGGGGGGCGGGGGGGAATTCTTTTTTTTTTTTTTAATTTATTGGTATTTTTTAAATTAATTAATTAATTAATTGGTAATGATAATGATAATGACAATGATTATTGTTATTATTGTTGTTATTATTTTTTTTCAATATTTGGGGAAGGGAGGGGAGAAAAGGTAAATGAATTACATGAATATGAAACATGAAAATGAATTATATGTAAATTAATTACATGAATATGAATCACATGCATGAATATGAATCACATGAAAATGTATCATATGAATCACATGAAAATGAATCACATGTAAATGAATCCCATGAATGAATATGAATCACATAATAATGAATTACATGTAAATTAATCACATGAATATGCATGAATATGAATCACATGAAAATGTAAATGAATCACATGAAAATTAATTACATGTAAATGAATCAAATGCATGAATATGAAATACATGAAAATGAATCATACGTAAATGAATCACATGTAAATGAATCATATGAAAATGAATAAATAAACAGGCAAAAATAATTCAGAAATAATAATAATTTTTCTTCATTCAAATTTTGTTCAAAATATTCTGAGAATTGAATCGAAATTGTGAAGCCAGCAGTGTGAATCGAATCTAATCATTGCACTCCTTACAGGAACCTGTGTGCTGACTGGTTCTTTTAAAATCTTACAATCATGATCAAAACCAGTATGAGTTGACCTCTAAAATATCTAAACACTTCAACACATTGAACAAGTAATCTTTACCTCCAGTATTTTTCTGATGGCCGACCATTTCAGTTACTTTTTCAAAATTACTCCAGATTTTCTGTAGATCTGGGCCAAGACGCGTTGTGACATCATCACAACGTGCATTCAGTCAAAGCCCTCTTCTATTCATGTGTCGAACATGAGTACAGCAAAAAGGTCTCATTTATCAACAGACATAACTGTGAAAGACAATCTTTGTTCAAATAGTTTTTTGACAATCAAAAAACTATTTTGTGCAATTGCAGTTTCACCAATTCAAGTAGTTTTCCACACAAAAATTTTTTAATTTACATCACAAATTACATTAAAAAAACAACGATACAAAATCATGCATTTTTGGCCGCAAGACTTTGGAAAATCCTGTATGGACTGTTTAGTCCAATTCCAGTCAACGACATACACACCATTTATGAAAGCGCTTCAATCTAAAGGCATAGAAGGCCTATGTACAGTGAAGGGGAAAAACGTATTTGATCCCCTGCTGATTTTGTATGTTTGCCCACTGACAAAGAAATGATCAGTCTATAATTTTAATGGTAGGTTTATTTGAACAGTGAGAGACAGAATAACAACAAGAAAATCCAGAAAAATACATGTAAAAAATGTTATAAGTTGATTTGCATTTTAATGAGGGAAATAAGTATTTGACCCCCTCTCAATCAGAAAGATTTCTGGCTCCCAGGTGTCTTTTATACAGGTAATGAGCTGAGATTAGGAGCACACTCTTAAAGGGAGTGCAAATAATCTCAGCTTGTTACATCTATAAAAGACACCTGTCCACAGAAGCAGCCAATCAATCAGATTCCAAACTCTCCACCATGGCCAAGACCAAAGAGCTCTCCAAGGATGTCAGGGACAAGACTATAGACTACACAAGTCTGGAATTGGCTACAAGACCATTGCCAAGCAGCTTGGTGAGAAGGTGACAACAGTTGGTGCGATTATTCGCAAATGGAAGAAACACAAAAGAACTGTCAGTCTCCCTTGGCCTGGGGCTCCATGCAAGATCTCACCTCATGGAGTTACAATGATCATGAGAACGGTGAGGAATCAGCCCAGAACTACACGGGAGGATCTTGTCAATGATCTCAAGGTAGCTGGGACCATAGTCACCAAGATAACAATTGGTAACACACTACGCTGTGAAGGACTGAAATCCTGCAGTGCCTGCAAGGTCCCCTTGCTCAAGAAAGCACATATACATGCCCGTCTGAAGTTTGCCAATGAACATCTGAATGATTCAGAGGACAACTGGGTGAAAGTGTCGTGGTCAGATGAGGCCAAAATGGAGCTCTTTGGCATCAACTCAACTCGCTGTGTTTGGAGGAGGAGGAATGCTGCCTATGACCCCAAGAATACCATCCCCACCGTCAAACATGGAGGTGGAAACATTATGCTTTTCTGCTAAGGGGACAGGACAACTTCACCGCATCAAAGGGACGATGGACGGGGCCATGTACCGTCAAATCTTGGGTGAGAACCTCCTTCCCTCAGCCAGGGCATTGAAAATGGGTCGTGGATGGGTATTCCAGCATGACAATGACCCAAAACACACGGCCAAGGCAACAAAGGAGTGGCTCAAGACGAATCACATTAAGGTCCTGGAGTGGCCTAGCCAGTCTCCAGACCTTAATCCCATAGAAAATCTGTGGAGGGAGCTGAAGGTTTGAGTTGCCAAACCTCAGCCTCGAAACCTTAATGACTTGGAGAAGATCTGCAAGGAGGAGTGAGACAAAATCCCTCCTGAGATGTGTGCAAACCTAGTGGCCAACTACAAGAAATGTCTGACCTCTGTGATTGCCACCAAGGGTTTTGCCACCAAGTACAAAGTCATGTTTTGCAGAGGGGTCAAATACATATTTCCCTCATTAAAATACAAATCAATTTATAACATTTTTGACATGCGTTTTTCTGGATTATCTTGTTGTTATTCGGTCTCTCACTGTTCAAATAAATCTACCATTAAAATTATAGACTGATCATTTCTTTGTCAGTGGGCAAACATACAAAATCAGCAGGGGATCAAATACTTTTTTCCCTAAGTGTACTACCGACTCTTGAATTCCAAAGTGTTTCCTTGATTATTAGATCTCAGGCCTCAATTGGTGACAACAAATCTGCTCAGGTAGAAACCAGGGTCCTTTCAACCACCTTGGGACCATGAGCAGGCCTAGTTGCTGAATTCTGTATAACAGTGGTAGAATCCATGGTAGAGGACGACAGTAGATGGTGAGGTGGTCAGTGCATCCTGTGGGCTGTCCAGCTCTTCTAAGGAGAACCACAATCAAATATATGTTGACTTGACAGTTAATTCTCACTATAATGTAATCAGACATGGTCTCCTTAAATTGACCAATACCCAGGCCTGTCTTTGACTTCCAGAGAATTCAGACAGTGGCTTCATTAGTACGTATTTGAGGAAATCCATCAAGTTCGGCGAGCTACACAGAATAGCACACTCTACTGAGGAATAACATAGAGCAATTCATAAAATGTACTAGTGAACCTGCTGAACAGATTTCAATAACGTTTCATTTGCAAACTTTATAAATTTATGAAAAATACTCACACGCAGTATTGCTCTGACCGTAGTAGCTATGACCATAGTCACAAGATATTAAACAGATGCTTCACATGGTATGAGGCAAGGAGAAGAAGAGTAAACATGGCTGTAATCTAGGAATATTTATTGCAAATGCTGTGTCATATGCAGTGTTGGGTAAGTTACTCAAAAAAAGGTAATCCACTACAGATTATTAATTGCTACTTTTAAATTGTAATCTGATTAGATTACTGATTACAGCATGTAAAAAGTAATTAGATTACTAATTATTTTAATTTCACGTTACGTTAAACCTACAAAAATACACTACAAAGTGAAACTCATAGTTCTTTCAGTATTTTTAGCACACGTCATTGTATGACACGATCCGAAAAAGTTGGATATATCATAAAACCTGCCTCGTGTGTTGTCACTGTTTGTAGAACTACCAGAATGGTAAAATATAAAACTTTTCTAAGTGGGTTAGTTTGGAGTAGTTTGGGGGGCACAGCTAAGCTATCATTGTATTGCAAATGGAGTGAGTTGCAAAGTACACTATCTTTCCTTATGCTCTGCTCATATCATTTTCATGTAAACTGGAACTCATATAGACATTTACACATCTTGTTTTTCTGCTCAGCATCAGAGGATGTTACTGTATCAGTTTCAACCCATTTACTGGTTAAAATAAAACATTTAAAATAAATCGGGATATATCCATTTTCCCTCACACTGACTGAGCTAGTGTTTGGCAGATTTGAGAGACTGTCAGCCAATATGACATGAGTATTTCCACATATTTTCCTGTAAACGCTCTCTGATTGGTCTCGCCTCCATTCACTGAAGATATACAGTGCCTTGCGAAAGTATTCGGCCCCCTTGAACTTTTCAACCTTTTGCCACATTTCAGGCTTCAAACATAAAGATATAAAATTTTAATTTTTTGTGAAGAATCACCAACAAGTGGGACACAATTGTGAAGTGGAATGAAATCTATTGGATATTTTAAACTTTTTTAGCAAATAAAAAACTGAAAAGTGGTGCGTGCAAAATTATTCGGCCTCTTTACTTTCAGTGCAGCAAACTCACTCCAGAAGTTCAGCGAGGATCTCTGAATGATCCAATGTTGTCCTAAATGACTGATGGTGATAAATAGAATCCACCTGTGTGTAATCAAGTCTCTGTATAAATGCACCTGCTCTGTCTCAGGGTTCTGTTGAAAGCGCAGAGAGCATCATGATTTGTGCAGTGTACGACTGATTGTTGTCCTATGGACAGACTCTCCCACCTCAGCTGTAGTTCTCTGCAGTTCATCCAGAGTGATCATGGGCCTCTTGGCTGCATCTCTGATCAGTCTTCTCCTTGTCTGAGCTGAAAGTTTAGAGGGACGGCCAGGTCTTGGTAGATTTGCAGTGGTCTGATACTCCTTCTATTGCAAAATGATCGCTTGCACAGTGCTCCTTGGGATGTTTAAAGCTTGGGAAATCTTTTTGAATCCAAATCTGGCTTTAAACTTCTCCACAACAGTATTACGGACCTGCCTGGACCTGCTAAAAAAGACCTGCTAAAAAAGTTTAAAATATCCAATCGATTTCGTTCCACTTCACAATTGTGTCCCACTTGTTGGTGATTCTTCACAAAAAATTAAAATTTTATATCTTTATGTTTGAAGCCTGAAATGTGGCAAAAGGTTGAAAAGTTCAAGGGGGCCGAATACTTTCGCAAGGCACTGTAAAATTACAGGCGGTCTTCTTTTACTCACGTTCAGTTACATAGTGACAAACCGCTCCAGGTGGAGAATTATTTGGGGCTAAAGAAAAATGCTTCAGGACAAACCACGATTTATTTTAAAAATGAATTTTTGTTAATATTGTTTTCCTAACAATAAATTTGTAACGCAAGTAACAATTTTATTGGCACCAGTAACTAATCAATTAACATAAATTTAAAATGTAATGTTAAATTACTGTTATCAGAAAAAGTCATTAGAGTAGATATAATATAATGTGTATATATAATGTCTGAAGTGTGATCTGTTTCTTTTGATCGTGAACGTTAAAATGATTAGATACCTTGACTTATTGCACTGTACTAAGACAGGGTCCCAACATTTGTAATTTCTGTCTCTTCATTATTTCAGGCATTATTTTTATGAGCCAACTGCATAAATTGCATTCAGAAACTTCCCTACCGCCATCACCTTTCATTCCCTCTCACACTTTTTCTAATTGCCCTTAGACTACCTCCATTTACATAGAATTTATTAAACCTCTGTGGTGTTAACATGATGTAATTTTATGAGCTGGCACCATTTGCTTCTTAAAGATTAGAGAAGACCTTTTTAACTGTGAAGTGTGATTTAAAAAATGTTCAACTGGGATTTCCACTATTACTATTTTCATGAATATGTCCTGGAAACAGCTAAAGCAGGACTGGTCTTATCCTTATTGAGTTTATAATGAAGTTAAACCTGAAGTAAAATCTAGAAATATGAGACTTATTTAATTTGGATATTCTGGACATTCCCATCCCATAAAATCTCAGGGGCACAGAAGAGTGGAAAACTGTCAGTGCATGATAAGGAAAATTGGAACTTATTTATATTAGATTAAATAGAAAATGTTTCACAGTGCAAGTCATTCTGTGTAATTTATTAAATTTACCCATGAAAAATACTTTTTTTTGGGGGGGGGGATGCTTGGAATGTGTCTGGCTGAATTTGCAAATTTGTGGTTTCTACAGGTGACATATGGGTCCTTTGACTACACCTCATTGCTCTACCTAACAGATTATGGTGTGGATTTTGGAGGGGGACGATTCATCTTTATGGACCCAAATAGCAACCGAACAGTGGAGCCCCGTGCAGGTACACGTCACTTTGTTGAATTAATTTAAGAAATATATTTTTCTCATATGAATTCTTAGGGGTGCCAATAATTCTTGCACACCTATATTTAACACATATTTTTTTTGATAAACCGGTGTTGTGTTTGCAATTGTTTGATGTCAATGAGAGTATTTTTGTGAATTTTTAAAACAAAAGATTAAACAATAAAAGCCATTTTTCACAGCCTCCTTTGCTCATGTTTTCCAAGTGTGGCAATATAAGTGGAGGGCACTGTATGTGTGCCACAATTATTGGCACCCATATGAATTCATATGAGAAGTATATATTTGAAGTATATTCCCATTGATATTTAATTTTTTTTTTTTGGGGTGATTAGCAACTGGAAATTGTTCAACCATGATTCCTGTTTCATAGGGGTATAAATATGAGGTAACACACATGCCAAGTTCCCTTAGTCATTTAAAAAAATGGGTAAGACCAAGGAATATAGCTGTGATGTGCTGCAAAAGGTTGTTGAGCTTCACAAAATGGGAAGTGGCTATATGAATATTGTAAAAGCATTGAAAATGCCTATTTCTACAATCAGGAAAATAATTAGTTCCAGTCAACTGGAAATGTTATGAATCAACCTGGAATTGAACATGTGTATATAGTCTCAACTCACTGTGAATTGGATGGTTCGAGTGGCCAAAAAATCTCCATGGATCACAGCTGGAGAATTGCAGAAGTTGGTTGCATCTTGGGGTCAGAAATTCTCCAAAGATACAATCCGAAGTCCCCTACATCACCACAAGTTGTTTGGAAGGGTTTCAAGAAAAGGCCTCTACTCTCATCCAAAAACAAACTCAAGCATCTTCAGTTTACCAGACACTACTGGAACTTCAAATGGGATCGGGTTCTACGGTCAGATGAAACCAAAATAGTGCTTTTTGGCAATAAACATCAGAGGTGGTTCTGGTGCACACAGAGAGGTAGCCATATGGAGGAGTACCTCATGCTCACAGTTAAATATAGTGGTGGCTCTTTAATGTTTTGGGGCTGTTTTTCTGCTAGAGTACCTGGACTTTTTCTTAGGATACATGGCATCATGAACTTAAATGAAAATCTGACTGCCTCTTCCAGAAAGCATAAAATGGGCTGTGGTTGGATCTTCCAGTCGGACAATGATCCAAAACATATCAAAATCGACACAAAAATGGTTTACTGACCACAAAATCTAAATCCTGCCATGGCCATCCCAGTCCCCTGACTTGAAACCCATAAAAAAAACCTGTGGAGTGAACTGAAGAGGTGAGTCCTCCAGCGTGGACCTCGTAATTTGAAGGATCTGGAGAAATGGTATGGAGGAATGGTCTCAGATCCCTTGCAATGTATTCTCCAACCAAGGAGAATCAGGCATTATTGGAGAAGACTCAGAGCTGTTCTCTTGGCAAAGGGAGGTAGCACAAAGTATTGACTAAAAGGGTGCCAATAATCGTGCCACACATATTTAACAAAGATCTTTTTGATTTTTTCTTTTTTTTTTTTTTTTGATGAATTGTTTGATATCCATGAGAGCAGAGTATTTATTTATTTATTTTTTGTAAATTTCTTGAACAAAACATCAAAAGGTTAAACAATAAAGACAATTTTTTATGGATTTAATGGAGTGAAATGGTGGCTTTTGGAAGTAAGAAAACAATATTTATACAAACCAATGCCAGATACCTGGATCTTGGTGAGGATTTTTATTCCTTTATGGGTCACTCCATGCAAATTACAGCCAAAGTATGACATGAAGGTCACTCCCACCCTTACACTTGCATTACCATCAGACATACTGTAATGGCATATGAGTCAAAAGATAATATCTCCAATCAAAGATGAGTTATGAGGCATCACATTTACTCCATTGCGTATGTTACAAGAACACAAAATAACAATGAATTTATCAATAAAAAATTTATTTTAAAAAAATGCATGGTCTAAGATTCCTCAGGAACATTGCCAGAAGCTATGCATCTCATTTGCAGCAGGTCATAACAGCAAAAGGGTGCTCCACTAAGTACTAAAGATGATTGACATAAATAGGTTGAATAATTTTGAAACTGGAGAAATCATTATAAGTTGCATTTTCAGTTGACTTTGGGGTAACAACTTGAAGCATTTGTTGTGTTGAACTTTTTCAATTGCTTTTGTTTGATTTGTTCATTGCAAGCAGCTGAAAGCCTGTACATTTTGACAATAAACCACTGATTTGTAGTGGGGGTTGAATAATTTTGATTGCAACTGTGTATATATAAACTAAGTATAAAAAGTGCTAATTTCCCCTATTTATAGATACATTTGGGACACCCTGTATGTTAATTGAGTGACTTCACTTTACCCTGCACAAAACATCGCAAGTATAACATGGTGTTACTTATCTGAACATGTACATCACAAATTGTCAAAACTCTTGCGATCCGCCATGTTGGGGTCTAGTTGGAAATTCGAAGCTTGGGAATAAAGCTGAGGTTGTTTCAAGTGTAATATATCCAATAGAGGCCACGATAAAGCTACAAATTTTACAATGTTGATTTTATGTTCTGGGTGTTTTTCTCTGTTGTTGAGATACCAAAATTGTGCTTGACAGACTGACAACATATTTTTGTTACTAATTGAAACCTTGTTTTTGATTAAAACAGACTTAATACATAACCCATGCAGACCCCAACAATTACATTCGGAACTATTTTTAAAAGACCTCGCACCCAAAAACGGGCTGTGATCCTGAACAACCATTCCCATAGATAACCATTATGTAACCTCTGTACTAAAATAGGAAGACAGGAAAGGTTAGGATTTAAAACCAAAAAGAATGACTTTATTGGGTAAGGTAAGGAATGTCACAGTTTCTGACACTAATTAATGGAGAGAATAAAGAAAGACATGTTTTTATAGTAGTTAGGAACAGGATGACATTGAAATTATCTTATGTATATCTCAGTGTGTAACATCCTACATTAATCATGAAATTTAACAATATTCACTGCAATAATACATTTTATTACCAATTATTTATATACATTTGAATGGCTGCAGTTTTCATGGAGTGACCTCTATGAAGTGACGCTTATTTAGAAATGTAGCATTAAATGAACCATTATTAATAACTCAGACTGACCACAAAACCTTTTGTGGATTAAAATAACATTTGGGGAAGGGCAAAAACACAGTTGTCTGTATGTTTTTGTACTTTTACATATTACATATTTTTGCATATTTATTGAAACGAGTAAAAGAGTATTAGTCGTAATTAACATCTAGCCTGTTTATTGTGAATGCTTGCGTTTCCATGTACGAATCATTAGAGCACTGGATGTTGTGGAAACCAACCTGTGCTAGTGACTCATCTGTTGTGTCTTTTCTTTTATGTAACCTTTCACTAAACCCGCATGTTGACGTGATCCACAAATAGCCAGCTGATTAGACTAACCTGTGCAAAAAGGCACGATTCTGTCTTATGGTCTAATGTATTACTGTATATGAAACGTTTTTGTTGGGGGGTTTTTGCTTCAATAATCTATCTAATCTGAGTGGATAATGACTGCTATTTCCTTGCTAGAGCAGCTCTATTTATTTAAACTACATGTTTAGAGACTAAGCTATCTTTCTCAAAAAATATGAATATCGTGGACAAGTTAATTTTTTTTCCATAATTTAATTCAAAAAGTGAAACTGTCATATATTCCTGGTTCATTACACATAATGATAAATGAAAGAATATATGAATATGATGATTAGAATATATGAAGTTTTCATTTCCAAATTAAATGCAAAATTTACTTTCATCTGAAAAGAGGACTTTGGACCACTTAGCAACGGTCCAGTTCTTTTTAAAGGCTCAGGAAAACTTTGAAGGTGTTTTGAGTTAATTATCTGATAAGATCTCTTCTTAGGTCAGCATTTCTGTATTATATATTCTTTATTCTAATATTCTGAGATACTGGATTTTTTTTCCCATGTGCTGTAAGCTGTAATCATCAAGAATAAAATAAACTGAAATGTTTAGTAGAAAGGTGCGGTAGAAATGTTCAGCAGAAATGTTCAGTAGTAATTTTAGCAGAAATGTTCAGCAGAAATGGTCATTAGAAATGCTCAGCAGAAATGCTTAGCAGAAATGTTCTGTAGAAATGTTCAGCAGAAATGTTCGATAAAAATTAAACTTGAAAAAATAAAGAATAAATAAAATAAAAATAAAGGCTTGAAATATTTCACTTTGTCGAATCAACATGAATTCAAGTATGGGGGAAAAACCCCAACTTGTCCACGATATTCAAATTTTTTGAGATGCACCTGTACATCTCTCTCTGCACGTACTACACAGGAGAGAGTTAAAGGGAGGTGTTCTGTCACTCAGTGCTCTCTGAGCGCATGGAAAGTTGCAGGCAGGTGATGCAGATTTGTTGATCCTGTATGTTTTTGCGTAAAACTTTCTCCCAACCAGACATGGAGAGCTCGAGTAAGTGTAATCTGGGCACAAAAAGAGATGAAACCAATAAACTCATGTGCTGTAATTCTTTGAAAGAACTTTAGACATGTTCTATTCATCAACCCACTGATGTTCAGGTTATTGTCTTCCCTGTCGGTGCTGAATTACTGTACGACAGGTTTAAGTGGTTGGTCTGAAAGATTCACAGTTTTCTGCATGGTTATGCTGAAACAGTCATTTTGTGTTGATTAGCAATCATGGGCAGATGATGAACATATGAACTTCACTAAGGTAATTACTACCCTGGCAGTAAGCTCAGCAATGGTGAGACAGATAATCAGCCTCCCTCTGAGTGGGAGGAGGGGACCAATGACAGGCATTAGCCAGTGGAGAAACCGAGTGGAAAATGCGACATGCGTAGGTGATGGGTGGAGGGCAGTTGTGTAAGGCACAGATATGCAGCACAGATGGCAACAGGTCAATGAGGGAATTGGGTTTAAGGCATGCAAAGAGAAATTAAAGGCCTAACGGAAGTGGAATTGCTAAAGGTGTTACAGAAAAAGTGCACATCTGCCCATCACAGCGAGGAAACTGGGACAAGGTGCTGGAGGCATTCGGGGGTGGGGTGGAGGGGGGGTGTTTAGGTTGGAGACCAGCTGTTTTAACAGATTGTCGAATCACAGCCTCCAGCCGCAGGGGACAACCTGGCATCGCCCTTATGAAGAGCCTCACTCTTTCAGCACTCACTACGTTTATAGGAAGTGAAAAGTGTGTTCCTGCCTGTTACTTCTCAAATCAAATGTGGCAGTGAGGGTACGTCTTTGTCTCAGAGCTTGTCTAAAAGGAAGAATAGCAGAGAAAGAGACAGAAGGGTTTAGAAATATTGTCAGTTCTGTTTTGGATATAATGGAACGGATATTATCACTGCATAAGTACAATGTGTTCCTTTTTTTTTTTTTACCCAATTTTACTGATGATAAAACTCAGGATATTACCCATATTGGATGTTGGCAAGTTTTATTGCTTTTACACTGTGTTAAAGTTAAAGTGTCAGCAAGAATGAATCTATATTACAAAATATTTAGGACTCTCTCTCTCTCTCTCTCTCTCTATATATATATATATATATATATATATATATTACACACACACATACACACACAGTGAGGGAAAGAAGTATTTGATCCCCTGCTGATTTTGCCCACTGACAAAGAAATGATCAGTCTATAATTTTAATGGTAGGTTTATTTGAACAGTGAGAGACAGAATAACAACAAGAAAATCCTGAAAAATACATGTCAAAAATGTTATAAATTGATTTGCATTTTAATGAGGGAAATAAGTATTTGACCCCTCTCAATCAGAAGGATTTCTGGCCCCCAGGTGTCTTTTAGACAGGTAATGAGCTGAGATTGGGAGCACACTCTTAAAGGGAGTGCTCCTAATCTCAGCTTGTTACCTGTATAAAAGACACCTGTCCAGAGATCAATCAGATTCCAAACTCTCCACCATGGCCAAGACCAAAGAGCTCCCCAAGGATGTCAGGGACAAGATTGTAGACCTACACAAATCTGCAAGATCTCACCTCGTGGAGTTGCAGTGATCATGAGAACAGTGAGGAATCAGCCCAGAACTACACGGGTGGACCTTGTCAATGATCTCAAGGCAGCTGGGACCACAATCACCAAGAAAACAATTGGTAGCACACCACGCCATGAAGGACTGAAATCCTGCAGCGCCCGTAAGGTCCCCCTGCTCAAGAAAGCACATATACATGCCTGTTTGCCAATGAACATCTGAATGATTCAGAGGCCAACTGGGTGAAAGTGTTGTGGTCAGATGAGACCAAAATGGAGCTCTTTGGCATCAACTCAACTCAACTCGTCGTGTTTGGAAGAGGAGGAATGCTGCCTATGACCCCAAGAACACCATCCCCACCGTCAAACATGGAGGTGGAAACATTATGCTTTGGTGGTGTTTTTCTGCTAAGGGGACAGGACAACTTCACTGCATCAAAGGGACGATGGACGGGGCCATGTACCGTGAGAACCTCCTTCCCTCAGCCAGGGCATTGAGAATGGGTCGTGGATGGGTATTCCAGCATGACAATGACCCAAAACACACGGCCAAGGCAACAAAGGAGTGGCTCAAGATGAATCACATTAAGGTCCTGGAGTGGCCTAGCCAGTCTCCAGACCTTAATTCCATAGAAAATCTGTGGAGGGAGCTGAAGGTTTGAGTTGCCAAACCTCAGCCTCGAAACCTTAATGACTTGGAGAAGATCTGCAAAGAGGAGTGGGACAAAATCACTCCTGAGATGTGTGCAAACCTGGTGGCCAACTACAAGAAATGTCTGACCTCTGTGATTGCCACCAAGGGTTTTGCCACCAAGTATTAAGTGATGTTTTGCAGAGGGGTCAAATACTTATTTCCCTCATTAAAATGCAAATCAATTTAAAACATTTTTGACATGCGTTTTTCTGGATTTTCTTGTTGTTAAAAAGTCTGTCTTGTCTAAGTCTAAGTCTTGTTGTTCTTTAAACATCCCAAGGATGTTGTGGCAATCTTTAGTCTTGTCTAAAGTTTGCCACAAGCCTTTTTATGGATATCTTTGAGAAATGGCTTTCTTCTTGCCACTCTTCCATAAAGGCCAGATTTGTGCAGTGTACGACTGATTGTTGTCCTATGGACAGACTCTCCCACCTCAGCTGTAGTTCTCTGCAGTTCATCCAGAGTGATCATGGGCCTCTTGGCTGCATCTCTGATCAGTCTTCTCCTTGTCTGAGCTGAAAGTTTAGAGGGACGGCCAGGTCTTGGTAGATTTGCAGTGGTCTGATACTCCTTCCATTTCAAAATGATCGCTTGCACAATGCTCCTTGGGATGTTTAAAGCTTGGGAAATCTTTTTGTATCCAAATCCGGCTTTAAACTTCTCCACGACAGTATTACAGACCTGCCTGGTCTTCATGATGCTCTCTGCGCTTTCAACAGAACCCTGAGACTATCACGGAGCAGGTGCATTTATACAGAGACTTACACACAGGTGGATTACACACAGGTGGATTCTATTTATCACCATCAGTCATTTAGGACAACATTGGATCATTCAGAGATCCTCGCTGAACTTCTGGAGTGAGTTTGCTGCACTGAAAGTAAAGAGGCCGAATAATTTTGCACGCACCACTTTTCAGTTTTTTATTTGCTAAAAAAGTTTAAAATATCCAATAGATTTCGTTCCACTTCACAATTGTGTCCAATTAGTTGGTGATTCAAAAGGTTGAAAAGTTCAAGGGGGCCGAATACTTTCGCAAGGCACTGTGTATGTATGTATGTATGTATGTATGTATGTGTGTGTGTGTGTGTGTGTGTGTGTGTGTGTGTGTGTGTGTGTGTGTATATATATATATATATATACACACACACACACACACACATTTGTGCTCTTAATGCTTAACAAGTACATTTTATGGTGCAAATTGCCAGCCAAGAACAGAAGGCCATATATATATATATAATATATATATATATATATATATATATATATATATATATATATATATATATATATATATATATATATATATATATATGCCTTGTACTTTTAATCGCTAACAATTCACCATAAATACTTCTTAGTTAAGGAACGCAGGGAAGAGTTTGCTAAAAAAAAAAAAAAAGAAGCCCAAGACACGTCATATGGACAGTTAAGATGAGAATGGAGAAAAATGAGAGCTGACTATCAATTCAAGCGTCTCATCTGTGAAACCTGGTAGTCTGTCTGGCCGCTAATGGAGTGGCTTACTTGTTTTTATTAAGTGTTAAGTAATTGTTATGTAATATTCTCAGCAAGATGTTATGATGTATAATGATAAACATGTGTATAGGAATAGCACATGCAGCTGGTTTTGGAAAGCTTGCCCTGCAAATACCCTGCAATTGACCTTGTCACTAGGCTAATTACACCATCAAACGTGGTCAAATTGTGAGAGCTAAAATCATACAATTTTTAGAAGATTACAATTTGTTTCCATAATCCACTAAGGTCAGTGTAAGGGTTCTTATTTGTAGCAAAGGAACAGTACACATTAGATTGAAATTCACATCATTTTTAGGCGGACTGGTTTCTCAGTTGCTAAGGTTTGAATTAAACACATTTAATCGAATTGGTCAGTCAAACAGGCTAATAACTATAAGAAGTCAATAATAAATATAATAGTTTTGATAATGTTTGGTTGCAATTTTCATTCCTGTAACACAGTAAAAATAAATAAATAAAAATTACAGACCCCCTGGCTATGCTTCATGAACTTCATGAAAAGAACTGAGTGAGTGAGCCACTGCACACGTCAGGCATGTGACTATTAATTTTAATCCTGCCATTTCACATCCTTCGTAATCTACCATATAACTAGTTCTTTGTTTAAATAATAATGTGTTAGAACATTAAAACCTCTCAAACAGAAATGGCGCTCTCTACTGAAATGATTATTGGGTTTGGTGTTATTTATTGCTGCCACTCCCTTAAAATCCAAGCCAGGTTAATAAATTGGGTAATCCCTAATATTAAAAACTGGTTCTCAGTTTGTTCAATTTGTGTAGCTTTAAAGAATAATCAGCTGTTACTCAATAAATCGGTAAATGCACAACCATCTTGTAAAACTTGTTACTTTTTTTAATTTTTTAACAAGATTAAAAAATTTCCATGCTAAATAGCAGTCTACAAAGGTCAAAGTCGTGCAGACACAGCAGAGGTAATTTACATAAATATCTTGTTACTTTTGTAAATGTCTCCTGTTGGTGCCACAGACCATGTTATGTAGCTATCTGGTTTTTTTTTTTTTTTTTTAAATAGTTCTCCCTGAACAGACGCAGGCTTGTCTAATTGATTTTGAGGATGCTCGAGTGTGGCCAGTGAGCAAGCAGCATTTTAAACGTGTGAATACGGTCTTGAGATGCACTGGGAATTTCTGTGACTACTTGTCCAAACAGAGCCATTACAATCACAGATTCTCTGTGTTGCTTTCCATTTCTATCTTAAAAAACTACATACACTGAATTACAAACTGAAAATAAGCTACAATATGTGCTCTATGTTGAATGTTGGAATTATCTTAAACTCTTCCATCTGGGAACTCTTTTTCTTTGCAGGACGAGTGTCTTTCTTTTCCTCAGGCTCCGAGAACCTCCACCGTGTGGAGAAGGTGGCATGGGGCATGCGCTACGCCATCACTGTGTCCTTCACTTGTGACCCCGATTATGCTATAGCTGATCCCAGCTTACCATAGGGTCCTTCTGAGTTAATGACTGGAGCCCTGGGACAAAAAACATAACATGAGAAGATACTTAAGTATTCAATTGAAGATGTTTTGTTTTCTTCTGGAAAGATTTAACAGACATTACGAACTTGTTGACATGGAAGAACAACAATAACTGCATGAGTTAATTGCCCTGTACTGTATTGAAAAGAAAAATTCACACAAAAAAAATCCTGTGGACCTTCATTCAGCTCCTGTATTACTGCCTTTGACTTTCTCTGCTTGCCTTTTTCCTTGTGAGTAACATCTTGACTGTCTCCCTTTTGTCACAGTTAGATCAGTTATCACAGATTGGACAAACAGCACAAGTGGAAATTCTCAACAGTTGGTATAAATGAAATTGCTCATAAAGAACAATTCGCTCATGGCCTGCCGAGGGAGCTTTTCAATAGCGTTAGCAGGGGTTTAGCTTTCAATACCTTTCCTAGACTGCACCGTCTCTATTAGAGTAACAATGTCTGAGCAATTGCACTGCAGTGTGTTTTGTCTTAGCTGTTGAGAAAGTTGTCTTCTGAACAAGTGTTTTTCAGTAGCACCATCTGTCTGTCAATCATATTCTCTATGAGAGAGGGAGCATAAGGTCTAAACAAGCTGCGGTGCTGGAAATGTTTATTAATGTAAAATATTCCGACTGGACCTTTTACTGTCATGACATGCACAGAAATGCATCAATTTGCTCGTTCCCTGGAAAGTACATCTTAATCTTGAATTAATTATGCCAATTCAAATCATGAATGAGTGATCTTTGCAATAAATGTCATTTATTGATCTCAATGCTTCAGATTTAATTGAGCGTAGTTATGTTTAATACACTGTTTTATTGCTGTCATCAGATTAGAGTATTAAACAGTGGTTTCCAGACCTCAACCACATTCTTTCCCCAAAAGGCATGTCTTGCATTGCTTCACGTTGCACAAAGACAAACTCTCCACTCTGTTATTGTCTAATGCTTGGGCCACAAGATTTAAAAAGACAGAAATTGCAAATGGTGTACTCGTTTTTAGGCTCTTCATACAGTATTATCTTCCTATATTATTCTATGGCATGGAGTGTGTAACATTTAATCTGAACTCTTCTGTATACCCGGTGACAACTGTCCTGAACTGATATCCACCATATTTGTAACAATCTTAAATCAGGTGTGTTCATGAGGCATTCAGGATAATTTGACCAAGTGTAATGTAGAGTGTTTGGTGACTGAAGAAACCACAAATATTTTTTGTGTTGTTTTTTTTGCCTTGTTTATAATTTGGTACCTGGAGGGAGGTTTTTTTTATGGGTTTGAAGGATTTTTAGTGAATGGTTGAGATTTTGAGGTGAAATTATCCAGAACATTATATTCTGTGGAGCTATTTATTTTTATGGATTTGATGGAACATGGAGTTCTAGTTCTTGATGCTTTGAACATTGTTTCTTTTATATGATTTTAAAAAAAAAGAATTGATAACTAGTATTTAACATCTGTTAAATATAATTGACTGAGATTTTGAAGATGGAAATGCAATCTGCAGTCTGTCATTATAACCTGGTACTGTCATACCTTAACTGTGGAATGAATGAGGCTATTGACTATGCATGATTTTTGTACCATGTTGTGTAATTTGCATTTGTGTCAAGTATCATAGTGGTTTTATTGAGAGGTTATTTATGGTTATACTTTATTATACATTTTGAATCGAAACCTCTATCATAAAACCACAGATGTACTATTCCATCTCCACTGTAACAAGTGGGTAATTTTGTGTGGCTTTTATTATTATTTTTATTTGATGGATTCACAGTCTGAATGTGGACTGAGCCCTAGGATGTGATCAGCCACAGGTTAATAAGAAGAGTCTGTAATATTACTTAATGAATTATCCATTAATTCAATACATAATGTAGACATAATATGTATGTGATGCATGCTTAATTAATCATTTAAGGTGATAATAAGTGAAAGGTATGGAATGGAGGGGAACAGCCTTGTTCTTTACTTGAGGATAAATGTTAAAACATGATCATTTATTTAAATTGTGAAGCCATTCATCTTTGCAGAACTGAGGTTTCAGCTGCTGCTTTAATGTTATGATTGAATGAGGATACCGGTATCCTTAAAGTGAATGGGATTAAAGTGAAATATTGACAAAATCCTGGACATAGGCAGGCAAAAAAAAAAACGAAAAAAAAAAAAAGTCTTAAAAATGAACTCATCAAAATATGGCAGTTGATGAATATACACTTCACATCACAAGGTGGGCCTAGGGTGCACCATTTGAAAGAAGGCATATAGATGTTAGAGTCAAATTATGTGTGAGGTTTCTTTCAGCTGTGTTAGACGTAAATGCATTTCCACACCACAGGAGTTGTTGTCACCTATGGGGTAGTAAAAGTTTAGTCTTTAAATTTTTTTAATTTTTTTTAAAGATCTGTGTTAATCTCAATACATCATGATAAACATCAATAGATAGAACCCCAGTTTCTCCTGCCTCTGGTAACTGGCAGTTTGTTTGATGGAGTATGGGCTTAAGTATAAATACTTGGATTTCATACACCTGTCCAGGTGTGATTGTGTTTTATTGACAGCTCAACATTGGAGAATCAGGGCATATTATGAGTAATGTCAGAACCAAAAAATTTACGCCATTTGTCTTATTCAGAAAGAATTTAGGAGCTGCATGCTTTGAAAGCTATGTAATACTATATTGGAAGCAAAGTCAGTATTTCTTGCAAAGTAATCAGACTTAATGACTGTCCTGGTAGTTGTATGGCTGCACTGAAGTAGTTAGTAACCAAAGCTTCCCATTGGCACATTTATAATCAAATCATGGAGGAGCTGTTTTATAAAAGTGCTTGCAGCTAAACATAACAATAAACTCAGAGAATTAATTCCAGGAATATCCAAGAGGCTGTTACTGTAAAGGCGAAATAAGTAAATTAATAACAAATTAATGTTTTTTCCCCCCAACACTCCTGTACAGCTCAGGTAATTTATTATTAAATATGAATTTAGTTAATAAGTGTTTTCCTAACAGAGCTATTAGGTAAAACAAGACTTTCAATTTGTATATCTGACTCGTGTTCCACTTTCTATCAAACCCGACATTAATAAATTATTCATAAACTTCTAGTGTTGATTCAAGCACCAAGGACTGCTTTAAATCCAAATCACTACTTTGAACCTGGACTGGATTTTAGCACATTTGAAATATGATGGCTGCATGAAAACTTCAGGTTTTAGCTGTGATCTTTTGTTCTTTTGCCATCTCAAGAGACCCAGAGACTGCTGAAATCATTTTTTTTTTTGGTAACCCCTTTCTTGTTATCGCCAGAGAGAAAAGAAGACAGTGGAACAAAGAGCAGATTTATTTTCTCTATACTGCTGGGAGAATTGTGCTTCAAGCCTGATGTGCAGAAGAACTGTTAGATTATGTCCAGATATGGTTCAGTGGGTTACTGATGTCATTTTGATAACTGTTTAATCGAACCCTGAAAATGTTTGATATTATTCTGATCAGATTTATAGTATGATGATTGTGTTTTGAATTGAGCAATACATGTTGCTGGGACTGCGGCTGCTCTGAAGGCCATACAGACTTCATGTACATCCATACTGTACTATTTCACACTGTCTGTTGTTACCCAGATGAGGATGGGTTCCCTTCTGAGTCAGGTTCCTCTCAAGGTTTCTTCCTTTAAACATCTTAGGGAGTTTTTCCTTGCCACCGTCGCCACTCAGTGGCTTGCTCAGTAGGGATAAATTCACACCATTAATATCTGTATACCGTGTTTATATTTCTGTAAAGCTGCTTTGAGACAATGTCTGTTGTAAAAAGCGCTATACAAATAAAATGTAATTGAATTGAAATTGAACATGTTGGTAGTCGAGAACATCTATCCTATGTGTTGACAAGCACCAGATATGTACTGTTTTTTTCTTCTTCTTCTGATGTATGCATATCTAAAAGAAGGTCTGAGATCAGTAGATGCTGATCAATTCGTGTTGGCGTTCCAAGGAATGCATGAATGAATGTGTAGTAGTACTTTAATGTGTGCTTAAGCAAAATCTGTGGCAGTTGCACATGTTACCAAAGACATCCACTCCACCTGGGAACTTCTCATTAATGCTTTGTTAAAGGATGGCAAATTGGCATCATATCTAGTTAACTCAGATTAGCCTAGAATGTGGAAATTGGTATGGACACAAAATGCCTTAATTATTCGCAATTTCCACCAGTTCTGGAGAAAGGGTGACATTTGTGTCACTCTGCGTTTCTATTAATGAGATGTCATCGTCCCACTGGGATGTAAAACCAGAATTCCTTGTTCATTTTCAAGAAATGGGCTGTGAAATCATGTTTTAATGACACACTAATCACAGTGACATAGATGCCACGATCTACATGCCTGGCAACTTCTCATAATAATATGGAAAATCTGAATAGATGAATTAGATGCTTCAGGAAGCTGATCCAGTGGCTCCAGAGATTTAAAAGAGCTCCATTTTTGTATGCATTAAAAAAAAAAAAGTGCGCACGCACACTGTATTTTTTAACTATTGTATTTATATTTAAATAAATAAATATATACAGTACATACATGCATAGATATTGTATTCACAGGAAAGTTAGTGAGAAGAATATTAATAAAATAAATAGAATATTTTTAATAACCAACAATACATTATTATTGTTTTCATACTTTGCTGAGGATTTGTTACAGATTGATTACTGGATTTGAGAGAAGATTCAGCTCATTTTCTGCATGCTGCTGAAAGAGGGAGAAAGATAAAGGGTTGTGTTTCAGACTAATGATCAAACTAAAATATTTACCTGGTCATGGTCATGTTTTTCCTCACATGTCTCCTGGTCATCGTCCTCTTCCTCACTGCACCTTCAGCTGTGACATGACCAGCGTCTCCGAGTTAAACTCGAACTGATTGCTCGACGACGCGGACTTTCCCCACGAGTACAAGCTCGGCGGCCGCTTCTTGAACGACGACGTGTAGCGGTAGAAGCTCTTGTGGCGGTTTTTCAGATACTCTCGGTAGTTCTTGGTGAGCAGCGTGTACAGAAACGGGTTGATGCAGCTGTTGCTGTAGGTCAGACACGCCACCAGGTAGTTAATACACGTGCGTATGTGAGGAGCCAGGGCCAGGGGTTCATGGTAGAGGGGTAAAAGCTGCCATATCCAAAAGGGTAGGAAGCAGGCCCAGAACACGAGCACGATCGTAAATATCATTATAAGCACTTTTTGCTTAGGTGACCGCTTGTTGCCCTTATTTAGAGCTGAGCTTCTCTGTGATTCAATGTATGTCCTGGCTAATCTGGTGTACAGGTATCCAATGATAAGGCCAGGCGCCATGATGCTGGTGCAAAACAGAGCAGTCAAGTAAATCTTATACGCTTGAGGTGCCCAAGTAGGAGCGCACATGCGTTTCACGCTTCCGTCCGCTGCCTTTCTGCTCGTCTGGTTCACCATGATGATCATAGGCATGGTTAAGAGCAGAGAGAGTATCCACACCCCCCAAGCCATGGATTTCCGATAGCTTTTGGAGCGCTTCACGTTGTCCAGAGGCTTCGTCACGGCCAAGAAGCGCTCCATGCACATCACGGTCAAGGTGAAGATGCTTGCGTGCATGGTGAGGAGATCCAGACTGAGCAGGATGCGACAGCCCATGTCCCCGAAGTACCAGTCCTTGAGGAAGTACGTGCACACCACGAACGGAATCGTGGAGAGGTACAGCAAGTCCGCCAGCGCCAAGTTAATAATCGAGATGTACATGGAGGTAGCGAAGCGAATCGAGTGACACATCACGACCAGAGTGTACACGTTCCCCGAAACGCCAACCACGTAAACAAGTGAGAGCAGCGTGCCAAAAGTCGAGGTGATTACCAGCTCGTCGGTGGAGCCCGAGTTGCTGTTCCGGGGTGTGTCTGCAAAAGAGAGAGACCTGCTAAAATTCATCGCGCCTGTCCGGGAAGGCGCCGTTACGCGGAGGTGGTTTTGGCAGGTGCGCGACAGAGACTGGGATTGAGAAATGCGCGGACCCGCCGGCGGAGCGGACCTCCTGACGTCACCACCACGTCTCTCTCCTGGTGTTTACCCGTTGCCTTCGACCCAAAATCACTTTAAGGGTACATCGGAAGTTGTGACTTTACGAAACCATCAACTCTAGTCTTACGTGCGTCGCGTAGGCTATTAGATGTGCTAAAACAAAACATGCATAATCTGAAAATAAACAATAATGTAGGCTTACATGTACATTATGTATCCGCGAACATCAGAAATAACGTTTGCTTTATTTACAGAATTGCCGTTTGGAGTTCGCTCCGAACCGAGAACAGTTGGTTTGGCTATGGCACGTCCTTTACGCACGGAAAGGAAGCTTCTGCATCACTGCCTTAACCAGATATGCATATAGATGAGATCAAACTGTGATAAATTTCTTTCTTTCTTTATTTTTCCCGTTAAGTTTGCATTTCTTAGTTCTTGTTTATTTCCGCAGTTCTTACGGAGACTGACTTTCACAATTGCTTCTTATTTTTGCAGCAAAACCCAGCAGCCTTCATTATGTTTTTTTTTTTTTTTTGGCTGAAAAGTAGTCTCTTACATTATATGCTGCTTTCTTTACTGATATACAAACATTTGTCTGTAACTTTAATTTTGTATTTGTAATCTCATTAATGTAGAAGTCATAACAAAAATCTATTACAAAGTTTGTACTAAAAAAATATGGTGCCTAGACTTTTGCACAGTACTGTATTTTTCCATTTTCAAGTTTTTTATTCAGTGCGCACTGCGCCAGAGTAGTTAATGTTTCTGCTCATTTTATTGCTTTAACACTGGATGTCTTTACAGAGTAATGCCTAGGCATCTAAATCACAGCCTATGCTAAAAGTTTTATGCGTTCTTTGCATTTTAATACAGGTATAGCAAAACGCAAACGCGCGTCTGCCAAAAGCCATACGAAGTAATTTCGCAACGCTTTCACAGCCTCATACCTTTTTTCTCTAAGGAATTCCGCGTGATCAAACAATGGCATTGATTGAACAGCAGATGAACATCAGAAATGATATGATTGCTATTATTGTAGATCACTGAGCGGTGTGATCTCTCTGTGTGTGTTTTCTGGCACAAAAAGTGAAATCAATATCAATTTGTTTTAAAATACCACAAGGCTGAAGGTATGCGGTACTGCACCTATTGCAGAAATAACAGAACAGGGAGCCTGTAATATTAGTCCTGGACCAGAGCAGTTAGTTGTCAGAGGCAAAACCAGTTAAAGTTTGGGAATGTGTGCTATATAATTATGATGTTTTCAGAGTATTTCAAGTCAATATCAGAATTGTCTATAAAGCAAAACACATACAATACTGTATAATGAGTAATATTTTGAGCTTAAACATTATTTTAGCACAATATTCATTTCAAAGTTTTTTTTTAATGATCAGAATAACTGGCAAAAAATAACTGGCAACGTCTTCTATAGAGACTTACAGTAGATTATTTTTTGGACAAGTCTTAATCTCCTGGCCCAGACAATCTGGGTTTATGCTAAATTGTCCTGGTCCTGACACCATCTGAACATGAGCCTCAACCACCAGCCACAAAACAGCCCCAAAACATCAATGATCAAGCACAATATTTTACAGTGGATGCTTTTTCACATTTAGAAAAAATAAATAAATAAATATTTCTAATGGCTTGTGTAGATCAATAACAAATTGTCGCTTCTGTGCTGAAAGCTCTTTGGTTTTATATGAATAAGGTGTTTTTATGTGTTCAACCTCCTATATAGACTCAAATGAGACAAAGGCTTGGCAACAGAAAACAATCGTTTGAGTGACAGGTGTATCTTGAGTGCAGGTGTGCCCTGTTAGATTGATCAGTCCCTAAAGGATTTCACTGAAGTTTTTTTGTGTGTGATTGTTGCAGCCAAAAATGCTTGATTTTGCTACTTAATTTTTCAGAATATGTTATGCAATTTGTAGGGTTTTTTGTGCTTTTTTGCTATCAAAACTATTGATTTGGGAAATTGCACAAAACTGTTTTGTAGTGACATTTGTTGGTAAATGAGACCTTTTAGCTTTACTCATGTTTAACACATTTGAATCATAGAGAGTTTTGACAGAATATGCATTGTGATGACGTCACATGATGTATCTTTGCCCAAATCTGTGGAAAATCCATGGCAATTTTGGAAAAAAAATTGCAAGCTCCTCTGAATATAGTGTAGTTTGCTTGATTTTGTGTTAATTTCTGCGATCACAAAATTGCGAAACCCTGGAGGGCCTGATTGATTGTTAGAACAGTTAATAGCTCTGAATGTTTACTCTTGGTTTGTTAAGACAGTTTGAAGCTGAGAAAGAGGGAAAACCACTCAGAGTCATTGTATAAGCATTGTGTATAGCCAATACAACAATTTGGTATGTACTGAAAAAAAAGAGAAACCACTGGTGTACTAACAACCAGACATTGAACAGGTCGGCCATGGAAAACAAAAACAGTTGATGGCAGAAACATTGTGAGAGTTATGAAGCAAATCCCAAAAACAACAGTCGGTGTCATCATCAGCAACTTTCACAGGGCAGGGGTGAAGGTATCAAAATCCACTATTCGAAGAAGACTTTGAGAGCAGAAATGTAGAGGCCATACAACAAGATGCAAACCACTCATCAGCAGTAACTATCAGAAAGACAAGATCAGAACCAAGATTAACATCTACCAAAATGATGGAAAGGCCAAAGTGTGGAGAAAGATAGGATCTGCTCATGATCCAAAACATAGAAGCACATCGGTCAAGAAAAGTGGAGCTAGTGTCATGGCCTGGGCTTTCATGGCTGCTTCAGGAATGGGTACACTGATAATTATTGATGGTGTAACTCATGACTGTAGTGGCGGAATGAATTCAGAAATCTACAGAAACATTCTGTCTGCCAATTTACAGAGAAATGCATCTGAGGAACTTCACCATGCAGCAAGAAAATAATCCAAAACACTGGCAAAACAATAAAGGACTTTATCAGAGGGGAAAAAGTGGAAAGTTTTACACTGATCAAGTCAGTCACCAGACCTTAATCTGGTTGAGCATGTATTTCATCTCCTGAAGAGGAGACTGAAGAGAGAAACCCCCCAAAACAAACAACAACTAAAATAAGCTACAATACAAGTCTGGAAAAACATCACACAAGAAGAATGCAACAGTTTGGTGATGTCAGTGGCTCACCGGTGTAATGTAGTTACTGCAAGTAAGGAATTAACAATAGAATTGGCCTTGCTGTTCCTGTACAGTGGACCGTATTAAAGGCTGGCATAGGCATACTGTAGCTATGATATAAATGTGTGAGTATATGGGGGAACACATGAATGTTTTTTATAATAAATGTAAGTTTTTATAAGGGCAGTTAGAGGTTTGTGAAATGCAAACCTCATTTTATTAATGGAGTACTCATTAAAAGCAGAATCAGTTTGCTAGTTGCTGTATTGTTAGCTCCGTAGTTGGATATAAATGTTAGTTCAATTGTAAGTTGTATTGCATTGTGTTCCGTAATATTACCCATTAATTAAACACTATCAGCATGATAAAGTTAATTATTAACTATTTTATTCATAGCATTGTATCATGTAACATCCATCAACAATAATTAAGTTCCAATGTTCTAATATTTTGGCAGTAATTTTAGTCTTTTAAACCAAAGAGTCACAGTAAAAAGTTAACAATTGATATAATACACAATTGGCATTGTTAAATATTAACTATGAGACATTTCTGCGTGTGGACCTCTCAAAAATTTGGATCCTCGCTTTGGCCCTGGCTGTTACTTTGCATGGAGTATTAGTTTATTGGTTTATTATCAGTTTTACTTGTCTTTGGCTGCTTTACTGCTGTTTTTGATCAGGATTCAGGTTATTGATGTATATATTAGTACAAACTAGTAGAAATCTATCAGGTACCTCTCCTCTTGTACACCAAATGTATAATGTTTGATAATGTTTGGCTATGTGTATAATGTATGGCACTGTTTCCCTACCTATATACCTATTTGTGAAACATCTTTATAGAGAAAACTGTAAATCCCATCTGTTTTATCAGAGTCATATCACAATCCCCTGGTATCTAATGCATATTGTTCAGGTCATATTTTGCTGCTTTGTTTGCTTGTTTGTTTGTTAATTGTACAGCTGCAGTGGATGAGTTATATGGAAATAAGAATCCAGTTCCAAGGCTATTGCTTTGGTAGGAGAATTGTATTTATTCCCCTCAGTGGTCTATTTAAGTTCTTAATTGATGTCCAGACATCACACATTGAGTTTCTAACATAATAACAGAGATATAATTTGCTATTTGTTTAAATAATATTCATTCACATTATATCATTTTGTGGTTGTGTTAGATGGCTGCAAGCATCAACCTTTCCGACTTATCAAGTAGACGTTATATAGGATAATATACATTTATTTAAATATTTGAATTTCAGAGATGATACTTGCTGTATTAAAGCATTTTTTTCTGCATAGACTACATGTTTGTTTTGATATTCCATAATGTAGCAGGCAAAGAAATCTGCAGCAAGAGAACAAAGAATATTTTTCAGAGACTAAAGCATTTAACCACTTGAATCACAAGGAGCTGAATATAATTGAGTATACTTCTGCGAGTTCACAAAAAAGAGCTGATGAACTCTGATCAAAAACAATTAAGCAGGCCAAAACTAATTTAACAGCCTTAAGGAGTTGTTGGTGTGAAAGTGTGAAAGTGTATTGCATATTGAGAATCCTTAATGTGACCTTGGTTTTACTCACTTAAGATTACTGAGTGACAATCTGTGGGATGAAAAACTGAAGTTTATCTCTACAGGGTTTTCCAGGGTAATGGAAAAAGACCCTTTCTATCATTCAACAGTCTTTGGTTTAAAAATACAGAAAAATAGCCACACTGTTCTTTCATCATGCACCTTACTGCAGAAAGTGCAAGAAATCTGTCTGATTAATATTTTTCTTTAATTCCTATGTGGACGTTTTTGCCTTCAAGTTGCCTACTTAGGGAGAAACACATAAACATCAATCAAAAGGTATTCGTTCTCAAAAGATCTTGGTATACAGGTTATACACATATGCCTGATTATTATGCAATTATTCTCACAGTGTTTATTATATTGTTGCTGAATTTTTTCTATGATTTATTAATTACATTTTCATGGTGCCTGGTTTTAAATTAAAATCTACTCTGGTAATCTCTGCTGTCAACCTCAGTTTTCCTTGAGGGCACATTGCTATTATTTTTCATATCAGAACGAGGCCCTGCTTATATTCACATTAAAACAAACAGTGTAATTTAAGCCATGCTTAGGGTTGGCTGTGGCTCAGGTGGTGGAGTTGGTTGTCTACAAATCATAGGGTTGGCAGTTTAATTCCTGGCCCACATGACTCCACATACTGAAGTGTCCTTGCGCAGGACAACCACAAGTTGCTCCCGATGGCAAGCTAGCACATTGCATGGCAGCTCTGCTACCATTGGTGTGTGTGAATGGGTGAATGAAAAACAGTGTAAACTGCTAAGAAAAAAGTTCTATATAAGTGTGGACTATTATATTTCATGAGCTTGTATGTTTTGGATCATGAGCAGATTCTTTCTTCTCCACACTTTGATCTTTCCATCACTTGAGGTGGTTGTGGTTAATCTTGGTTCCAGAATGTGGCTCATCTTTATATTTCTTTGGGAATTCATATCTAGATGTCTGAGTCTTACTGCTGATGATGAGTGGTTTGCATCTTGTGATTTAGTCTCAGAATTTCTGCTCTCAAAGTCTACTTTGAATGGTGGATGGTGATACTTTCACCCCTGCCCTGTGGAGGTTGTTGTTGATGTCACTAACTGCTGTTTCTGGGTTTTTCTTCACAGCGTTCACAATTTTTTTTGTGATCAGCTGTTGCTGTTTACCTTGGCCGACCTATTTGGTGTCTGTTGCTCAGAACACTAGTCTTTTTTTCTTTCTTTCTTTTTTAGGACAGTCTGAATTGTTGTATTGGCTGTGCCTAATGTTTCTGCAATGCATCTGATTGATTCTCCCTCTTTTCTCAGAAAATGGCTTGTATTTCTCCTATAGACAGCTCTCCGATCTTCATGTTGGCTTGTCCTTTATAACAACAAATGCAGTCTTTACAGGTGAAGCTCAAGTTTAAAACCAAGAGTAGATGTTCAGAGCTATTTATTTAAACAATTCATCTAACAGGACACTCCTGAGTAACAAGTAACACCTGTCAGTCACATGTTCCAATATTTTTGCTTGCCTACAAATTAGGTGGTTTGATATAAAATGTGCCATGTTTTATGTTGTTTCACACATCTACATATAAATATCAGGAAATAAAAGTTGAATTTCTAACTCCCTTCTCATCTCTTATCTTTTGTTCTCAAACTCAACTGTCTTCAGCCTACAGCAAAAACAAATGAATTGGCCTTGCTGTTCCAACAGTTTCGGAGGGGACTGTATTTTTCTTTATATGAAATCATATATTTTTACAGAATGCATATATTTTATGTAATCTAATTTACTTTTTATTTTTATATGGCAATGATTTGGATCTGATTACATTTACATTTACATTTATTCACTTAGCAGACGCTTTTATCCAAAGCGACTTACAAATAAGCAAAGTGATCTATCAAGAAGGGAACAATACAAGTAGTGCTACTATACAAGATCCATTAATCGAATACCAGAGGAAGCAAAGTGTACAGAGTAGAGGTTTAAGTGCATTGTGTGTGGGGTGTTTTTTTTTTTGTTTTTTGTTTTCCTCTCTCTAGGAGTTGGTTAGGTGTTCACGGAAAAGGTGGGTCTTTAGCTGTTTTTTGAAGATAGTGAGAGATTCTGCAGTCCAGATTGAGATCGGAAGAGCATTCCACCACTGGGGAATGGTATGCGTGAAGGTTCTGGAGAGGGACCTTACGCCTCGCTGAGTGGGAACTACTAAACGTCGGTCGCTAGTCAATCGCAGATTGCAAGAGGGAATGTATGCCTTCAGGAGAGAGTTGAGGTAGGAGGGTGCTGTTCCTGACAAGGTCTTGTAGGTGAGCATCAAGGCCTTGAACTTGATGCAGGCAGCTACAGGAAGCCAGTGGAGGGAGATGAAGAGGGGTGTGACGAGTTGTCTTGGGCTGGTTGAAGACAAGGCGCACTGCAGCATTCTGAATCATTTGAAGGGGTTTGATGGAGCTGGCTGGGAGGCCTGAAAGCAGTGAGTTGCAGTAGTCCAGTTTAGAGATGACAAGAGCCTGGACTAGTATCTGTGTAGCCTGTTTGGTGAGGAATGGTCGGATTTTCTTGATGTTGTACAGGATGAACCTACAGGACCTTGCAGTTGCTGAGATGTGGTCTGTAAAGGTCAAGCCCTCATCAAGAATCACCCCAAGGTTCCTGGCCGTCTTGGTTGGCATGAGTGTAAGTGAGCTGAGCTGTACAGTGAAGTTCTGGTTGATTGAGGGATAGGCTGGGATGACAAGAAGCTCAGATTTTCCCAGGTTAAGCTGAAGATGGTGCTTCTTCATCCAGACCGAGATGTCTGACAGGAAAGAAGAGATGCGTACAGAAACAGATGGGTCGTCAGGCTGGAAGGACAAATAGAGCTGGGTGCTATCAGCATAGCAGTGATAGGAAAAGCCATGAGACTCAATCACCTGACCGAGAGATGTAGTGTAGATAGAAAAGAGGAGTGGACCCAGAACTGACCCCTGTGGAATGCCAGTTGTGAGTTGCTGAGTTTCAGAAATACCGCCACTCCATGATACCTGGACCGAAAGATAGAGATTCCACCCAGCGTAGAACCGTTCCAGTGATGCCCAGGTTGGAGAGAGTTGATAGGAGGATCTGATGGTTCACAGTGTCGAAAGCAGCAGAGAGGTCAAGTAGGATGAGGACAGATGATCTAGAGGTTGCTCTTGCTAGTCATAAGGCTTCAGTGACGGAAAGCAGAGCAGTCTCCGTGGAATGGTTGCTCTTGAAGCCAGACTGCTTGGTTTCTAGGAGGCTGATCTGTGTGAGAAAATTGTAGAGTTGATTAAAAACGTCTCTTTCAAGAGTTTTGGAAAGAAAGGGGAGGAGGGAAACAGGTCTGTAATTGTCAACTATTGCAGGATTGAGTGATGGTTTTTTAAGCAGTGGGGTAACCCGGGCTTGCTTAAATGAGGTAGGGTATGTGCCAGTAGAGAGCGATGTGTTAAAGATGTGTGTAAGTGCAGGTATTAGTGTGGGAAAGATGGATTGAGGAAGTTGAGAAGGGATAGGGTCAAGGGGACAGGTTGTGGGACGGCTAGAGAGGAGGAGTTTAGAGACCTCAGTCTCTGAGAGGGGAGAGAAGGAAGTCAGTTGGGAGGTACGTGGAGGAGGAGTTGGTCTATGCATGTCTGGGTTTGAGAACTGGTTCCTGATTGATGTAACCTTGCTGGAAAAGAAAGTTGCAAAGTCATCTGCAGTGAGAGAGGTAGGGGGAGGGGGAGGAGGGGGACAGAGAAGAGAGGAAAAAGTTTTGAAAAGAATGCGGGTGTTGGGAGAACTATCAATCTAATCTTGGAAGTATGTGGCTTTTGCAATAGAGATGCTTTTCGAAAAAAGAGGAGAGAAGTGTCTGGTAATTGGTTAGGTCAATTGGATTGTTTGATTTGTGCCATTTCCTTTCAGATGCTCTTAGTTTGGCCCGGTTGCTACACAGAGCATTTGAGAGCCAAGGACTAGAGGGTGATGTGCGAGCAGGTCTGGAGGTTAGGGGGCATATGCTGTCAAGAGAAGATGTTATGGTGGAACATAGCATGTTGGTTGCGGTGTTTAAGTCAAGTGAGGAAAGGTGGTTGTTAGAGGGAAGTAAGGTTGTGACAATGGAGGAGAAATGCGAGGGGGAAAGGGAGTGAAGATTGCGATGAAAATAGATGGAAGGAGGAGACAGTGAAGGGGGTGAGGGGAGAGAAATAGAGAACTGGATAAAGAAATGGTCAGAGGTGTGGAGAGGACTAATGAGAAGATCATGTGTGGTGCAATTACGTGTGAGGATGAGGTCAAGCTGTTTGCCGGCTTTGTGGGTTACTACTGTGGTGAACTGCTTGAGGTCAAATGTGGGAAGGAGAGCAAGAAAGTCAGCTGCATGTGGCTTGTCTAGATGAATGTTGAAATCACCAAGGACCAGAAGAGGAGTTCCATCATCTGGGATGGTGGATAGTAGCGTGTCAAATTCATCGATGAACTTCCCCAGTTGACCTGGAGGATGGTAAACAACAAGAAAGTGCATTTTTGCAGGGTCAGTGACCATAACAGCATGAAATTCAAAAGAAGTGTATGAGCAAGAGGGAGAAAGACAGGTAAATTTCCATGTTTTGGAGAGAGGCAAACCTGTACCACCCCCATGATTACTACCATAGATTTTATTTACTTCCATTTGAGATGCTCATTTTTTATTTATGAATGATTTATGTAATCTTTCCAGGTTCTAATATTAGTAGTGACTAGCCTCAGTAAGGGCACCTTGCTTAAGTATGAATAATAATAATAAAAAATATTTTAAGCAAGGAAATACTAGCACACATGATGGAGAACATTATGGCAAAACTTAGGAAAGATAACATTTATAAACATTTAACATTGATCGTTTCCTTGTGCTTAGTCATTTAAAAATAGAGATTTTGTTTTCTTTTCAGTCTTACAGATATCATGATTTGGCAGAGTGTGTTCATTTCTGTTTTCTCTAACAGTGCCTCTCTAACAGTACTAGTGAATTACTGTCAGGCAATCATTCAAATGAGCAATAAAAATGTAGGCTAAATGTAACCTTATTAGTGCATATGCGAGATCCCAAAACCTTCCATTAAGCCCTACCCTCTTGGTTTCAAGATGTAACAGCAAATAACATCAGAAATAGTGTAAAGTAGCTGCTTTCTATTTTAAAGTGTCCTTGATAACAAGCTATGATTTCAGCAGCCATGTCTGATTTGCATGAATGTGTCATAAGAGCAAAATTTAGTACATCTGTGCCAATATATGATTTCAAGTGCTTTTTGAAACCAAAGACAAGAATAGTGGCTTAATTGTGATTGTGAGGCTGTGGAACAAGACACTGAAATAATACAATAGCTACACCAATCAGCCACAACATTAAAACCACTGACAGTTGATGTGAAGAATGTTGATTATCTCGTTACAAACAAGGAGTGGGATATATTAGGCAGTAAGTGAAGTCAGTTCTTGAAGTTGATGTGTTGGAAGCAGGAAAAATGGGCAAGTGTAAGAATCTGCGCGATTTCGACAAGGGTCAAATTGTGAACGCTAGACCACTGGGTCAGAGCATCTCCAAAACAGCAGGTCTTGTTGGGTGTTCCCAGTATGCAGTGGTTAGTACCTACCAAAAGTGGTCCAAGTAAGGACAACCTGTGAACTGTTATGGGAGCACAAGGATAATTGATGCACATGGGAACAAAGGCTAGTCCATCTGGTCCGTTCCCATAGAAGAGCTACTGTAGAACAAACTGCTTAAAAAGTTAATGCTGACTATGATAGAAATGTGTCAGAACACACTGTGCATCACAGCTTGCTGCAAATGGGGCTGCATAGCTGCAGATCAGTCAGAATGCCCATGCACATGAGCATCAGAACTGAACAACGGAGCAATGGAAGAAGGTGGCCTGGTCTGATGAATCACATTTTCTGTAGCAGTGCCAGATACAGTACCACAGCACAGCCTCAGATGACTTGTAAAGTCCATACAAGGTGGCACATACACAATATTAGGCAGGTGTATGTATAAAAATGAAACTAACTTGCAGTTCTTAATATACAGCAATGTTGGTAGTTGGCAGGTTATATCATTCACAATCATGCTGTCTTACGCTGTCTGATAGACTGTATTAAGTCATTTGTTACATTATTGATCACGTTGTTTTTTTTTTGTTTTTTTTTAGAATTTAGCATCAAGAATGAACTGATCTACTCTTGTGTGTTTTTATTATTTTAACTGGTGGACATTGATGCACATTGGCTTAGTCATTACATCAATTATAAGACAGCCTGTGCAGAATACATAACCAATGCTGCAAATGTTTGTGCGCATGCTGTTGAAAACCTGTATGTAGGTAATTCACTTAAAAAAAAATCATCAAAATGTTCAGTGCTCAAGCTTCTTTAGCAAGAGAACACAGTGTACTGCTTGTCCTTCTGTCTCTTTCATATTTAGTGAAATGATTAACATGCAGCACTAAGAGAGCATGTTGTTGTGAACTACAATCAACACACAATACTGTGATTGTAAAGCTGCCTTCTTCTTACCTGTTGTAATTATACTGCATTTCCAACAGTTTTGTATTGGAGATTATCAAATGCTATGATCAACTCTACTGCACATGGTTCATAGTTCTGTGACACACACTCATTTTACAAGAGGACATGTACTGCCATCAGTCCAGTCTGTTGTGTGTAGAGAACATGCAGTCATGCACAGTCAGTTTCACCTTTTCAGCTTAAGATTGTACTGTCTTGTCATTGAGGCACTCCAGGCTCTTTAGCTATTGCACTGTTCTTGTGGTTTGTCAGATTATTCAAAACACATCAATATATTTTATTTATTTAGAGAGTTGCTAAACTGACAGCTCTATCAGTGATTTTACACTACATCTAAAAAAATATACTCAAGTTGGCCTGTCTTATCATAAAAATGAAATATAATATTTTCCAAAAGTAATTTAATTCAAAAACAGAATAATCTCTATCATTTACAGTAGAGATGCAAAAGCAATGGCTGCTGTTATTTATTAATTAAACCAATGGTGATTTGTAATGACAATACACTCTACAACAGCATTTTGCTAATAGATTAAAGCCTTTTGGTTCAGGATATACAGGAAATAAAAGTGTAAATGTCTATTTTGGGTGCAACAATCAACCTACTGCTTTTCAGATTAGTGCAATTTTTCCCAGGTGGAACAGCATCCTATCACTTCCTGAATTAACTGCTGCTAAATGATGATGTTGTTATTGTTGGAGCTACTCACTGAACTCACTGTTTTGTAGAATGATAGATTTTGCTTGTATTTTCCTCATTTGTAAGTCGCTTTGGATAAAAGCGTCTGCTAAGAGAATAAATGTACTGTGAATGTACATTCATATATACATACATGCATGCATGCGCACACACACACACACACACACACACACACACACACACACACACACATACACACGCGCTCTTTATTAATCCCACGAGGTGAAATTGTTATGTTACAGCAGCATCAAGAATAACAATCCATCCATCCATCTATCCATTTTCTGAGTGGGGGATATGCTGGATGGGGTGTCATCCCATTGTAGGGCACAATTGCATGCATGTTCACACAAGGATAATTTGGAAATGGCAATCAGCCTACAATGAAACTGGATTACCTGGAGGAAACCCCTAAGACATGGGGAGAACATGCAAACTCCATGCACACAGGGCAGAGGCAGGAATCAAACCCCCAACCCCAGAATTACGAGGAAAACATATTAACCACTAAGCCACCATGCCCCCTAACAATAAAATGTCAATTAATTGCAGATCCACAAAAAAATAACTGAATATTAAATAAAGATATGTACAACATCAAAAAGAATAATAATGAATAAATAAAAGAAAAAGGAGCAATAAAACAGATGTTCAAAAAAAGGCAGTGAATAATACAGGGCTGTAAAAAATATTTGCCCCATCCTGATTTCTTCTGTTTTTGTGTTTATGTCATACTAAATAGTTTTAGATCATGAAATACAACATAAAACAAAGCCAACCTGAATAAACACACAATGCAGTTTTTGTTAATTGCTTTTTTCATTTAAGTAAAAAAAGTGATCCAACACCCATCACCAATGTAAAAAACTAATTTCCCCTTTAAACTTAAAATCTGGTTGTGTCACCCTTTGCAACAATAACTGCAACCAAAAATGCTTCCGATATCTGGAATTCAGTCTTTCACTTACTTCTAGGACTAGGACTTGCTTCTATGCTTTGGATCATTGTCTTGCTGCATAATCCAGTTGCGCTTGAGTTTCAATTTACGGACTGAAGACCGGACATTCACCTTTAGGGTTTCCTGGTAGAGAACAGAATTAATGTTTCCCTCAATTATTGCAAGTTGCCCAGGCCCTGAAGCAGCAAAACATCCCCACACCATCACACTCCACCACCATGCTTGACTGTAGGTATGATGTTATTTTTATGGATATCTGAGTTTGATTTACATCAAATGTAATGGGACCTATGCCTTGCGAACAGTTCCACTTCAACTCATCAGTCCATATAATATTTTCTCATCAAGATATGTTTTGGCCAAATTCAGATGAGCCTTAATGTTCTTTTGGGTTAGCAGTGGTTTTTGCCTCACCACACTTCCATGGATGGCATTTTTGCCCAGTGTATGTATGATAGTGGAGTCATGAACAGTGACCTTTATTGATGCAAGAGAGTCCTGTTGTTTTGGCATAGTGAGTTACTGGGTAAGATATTTTAATCAACGTCATGCTGTTGAAAAAGTTCTATATAAGTGTTGATTTGATTGAACAGGGCTGGCAATAATCAGGATTGGTTGCGTCTAGTGCAGCTGAACCCCATTATGAATGCAATTTCATGTTTTTTCGTCAATAAATAACATTATCATTTATAAACTGCATTTTGTTTTTACTCGTGTTGCCTTTGTTTTATCTTAGATTTTGTTTAAATAAAAAAAATAATTAGTATGAGATATACACAAAGACAAAAGAAATCAAATAACAAAACAAATACCAGACAAATACGTTTTAACAGCACTGTATATACAACATATTTACGACATAAACAGTATTTACAGATGGTATCCATACAATATATCTGTTTCACTTCCATAAAAGCCAGAAGTGATGTGCTAAACTCATAAAATTTTATATTACAGACCTAAATCTCATTAAACTAAAATTAACCATTAAATTGTCTTTTACCGACTACTCATCAGCAAAATAAATAAATAAATAAATAAATATGTACACATTGTATGTGTGTGATAGCCTGGGAAAACCCTTCACATGGTGTAAAAACAAGACAGGTTATTACCCAAAGAACATCACACCCATGCTGAAACATGGTGGTGGCAGTATCAAGCTATGGGGCTCAATCAAGATAGAGATAATCATGGATAGCTCCTAATAACAAGCTATTTTGGCAAAAAACCTGTTCATCATGGTAATGACTCTCAAACCATACACACTTATGTAGTGTTATTTTTCAATATGATACATAATTATTAACATCCTTGAGTTGAATATGATTACATACTGTTCATATTGTTTTTTGGTCACGTACACTTTTTGATTGGATGTACTCTTCAAGCAGTCTTTCAGAGATATGGAGTAATTGGTCTTTGTTTAAGTCTTTTTTTTGTGACAGTCTTTGATCTCTATATAATTGTGTGTTCCAAAAGAAACTGTGTTTTGTGGATTGAACAGTATTTTCTTCCCTGTACAGGTATAAAGGACAAGCAGAAGGAGCTTCAGAAAATTATCCATTGTCACATGAAAACATTTTTCTATCAATAAAAAGTTTCTTATTCCGATATTTAGAACAATGCATTCAGTCTTTTTTGGCATTTGATAAACACATAATGGATCTATTAAAATTGTAACTGAACAGAGAATCAGTGGCATTATGGAAAAGATTCAGTGGCTGAATCTGTCATTATCTTTTGGAGTATTTTGGAGTGTACAAACAAAATACTGGTCCACTTTGTGTACAATATATAGTTTGATGGATTTTTGCCTGTGTGACTCTGGGTTAGCGCTGACAGTCACTCTGCCAGAAGACGGAGTAGATAAAGTGGGAACAAAAGGGCCAATAATATAAATTCTCTTTCTGACCTCTACGTTGTGAAAGTCTGATTTATGACCTGAGCCACTTTTAGCTGATCACAGACCATGAGGGCATGAACAATGCTTCCCGGGAGAGGAGTGGTGGGGGGTTTTTTTTTTGTTACAATGTAGAACATTGGTATGCTCTGGGGTTTTTGTTGTTTTTTTTGTGTTTTGCCGGCCTTTTGATCTGAGTTTATTGGAACTCTAGCTTAGATTTGTCTCTGATGCTATTTGCAGGGACTAAACAATCTCTACAGTTCTACTGGCCTTTAACAGTGGCTTTTGGTAGAGAGAAGTACAATCCAGGCCAGAGGGCAAGAAAAGTGTGTGTGAAAAATGTGTGAGTGGTGGCTCAGTGGGTAAGATTTTGAACTACTGATCAGAATGTCATGAGCTTAAATGACAGCACTGCCAAACTGCCAAGAGCCTCATCTGATTAGTTGTATTCCATCTCAGTTGTTTGCTTTGACCAAAAATCATCAACCAAATGACCAAACATTCTTTTGTAAAATAAATAAATAAATAAAAGACCTTATCTGTAATATGCCTCTCTATATAACTGATTTACTTTTATTACATTACATTCACAAATATTGAACTTCTCACAGAAATGTATTGTGACCTATTTAATCACTGGTAAATCAAAATGACTTGAAATCACAATTACTGTAACTAAACTAAGTAAGAATGATTCAAACATACAACTAACACTGCAAACATTTCAACAGTAATGAAAAATTAAAGAACCTTTAAAAAAATCTACAGTAGATTTTGTGTGATCAGGAAAATATTTCAGCATTGAAAATATCATGAAGAAACCATTCATTATGAAAAAAAATATTGTTCAGTAATAATTTCAACCACTGAATTTGTTTGAAGGAAGGAAACTCTCAAAGAATTATAATTCAAATCTACTTGAAATAAAATAAAAATAATAATGTTGAATTAACTCAGTACTCATTCATGTCTACAGTGAGGGAAAAAAGTATTTGATCCCCTGCTGATTTTGTACATTTGCCCACTGACAAAGAAATGATCAGTCTATAATTTTAATGGTAGGTTTATTTGAACAGTGAGAGACAGAATAACAACAAGAAAATCCAGAAAAATGCATGTCAAAAATGTTATAAATTGATTTGCATTTTAATGAGGGAAATAAGTATTTGACCCACTCTCAATCAGAAAGATTTCTGGCTCCCAGGTGTCTTTTATACAGGTAACGAGCTGAGATTAGGAGCACACTCTTAAAGGGAGTGCAACTAATCTCAGCTTGTTACATCTATAAAAGATACCTGTCCACAGAAGCAATCAATCAATCAGATTCCAAACTCTCCACCATGGCCAAGACCAAAGAGCTCTCCAAGGATGTCAGGGACAAGATTGTAGACCTACACAAGTCTGGAATTGGCTACAAGACCATTGCCAAGCAGCTTGGTGAGAAGGTGACAACAGTTGGTGTGATTATTCGCAAATGCAAGAAACACAAAAGAACTGTCAATCTCCCTCGGCCTGAGGCTCCATGCAAGATCTCACCTTGTGGAGTTGGAGTGATCATGAGAACAGTGAGGAATCAGCCCAGAACTACACGGGAGGATCTTGTCAATGATCTCAAGGCAGCTGGGACCATAGTCACCAAGAAAACAATTGGTAACACACTACGCCGTGAAGGACTGAAATCCTGCAGCGCCCGCAAGGTCCTCCTGCTCACAAAAGGACATATACATGCCCGTCTGAAGTTTGCCAATGAACATCTGAATGATTCAGTGGACAACTGGGTGAAAGTGTTGTGGTCAGATGAGACCAAAATGGAGCTCTTTATCATGGAGGTGGAAACATTATGCTTTGGGGGTGTTTTTCTGCTAAGGGGACAGGAAAACTTCACTGCATCAAATGGATGATGGACGGGGCCATGTACCGTCAAATCTTGGGTGAGAACCTCCTTCCCTCAGCCAGGGCATTGAAAATGGGTCGTGGATGGGTATTCCAGCATGACAATGACCCAAAACACACGGCCAAGGAAACAAAGGAGTGGCTCAAGAAGAAGCACATTAAGGTCCTGGAGTGGCCTAGCCAGTCTCCAGACCTTAATCCCATAGAAAATCTGTGGAGGGAGCTGAAGGTTCAAGTTGCTAAATGTCAGCCTCGAAACCTTGGAGAAGATCTGCAAAATCCCTCCTGATATGTGGGACAAAATCCCTCCTGATATGTGTGCAAACCTGGTGGCCAACTACAAGAAACGTCTGACCTCTGTGATTGCCAACAAGGATTTTGCCACCAAGTACTAAGTCATATTTTTCAGAGGGGTCAAATACATATTTCCCTCAATAACCTACATATCAATTTATAAAATTTTTGACATGCGTTTTTCTGGATTTTCTTGTTGTTCAGTGCTGTTGATATTGCTGTTTGTAGTCTTGTCTATCTTTTTTTTTTTTGTAATTTTCCTTGCCATCTCATCCAATTTAACTAATTGTACTGCAGAATGTACTGTTAGATTACCAAATCAAGTGTGTACACCTTAAAATAGACCTCTGGCCCCCACTGAAATTTGGCTGGACCCCATGGGTGCTCCCTCTTCTGAAAGTGGCAATTGATATATTTATTAAGCTGTCAAGCCATGGTCATGCAGGAAGCCAATAAAAAAAAGAAAAAAGAAAAAAAAAGCCAAATCACGCAAATGGAAGAGAATGCCATCTGCGCAAAAGGGATTTGCTTGTGGTAATAGTTTTGTTTACTCACACTGTTTTGTCCCAGTGTCATCTACAGTCATGTGAAAAAATAAGAACACTCCATGGGATTATTTATTTATTGATTTATTTGTTTGTTTATTTATTTGATATTTGGACAAGCAAGCATTTGATCCTCTTTGAAACACTGCTTATTTACAAAGGTGACACACTCTATCAAATGACATAAAATCGATATTTTGTAGTAATTTTCACAATTTAAATGAACAAAAAACAGATCAGTCAAATGGAAAATGTAAGTACACCCCTAAATTTATCACACCTTCAAATACATAAAATTAATTAATAAAAAAAATTGCTGTACAATACATAATGGAAAATGGAAATGTATAAAGGCTATTAAATGCACATGCAGTACAGAGACCCACTGAGTCCTCACACTCAGAGAAGGCATTTTGTAGAATACAAGAACACATACATAATTCAATAAGCACAGAGTGCTCTGAACTTCGGCTGCCATGAGCAATTACACTGTGGGCCATGCTGAAATAGTAGAAATAAAAAAGTATAGGACAGTATTCAAAAGACCTGACAAAAGGACTAAACTAATTTGAATGATCTATTTAAGACAAAGCTTTAAAACTGGTTCAGGTAATAGTTTATATGAATTCTCTGATAATATATAAATTAAGTAAGGAATAAAACACCTTAACACAGTGCTGTTATTGGAAATCCATCCATATAAATTCATACCACATTGAAGTGGATTCTTTGCCTATAGCAGCATGTCCCAATAGGTTTTATTCCTCTTATCTTATACCACAGTGATTTGCCAACTACTAAAATTTTTTAATCTATTAATGAATGACACATCATGCTTTTTAACCATGTGTACTGACCTGGAATTCATAATTCATAATAATTTGTTAGCTATGCAGCAATAGTGTTATAGAATGGACCAGATTGTCTAGGTTCATTAAGGAGGTGGTGGTCTGTATCAGCATTGACTGGAGCAAGAGCAGGATTAAAAGAAAAGTAACTAACTCTACTGATATAAAAGAACAATAAAATACAGTAATTCAACCATGTGCATGAACTGGCTCAAATATTCCTTTTTTGTGTTTTCTGCTTTATTCAAGTCCAATCTTTAATTAGTCTTAAGTTAGATTATTACATGAATTATTCCATTTTAGGTTTCTGTCTCTAGGTTCTGTTAATCTCACCTCAACTGACACTAACACTGCAAAAACAGCCCTACTAGAAAGAAGATTGAGCTGACTTTAAGAACTTATCCCTTAATTTAAGATTAATAATTGGCAGGAAAAAAAATAATAGTGTCTTACAATAAGACACAATTTCTTCAAACAGCATAATAAATAAGTGACATTTTAAGGCACCAGAAGCATTATTATTTTAAGCTTTTTTTTTATTGAAACAGGGAACAGATTGGAGATTGTTATTGAATAAAGTGCAAAACAAACAACGAAAACTGTGAAAACAAGAACCATAAATGTAACAATGGATAGAGGCAAAAACATGCAGACTATGAGAGCGGCTGTGGCACACATGACAACACATGAACATGACAAACAACAAAAGCTTGATAGTTAGGTGCTGAAAAACTAGAACTTGCAGTATATAGGGATGGTTATTAGGGGTACCACAGGTGTGCAATCAGTGGGACATATAACATGGTCATGCGATGTGCTGGGGCTAATGGGTAATGTAGTTCAGTGTGGATTTCAGTGTAACCATGATGCATAGCTGATCATTGAAAAATTGAGGCAAGTTGTGCAAGTTTTCTGACTATTAAAATAAGGAAAACAATCTTGTTCCTCTGCTGGGATATTATACACACAATTGTTGCAGCTTGTTACTGATTCATTTCCTAGAAACAAGGGTTTCTAGGAAACTTTATTGAAAATCATTTTTTTTTTGCATTTGTTTAGACCTAGTTAGAATTTTATTAATTTTATTTAGAAATTTCATGGTTTGCCTTGTTTTTCCTTTATTTTACATTTAAATACAATTTTACTTAGTTTTGGGCATACATATTTTAATTGTATTTACTTTTAACTCTATTTCATGAAATATAATTTAATGTTAAAGATGTTACACCTCTTTTCCAGATTTTGTTAAATATGTTATGACTTCAGTAAACTCATGCAAGTTGGATTGATAAACCAACAATATAAAACAATGTAATGCAACTAGGACTAAAAATAACATGAGCAACAAAAACAAAAAGGTAAAAAGAACTGCATCAATAGTAATTTCAAGAAAATGTTTTACTTTTAAGAATTCTAAATTGCAATTGTTGACAAAAAGTAATAAAATGCAAACATGCTGTTATAGAAAAATAATCCTTCATGGGATAGTGTGGCATGGCCGGTCTCTTCTTCAAATAATTGATTACACCTGCATGTGTTTGGACAGTAGCCCAGACAAACCAAAGTCACACTGTTCAGCTATTGTTACTGTCCATTAAACTGAGCAGATTATGACCTGGCATACTGTGTGCATCAGCTCTGGTAATCAGAGAATGAGAACAGCCTTTGAGGTTATGGTTGCAGCCTGGAGGAGGTAAAAATACTTCCTACTGCCATTCCTGCTTTCAGCTGCTGACACTTGCCTGCTGAGATGTCTGGGAGCTTCTGTCTGGCTTTCGACTCAGACAGAAAGACATATTGCCTGAAGTGCTGCTTCCCCTCTTCTAATCCTGCAAAAATATGCAGTCATTTTGGCTTGTCATTTAGTGTGTGCAAATAAAACCACAGAAATGTCACCCAGAATGTCAGCTGCCAGAAACAGTTAGTTAACTTAGTGTCATGCTGTATTAATTATAGAAAAATCTAATCCCTGATTAAAGATAGAGCCTCAGACAGACTTGCTAACTAAAATATGAAGGGTTTGATTTAGCAAAGTTTTGAAGCAGTTTTAAAGCTGTTAAAAGTGTTCCACAACTGTCTTACCATATGTTCTTAAAAAGTATTTTGTCTAATTTAGTCCTACTTATTTTAAAGCATGAGGGAGACTAAACAAAATGTAAATGAAGTATACATGAAGATTTATTTATTGTGTACTATTTAAGACAAATATTGTGAATAAATGCTTATATGCAGGTCCTCATGGTATTGCTTCAGTGCTACACAACCCAGAAAAATGACATCTACAGTATCTCACAAAAGTGAGTGCACCCCTCACATTTTTGTAAATATTGGATTATATCTTTTCATGTGACAACACTGAAGAAATGACACTTTGCTACAATGTAAAGTAGTGAGTGTACAGCTTGTGTAACAGTGTAAATGTGCTGTCCCCTCAAAATAACTCAACACATAGCCATTAATGTCTAAACCACTGGCAACAAAAGCGAATACACCCCTAAGTGAAAATGTCCAAATTGGGCCTAAAGTCTCAATATTTTGTGTGGCCACAAATATTTCCCAGCACTCCCTTAACCCTCTTGGGCATAGAGTTCACCAGAGCTTCACAGTTTGCCACTGGAGTCCTCTTCTACTCCTCCATGACGACATCACGGAGCTGGTGGATGTTAGAGACCTTGTGCTCCTCCACCTTCCGTTTGAGGATGACCCACAGATGCTCAATAGGGTTTAGGTCTGGAGACATGCTTGGCCAGTCCATAACCCTCAGCTTCTTTAGCAAGGCAGTGGTTGTCTTGGAGGTGTATTTGGGGTCATTATCATGCTGGAATACTGCATACTGATCATGCTCTGCTTCAGTATGTCACAGTACATGTTGGCATTCATATTGGAATACTTATGTAAATGTGCTTTTTTGTTGTTTATTTTTAATAAATTTGCAAAGATTTAAAACAAACTTTTTTCAAGTTGTCATTACGAGGTATTGTTTGTAGAATTTTGAGGAAAATTTTGAATTCAATCCATTTTGGAATAAGGCTGTAACATAACAAAATTTGGGAGAAGTGAAGCGCTGTGAATACTTTCCAGATGCACTGTAGCTTAGTGATTGTGAGAGTATAATTGTTGCTGTAATGAGTGTATATGCAGAATGGCCTACGAACTCCTTGCTGAGTGTTGAAGCTGACTTCTGCGGATGAAACTGCGAACTATTCTACAGTAAAATTTTCTTCAATTGATTGTGTCTCTTGACTCCTGGTCTTCATTCATCATATCTGGTCCTTGGGTCTTTAACTGTAAATTCCCCTACAGCCGGATTTAAGCAGATTTACTTTCCACTCAATGATGTGATGTTTTTTTTTATAAACGTGCTGTTTCCAGACAGTAAAAGTAGACAGTGCAGTGTGCTCTCAATTAATGGGAGAAGTCATTAATGAACAAATAGTGAGCCCTCCCGTCTTTTTCTCTATGATTTAATGATAAGAGAGGATACACAGATGGGGTGGCCTTCATCCCATCTTAGGCCTGGTTGGGCAAAAGGCAGATGGCTCGAGCAGAAAAAATTCTTTCGTCTATTACTTCCTCCTTCCACAGTGCTCTAACAGATTTGTGCCTCTCACTTGAGAATTTCCTGGTAGCAAATAGAGCTTTAACAGATTAATTTAAATGAAAAGTGTCTTGGTTTTTACAGTTGGAAAGCACAAAAATATCTGTTGTATAATAGCAGCGAGTATCACTTTTCTCAGCTTTTCTTTAATAGGAAAGCACTAAATGTTCTTCATGTCATTTAAAGAAGCACACTCAGAACAATTCCCAACCTGACCCTTAGATTACAAGTTACTCAAAAATATCAATATCCTTTTAACAGAATGTGAATTAACAGAGTTGCTCTTACTGGTTTCTATATACAGATAAATCTTTTGGTGGTGTTCTCACACTTTTAAACCTAGTCCCTGCTAATGGTGCCATGTTTTCTATGACAGGGCTGCACAGAGCCTCCAATTACTGACATCATGTAGGCTTTTTACACTCTCATGTATGTGAATCATCAGGTATACATCCCATTTGGTTGAGAGCCATTCTGGAGTCACTCAGCTGAGTGCAATTTGCACCTTAACACTGCATATAGTCCTCAAATTGTCAAGGGGTTGATGGGCAGTTTGGAGGTTGTTGGGTTGTCAATGTGCTAAATGTCAGCTACTGCAATTATATGTCATGTTTTAATCCTATATGAACAGGCCATTAAATAACCTTTATGGAAAGATCCCATACATATCATGTGATCATACTGTATGCTTCATTTGATCGATGTGTGACTACATGAGAAAGAAATGTGAACGTGCATTTCAACAGGTTATGAAAATTCACATAAGGTTCTCAATTTCAAGGCTCATGGTTGTGCTGGGCACACAGTTGTCAAACCAAGTGCAATTAAAGCTCCCTTTTTGTGCCAAAGTACATGTGGATGTTTTATTTGCTTTGGACCTGTATCTATATCCTAAGTCATTTTCAGAACCCCCTTTTTAAAGACACACTTATTCTCCTTTTAATCCTTCTCCCTGGCCTACTCTTTCTCTCTGTTCTTCTACCATCTGTACTTCTGTTTTCACACTTTCTCTCTCTTCTGCTTCTCTTCTCACTTCTCTTCCCCCTCATTATCTAGCTGCCCTGTCTCTGCTTTCAAAAAATATAATTATGTAATTTTTTTTTTGGTATTTTCACATACATGCATATGAAATAATAACTTAAAACAAAAATGCTAATTCTGTGATTTTGTTTTTTGTGTTTTTTTGTGGAAAACTTCTTGTCTTGGTGAAATTGTAATTGCACAAAATTGTTCCCTTTCAAAGGGAACTTCGACGTTGCATTTAGCAGTATGGGAACGCCTTGCGCGTGACCGGTATCTGAAGCTTGTGTAAAATCATGCCTCTACTTATAGGCCTGCCATGATCAGGTGACGTGGCAATTAAGCGCGTCGCATGATATATATATGGCACCTGTGAACCACGCCGCCAGCCTTATTATCTTCAGCGAGACTGCATGGCTGTTGTTTGTGTGACAAAAAACGCTTCATTTCTACTTGATATTTTCTAAAAATTTCTTAACTTTTCTATCCCTTTTTAAAGAAAAGGAGAGGCAAGTAATGAGCGAGAAAGAGTTAAAGAAGTGTGTAACGTGCTCCCGTTTCATCACGGGGGAAAAGTGCACACTTTTTGGGTGAAGTGTTAGTGGTGTAGTATGCGATGGCAACCTCGAGAGGCTGCGCATGGTAACGCTACATTAAGCAGCTCAACTCGCTCTCTTCTCGAAAAAAGAAAAACGGAAGCCGAGCGAGTTGGGTTTCAGACCCTCGCGGATCTGGGCCGGCCGCTGCCGAGGCAGCCAACCGTCTCAGGTCCGGGGGATCTCTTAAATCCGGAAGAGGAGCCGGAGACGAGCACTGCTCTATCTCTCTCTCTGTCTTCCGGGTTCAGCTCTCCGCTGGATTTTGGAGTTCACGTCGCGACTCCTCCTCCCGCTATGGAAAGCCAAAGGGGTAATAATCCCTCTCTGACTCTGAAGAGTTAGAAGGATGTGTTAAAAACTGGAAGCAGCGTATAAAGAGCTGCTTGAAGTGATTACCCAGTGAAAGTAAATACTTCACACTGCAGAAACTCCCCTGTCTTCCAGAACTTATGACAAAATCTCACTTCTGAAAACCATGCTTAAGCCATAGTCATAACTCCACGATGTTGGATTATTTGGCCATTGTGGGAATGAATGGCATGGCTATTTAGCTATGCCCAAGGTGGAGGAGGCGCTTGCTAGCTACCTCTCTCCACCGACGGCAGGTAATTACAGGGGCTGGCTTGCATCCAAGGTGGATAATAGTCTTAATAGTCATCCAAGGTGCAGTAGTAGTCGTGCTTGTGGGTCACTGCAGACAGTGAGAGGGTTGCAGGCCTACCAAGCAGACCTGCTGAGTGAGCTCGACTTATGGCAAAGAAAAAGTAATCTCAAGCTCATCCGGGTGTCCACGAGTGGAGCCTGGGCCAGCACTAGTATGGGGGGAAAACCCAGAAGGCGAGTATGGCAGCCCGCCATCCCCCGCAGATAGCCAGGGGAACCGGGCGGCCACAGTCGCTGTCTGCTATTAGACCTGATCTGAGAGTGGTCATAAAGGCCAAGCAGGCAAATATGAACGGTCCTGAGGGGCTGTGGAGGGATGTATCCGGGGACATGAGGTTGTTAGGGCAGGTAGCCCCCAGTGCTACTGTAGGGCCTCCCCTTGCCAAGGTGGTCCCCAAGTTTTCATGTTCCCTGGTCAGCAAGCTGTCACAGGGCAACGGAAATCTGATGCTTCTCTCCAATAGAATGTGGAATAGCTAACGTCACTAGGAGACCATCGGGCAGCGTGCAACCTACGGCCAAATGTGTCTCCATGGATTCTGTCTACCATAGAAAGGGTTACCGGGTCCAGTTATAGCTCGAGCCCCCCGTTCACAGGTGTGCTCACCACAGTAGTCAGCACAGACCAGAGCCCGACGTTAGCGCAGGAAGTAAGCTCCCTTTTGGACAAGGGGGTCCAACATGTACCCCATTCCCTCAGGGAGGGAGGTTTACAGCCTTTATTTCCTGTTCCGCAAAAAAGTGGGAATATGCGGCCAATTTTAGATCTGCATCATCTGAACCGTACTCTTCGGACATACAGGTTCAGAGGCTGATGTTCAAACTTATCGTGCCACAGATCCAGTTCAAGAACTGGTTTGTGGCGATAGGTCTAAAAGGTGCATGTTTCCGCATAGGAGTATTGCTAGCTTTATCCCCTCGCACCTTCACAAAGTGCATGGATGTCACTCTGGCTCCATTGGGACTCCTGGGCATCTGTGTACGAAGCTACCTGGATGACTGGTTAATTCTAGCACGATCCAGGGAGCTGGCGGTTCGACATTGAAATGTTGTTCTCGCCCGCGTGAAGAACTGGGGGCTCAGGTTGAATCTCAGAAAAGTTGGCTTTCCCCGGTGCAGTGGACAACTTTTCTAGGGGTTATAGGATTCTACTACGATGAGGGCGTTTCTATCCCCAACAGGCGTAGTGTCAATCCTATCAACACTGAGCTAGATAAAGCTGTATCTTGGGAGCCTAGGGTGGAATCCACACATGTGGCTGAGGTCACATCTGTATGCTGCCCCCCATCGCTGGTCCCACTAGCTCTAGCGAGAGTTCACCAAGATAGCCTGCTAATAGCACCTTTTTGGCAGCTCGAACATGGTTCTGAGAGATAATATCTCTGCGGGATGGCACTCCTTGGGAGATTCCCGTCCGCAGGGATTCACTGTGGACCCAGTAACTGCGCAATAGCTACAGTCCTGGAGCTCCTACAATAACATTTCTCAGCGGGGTGAGCTCCTTCTACAATCAGGGTTATGTGGCCGCCATTTCGGCCATCCACGCCCTGTTGAGGGAGCCTCTGTGGGGCAACATCCTCTAACTTTGAGGTTCATGCGTGGTCTCAGATGGCTGAGGCCCATCTGCAGGCCGCGCATACCTTCCTGGGACCTTCTATGGCCCTGGAAGGTCAGTCGGCTGCCCCATTCAAGCCCCTAGAGCGGATCTACTGTCTCAAGCCGGACGGCTGATCTATCACGCTCGGCCAGAACTCGGCAACTGTGGGTCTGGCCCCTGAGGGGCACCAGCTCATAGATTTGTGTCTCACAACTGAGATTGTTGGAACCATGTTAAAAGCTAGAGCACCATCCACAAGGAAAGCGTATGCACTCAAGTGTCAACTTTTTGTCTTGTGGCATGAGGAACGTCACCTAGACCCAGTGAACTGCACAATTGCTACAGTCCTGGAGTTCTTACAGAACGTTTCTCAGCGGGCTGCGCTCCTTCTTCAGTCAGGGTACTTGGCTGCCGTTTCGGCCAGCCATGACCCTGTTGATGGAGCCTCTGTGGGGCAACATCCTCTAACTTTGAGGTTCATGCGTGGTGTCAGATGGCTGCGGCCCATCTGCAGGCCATGCATACCTTCTTGGGACCTTTTATGGTCCTGGAAGGTCTGTCGGGTGCACCATTCGAGCCATGGAGTGGGGTCAGACCCACAAAACCAAATCAGCAGAATCAGTGTCGGGGGGGGTTTGGGTTTTGGGGGGGGGGGGGGGGGGGGGGGGGGGTGGGGGGGGGGGGGAGGCAGGTCCAGCCTCGCTGGTACCTGAATCTGTCAAGTTCATATTTGAGCCCTTAGGGACCTACCGTCTCAAAAGCCGCAGGGTTGATTTATCATCCTTGGCAAGAACTAAGGAAGCTGTGGGTCTGGCCCCTGAGGGGCACCAGCTCATAGATTCTTGTCGCACGACTGAGGTGGTAGAGACCATGTTAAACGCTAGAGCACCATCTATTACTACAAGGAAATTGTATGCGTTCAAGTGGCACCTTTTTGTCTGGTGGTGTGAGGAACGTCAGCTACAACCAGTGAACTGCGCAATCGCTACAGTCCTGGAGTTCTGACAAGAACGTTTCTCAGCAGGTTGGCTCCTTCTACTATCGGGGTTACGTGGCCGCCGTTTCGGCCAGCCCTGCCCCTGTCGATGGAGTCTCCGTGGGGCAACATCCTCTAACTTCGAGGTTCATGTGTGGTGTCAGACGGCTGAGGCCCATCTGCAGGCCATTCATACCTTCCTGGGACCTTGCTGTACACTTGGAAGGTCTGTCAGGGACCCCATTTGAGCCCTTAGAGTCAGCCTCTGAGAAGCTTCTGACTCTAAAGGTAGCTCTTTTACAGGCCCTGACATCTCTCAAGCGAGTGGGAGGTCTACAAGCTCTCCCTGTTGCCCCTCCTGCCTTGACTTTACCCCTAGATAAGCCAAGTCCTTCCTGTATCCTAGGCCGGATTATATTCCTAAAGTGCCTACATTGGCTGCCCACCCTGTGGTGTTGCAGGCTTTCTCCCCTCCTCTGTCCTCTGACCAGAACAAGAGAGGATGCACCCGCTGTGTCCAGTAAGCGCTCTCTGTACTTACGTCCACCGCTCCGGCCAGTGGCGTAAGTCAGAGCAGCTACTAGTCTGCTTTGGCAACAACAGGAAAAGTGATGCTGTGTCAAAGCAGTGCATCTCTACTGGGTTTGTTGAAGGCTTTGTCCAAAGGGGTTTCCTTGCAGGATGTCTGTGCGGCTGCAGGGTGGTCTATGCCTCACACGGTCATTTGTTATTACAGCCTGGATATTCATTCCTCCCCAGTCTCGAGTGTCCTGCACTGACCCTCGGGTTTGGGTATTTTTGAACAGGCCGTACCCTCGGTATGACGGAGTGGGTATTCCTGTTCCCATACTGCTAAATGCAACGTCGAAGTTCCCTTTGAAAGGGAACGTCGGGTTACGCATGTAACCCTGTTCCCTGAGAAGGGAACGACGCGTTGTATAGCGCTGTCATACCGGGGCTGGCCTGTGAATTGGCGTTCTCGCTTCAGATAATAGAGGCTGGCGACGTGGTTCACAGGTGCCATATATATATCATGCGACGCGCTTAATTGCCACGTCACCTGATCATGGCAGGCCTATAAGTAGAGGCATGATTTTACACAAGCTTCAGATACCGATCACGTGCAAGGCGTTCCCATACTGCTAAAAGCAACGTCTCGTTCCCTTCTCAGGGAACAGGGTTACATGCGTAACCCCGACGTTTTGCATGCTCTTTCAGTGATGTTTATTGATAAATGGGACCTTTTATTTGTACTCATGTTCAACAAATGTGAGTCGAAGAGGGTTTGTGCATTGTGATGATGTCACATGACTTTTCTTGGCCCAAATCGGAAGTAATTTTGAAAAATTGTAAGCTCCTCTGAATATTGCGGAGTTTGCTTGATTTTGCATTAATTTCTGTGATCGCAAAATGCTGGAGGGACTTTCAGGAGCATATCTAAAATGAGCAATGTAGCATTGTCATTTATATTTCAAAATTAATAAAAATAATTTTGGTGTATTAAATTCAATTATACTCATGGAAGTTTGAACATTGCAGGCATTGATGTGTGAATGGGTATGCTTCCCAATATTTTTAATTAAATAAATAAATAAACAAACCCACACAATCAGCTTTGTTATATCTGCAGTGTCTTTACATAAACATCCTCTTATTTATCTTTCTATCATACCCAAACATTTATGATCAAATGATCGTTTCATTAAAACAAATTACACAAGGCATAATAACAGTCCAAATGAATACACACAGTAACTGATTAAAACTTACACATTATTTAGTGTGAACAACCCTGTTGTTCATAATATTGTGAACTATTAAAATAAAATTTAGCTAACATAACACAAGGCAGTTTTTTGCTAACGTGTTATGTTGATGGCTATGGCTATATTTAAATGAATTAGCTAGCTAGCTATAATATTTGTGGAGTGTTGTTAGCTAGATTACACCATATTATCCTACATCCTGAGTACATGTTTTATGTTTTTTACTGTCCCTCTCTGACCAACAATACAAAATTGTTTGCTGGGCAGCACTTGTATTCATCCTCAAAGCTACCTGTGTTCTTCCAGTCAAAGGGCAGAAATCAAGCATTGTGTTTCAAGGTAAGCTGGGTGATACCAAGTTGCGCAACCAAGGGAGGCTTTTAGTATTTTTTATCTGATTTATTTTGTTAAACTCACAATTGATTTGGAGCATCAATAATGTTACAAAATAAATTACTTCTATGTATGTTTACCCCCCCACCTCCTTGTGTTAAAATAGAACACTTTATGACATAAATATTGCCATTTTTCTCCATGATTATAGTGAAGCACAGCAAAATTGGGTCTAGTGTTGCTCCCTGATCTCAAGTAAACATATGTGACATCATGTGAAGAATGTGATCAATAAAATCATAAAATATGACAGACGTGAAAAATTATACACAGATTATATATACAAATTATTTGTGGACTGAGGATTTATAAAACAAAAATTGGGGTTTTATTTAAGACATATAAATGAGCATAGTCATCCAATTTCCATTCACACAAAATATGGAGTCTGAAATAAAGCTATTTAATGCTTCAGTGAATGTATTCTTGTTATACTTCGTTATTTCAGAGAGGATAAATGCTAAATTTTAAAAACCAAGGAAAGTCCCAGGTTATTTAAATCCTTTAACTTTACCAATGAAAACCAATTTATATTTTGCAATTCATAATGGCTTGTGCAGTCAGGAAGAATTTGTATTGTTGTTGTTGTCTTGGCTCAGTACTCTAGTGATTTTCAAGGCTCTAGTCAATATCACACTTGCCCAGTACAAGTTGGTGACTAACCCTAGTCCAGTTTGAAGGAAGATTAAAGAGTGTCTAAAATGTGTTAAGTATTTCTTTCAAGACCAAGTTTGAACGAGAATTAATTGTTTACAAGTATGTTTTGATTAAAATGTGTGCCCAGGGTGTTATTAATTCACGAGGATTTGTTGTTTGGATATTAACCTATACTTTATGGCAGCACTTTGTGCTGAACATTTCTACATGCGTTCCTTGAAGCCTGTCTTTTTTCACAGCATGTAATAGTATTATAATGGAAGTACCATTATTTCTTTACTTTTCCTCCAGTACTGACAGTAAACCATACAAGATTTGTACAGTGCCTTGCGAAAGTATTCGGCCCCCTTGAACTTTTCAACCTTTTGCCACATTTCAGGCTTCAAACATAAAGATATAAAAATAAAAATTTTTGTGAGGAATCACCAACAAGTGGGACACAATTGTGAAGTGGAACGAAATCTATTGGATATTTAAAACTTTTTTAGCAAATAAAAAACTGAAAAGTGGTGCGTGCAAAACTATTCGGCTCCTTTACTTTCAGTGCAGCAAACTCATTCCAGAAGTTCAGCGAGGATATCTGAATGATCCAATGTTGTCCTAAATGACTGATGGTGATAAATAGAATCCACCTGTGTGTAATCAAGTCTCTGTATAAATGCACCTGCTCTGTGATAGTCTCAGGGTTCTGTTGAAAGCGCAGAGAGCATCATGAAGACCAGGCAGGTCCGTAATACTGTTGTGGAGAAGTTTAAAGCCGGATTTGGATACAAAAAGATTTCCCAAGCTTTAAACATCCCAAGGAGCATTGTGCAAGCGATCATTTTGAAATGGAAGGAGTATCAGACCACTGCAAATCTACCAAGACCTTGCCGTCCCTCTAAACTTTCAGCTCAGACAAGGAGAAGACTAATCAGAGATGCAGCCAAGAGGCCAATGATCACTCTGGATGAACTGCAGACAACTACAGCTGAAGTGGGAGAGTCTGTCCATAGGACAACAATCAGTCGTACACTGCACAAATCTGGCCTTTATGGAAGAGTGGCAAGAAGAAAGCCATTTCTCAACGTTTGGTGTGACGTTTGGTGTGTCTCCCAGGTGGCTTGTGGCAAACTTTAGACGAGACTTTTTATGGATATCTTTGAGAAATGGCTTTCTTCTTGCCACTCTTCAGAGCAAGGCACTGTATTACACTCAGAAATAAAAATATATTTCACTATTAACTACTGCAGTCTACACCTTTTGCACGTTTTTGTTAGTTGATATATTGGCACATCTGTATCACATGAAATGTTTTATTGGGTTCATAATTTAAAAGGGTATCAAACAAACAAAACTAAATAAAATAAAAAATTAAAAATTAAAAATTAAAAAAAAGTTAACTCAAAATAATTAAAAAAATTTTATTTAAAAAATAAATTAAAAATATTATTTAATAATTGTTTTATTTAAAAAAAAATATATATATTATTATATAAAAAAATAAAAAAAAATTATTTAAAAAAAAAAATAATTAAAAAAAGTTAAAATTAAAATAATTTTTAAAAAAAATAAAAATAAATTAAAATTTAATTTTAAAAAGTTTTATATTTAAATAAATTATTAAATATATAATTTATTAATAATTTAAATTTTTTTTAAAATAATTTAAAATATTTTTAAAAAAAAATATAAATTAATTTTAAAAATAAAATAAAATAAAATAATAAAAAAATAAAATATATAATAAATTTAAAAATAATAATTATAAAATTTTTATTTTTTTTAATAAAAATTAAAAATAATAAAATATTTTTATATTATTATTAAATTAATTTATAGTTAAATATAATAAATTTATTATATTTAAAATTTAATTAATTTATTTAAATATATTTTAATTTAAATTAATTTAATTATAATAATTTAATTAAAAAAAAATATAATTTTTATTTTATATATAAATTTATAAATAAAAATTAATTTATTTTTTTTTATATAATATATAATTATTAATAAAATTTTAAATTTTTAAATTTTTATTATTTTTTTTATGTAAATTAATTAAATATTTATTTTATTGTTATTAATTTTTAATTTTATATAATTAATAAAAGAAATATATAAAATATTTTTAAAAAAAAAAAAAAAAAAATTATATAAATTATTAAATTATATATTTTAAAAAAAATTAAATATATTTTTTTTTATATTAATTTATTTTATAAAAATTTTTTTTTTTTATATTTTAATTTTATTTAATTTTAAAAATAAAAAATTTAAAATTTTTATATTGTATAGAGTATTAAATAAATTTGTTTAATTTAAGGTTTTAATAAAAATTATTTTTATTTTTGTTTTTTTATTTTAATAAAAAAATAATAATTTTAAATATTTATTGTTGTTTTTATTATATTAATATAATTTATTTATATTTTTAGATTTTTTTTTGTTTTTATTTAGTAGGATAAAATTAAAAGAAAATTTTGAATAGATATGTTTTGGATTTATTATGGTATAATGTTAGTTAAGTGTGGTTAATTGAATAAGTTTGTAAATTAATTTTGTAGTTTAATAAAGGGGTATAATTGGTTAATTTTGTTGATATTTTTTGAAGTTAAAATTATTTAATAAAATAAAAAAATAAATTATTAAGGTTTTGTATATATTAATAAATAATAAATTTAATAAATTTTATAAATATGTATAGTTTGTATGAAAAATTTTTTTTTTTTTTTGGTTTAAAAGAAGTGATATAAATTAAGAAAAAAATAATATAATTATATTAATTTTGTTTTTTTGAATAAAATAAATAAAATTAAAATATTATTTATTTATTAATTTAAAATAAATAAAAATAAAAAAATAAAAAATAAAAAATATAAAAAAAAAATTAAAAAAAAGTAATTAAAAAATAAAAAAATTAAGAATTATTTAAAAAAAAAAATAAAAGAATAAAAAAAAAAAAAAATAATAAAAAAGAATAAAAATTAAAAAAAAAATATAATTAAAAAAAAAAAAAATATTATAGTAAAAAAAATATATTTTTAAATAATATATTTTATAAAAAAAAAATATTATAGGATAATTAAAATAATTATGTAAGAATTAAAGAGAGTAAATAAAAATTGAAAATAAAGGAGAAATAAATATAGTTAGTGATAAAATAAAGGATATTAAATAAAAAATAAATAAATTTAATTGTAATAATAAATATTTATTAATAATTTTAAATATAAAAATATAGAAAAATGTTTTTAAAAAAATATTAATGAAAAATAAATAGAAATAAAAAAAAAAAAAGATATCAATAAATAATATAAAGTAAAAAATAGTTATAAATATTGAAAATAAAAAATGAAGTATTAAATATTAAATCTAAAATAAAAAAAAAAAAAAATTAAAATTTTATATATAATAAAAAATTACAAAAATAAATGGTCTAACAATATTAATGAATATAAAATAATAAATTTATAATAAAATGGAAAAGAGAAGGGTATGTTAAAATTTTAATAGTATTATAATTTTTTGTAATGATTTTTTAGTGTTTTATTTGTGTGGTTATTTTAAATATTTTTTTTTTAAAATAATTTTAAAAATTTATAAAAAATAAAAAATTTTATAAAAAAAAAGAAAAAAATTAGAAATTTGTAAAAGAAAAAAAAAAAAAGAAAAATAAATTTAGTTGATGTAATTTTTAGTGAAATAATAATAAAAAATTAAAGTAAAAAAAGTAAAAATTTAAAATAGGTTAAAAAAAATTATAATTTATAAAATAAAAAAAAAAAATAGTTATAAATTTAAAAAAAAAAATTTTTTATTTAAAATAAAAAAATAAATAAAAATAAAAAAAAGGAGATTTGTATCATTAATTAAAAGGAAAAAAAATATTATTGAAAAAATTAGAGATAATAGAAAAAAGTAATATAATAATATAAAAATAAAATAAATTATTAATAAAAAATTTAAATTAAAAAAAAAAAAAAAAATAAATAATTAAAAAAATAATTAAAAATAAAAAAAAAAAAAAATAAAAAAAAAAAAAATATTAAATTGACAAAATATAATTTTAGTTATAGAAAAATAATATATAATAAGAATAATTGAAAAATTATTATAAGAAATAATAAATTAAGTAAAAATTTAAAAAAGAAATAGAATAAGAATAAAAAAAATAAATAATTAATAAATAAATAAAAAGTAAAAAAAGAAAATAAAATTAATAATAAAAATATTTTAAATTAAATAAAAAAAAAAAAAAAAAAAAAAAAAAAAAAAAAATTAAATAATATTAATAAAAATATAAATGAAATAAAAAATATAATTAATAAAAAAAAATTTTTTTTATAAAAAATAATAATGTAAAAAAAAAATAAAGATAAATTTATTTAAAATTAAAAATTAATTTAAATAATAAAAATTTATAAGAGGAAAAAAAAAAAAAAAAATAAAAAAAAAAATTAAAAAAAATTTATAATAATAAAATTTTTTTATAAAAATAGAAAAAAAATTATAAAATAATTTAAATTTTTTTTTTTTTAATAATATTGTTAATAATTTTTTTTTTTATTTATTTAAAAATAATTTTTATTTTATTTTTTTTTGTTATATTTTTTTTTTTTTTTTTTATTGTTTTTTATTAATGTTATT